>LR880972.1:1013060937-1013075542 GCA_904067115.1 Aegilops sharonensis
GTTCGCTACTTTGATAATTTGATATGTGGTTGGATAGGTGCTTAGGTGTTGTTCTTACTTGAACAAACCTCCTACTTATGATTAACCTCCTCGCAAGCATCCGCAACTACGAGAAAAGTATTAAGATAAAATCTAACCATAGCATTAAACTTTTGGATCCAAATCGGTCCCTTACGAAGTAGCATATAAACTAGGGTTTAAGCTTCTGTCACTCTAGCAACCCATTACCTAATAACTACTCCACAATGCATTCCCTTAGGCCCAAATATGGTGAAGTACCATATATTCGATGTTCACATGACATATCATCAAAATATCGAACACATATCAAGTTCACATGATTACTTGCAACATGACTTCTTCCGTTACCTCAAGAACAAAAGTAACTACTCACAAATGATAACCATGCTCAAGATCAGAGGGGTATTAAATAGCATAATGGATCTGAACATATAATATTTCACCAAATAAACCGTATAGTAATCAAATACAAGATGTAATCAACACTACTAGTCACCCATATTTACCAATCTGAGGTTCCGGTACAAAGATTGAACACAAGGGATGAACTAGGGTTTGAGAGGAGATGATTCTGTTGAAGATGTTGATGGAGATTGCCCTTCCAAAGATGAGAGNCCGTTACCTCAAGAACAAAAGTAACTACTCACAAATGATAACCATGCTCAAGATCAGAGGGGTATTAAATAGCATAATGGATCTGAACATATAATATTTCACCAAATAAACCGTATAGTAATCAAATACAAGATGTAATCAACACTACTAGTCACCCATATTTACCAATCTGAGGTTCCGGTACAAAGATTGAACACAAGGGATGAACTAGGGTTTGAGAGGAGATGATTCTGTTGAAGATGTTGATGGAGATTGCCCTTCCAAAGATGAGAGGGTTGTTGCTGATGACGATGGCTTCGTTTCCCCCTCCGGGAGGGAAGTTCCCCAAGCGGAATCACTCCGCCGGAGGGCAAAAGTGCTCCTGCCCAAGTTCCGCCTCGAGACGGCGGAGTTTCATCCTGAAAGTCCTCTCCTAATAATTTATTCTAGGTAAAAATGACCTATATACCAGAAGATGGGCACCGGAGGTGGGCGGGGCTGAGCACAACCCACCAGGGTG
This sequence comes from Aegilops sharonensis, assembly GCA_904067115.1. Taxonomy (NCBI): domain Eukaryota; kingdom Viridiplantae; phylum Streptophyta; class Magnoliopsida; order Poales; family Poaceae; genus Aegilops; species Aegilops sharonensis. The sequence goes on from LR880972.1 coordinate 1,013,062,073, forward strand.
CGCCTGGGGTCCTGGCGCGCCCTGGTGTCTTGTGCTCACCAGGTGGCCCCCTCTGGTAGTTATTTGCTCCAGTATTTTTTATATATTTCAAAATAATTCTCCGTAAATTTTCAGCTCATTTGGAGATGTGCAGAATAGGTAACTCTGATGTAGCTTTTTCAGGTCCAGAATTCCAGCTGCCGGTATTCTCCCTCTTTGTGTAAACCTTGCATATAATGAGAGAAAAGACATTAGAATTACTCCAAAAAACATTATTATGCATAAAAATATTATAAATAACAGTAGGAAAACATGATGCTAAATGGACGTACCAGCGCGAACTGCCCAAATTTGGGCCGGTCAGCCTGCAGCCATTTGATCAAGCGTGCGGGAACCGTCCGATCTCCCTCCCCTACGTCATCATCTTCTTCCTCCCCTTCAAATCTGTTGCGCGCAGTGCCCCTGCCCCGGCCACTAGGTGAGTGTGCTCCGGCGAGACGTGAAAGCACCTGCGTCCTCTCCCCCGCCGTCGCCGTTCATCGCAGCACCCCGCGCCCTCTCCCCTCGTTGCCACCGCTCGTGCGTGCACAGATAGTTGTCTCCGGTTGAAGCTTTCTTAACCTCCGGTTGAAACTTATCCTCGCCGGTTGAAGCATTTTTCGCCGACGACGCTTGCCCCTCGCCGGTGTCGCCCCCGTGGTTTGCGTTCAAAACAACGGTGGTAGCAAAAAAATGCACTGCTTCCAGCAAACTAGAAAAATGCTAGTAGCAAAAACATAAAGAAAGAATGGACCTTGTTCCAGCAAAAATAAAAAATGCTGGTTGTAGCAAAAGATGAAGCTCGTTCCAGCAAACCAAAAGGCCAGTTGTAGCAAAACTTTTAAAAAAATTGGTTGTTCCAACAAAACCCAAAAATCAATGGTAGCAAAAAATATTGTTGGTTTCAGCAAAAAATATTATGGTGGTAGCAAAAATTAAAATTCGGCGTGGTTCCAACAAAACCAAAAAAATCGTTGGTAGCAAAAACTATTGATGGTTCCGGCAAAACAAATTACGGTGGTAGCAGAACTGGGCGCTGGTCCAAGCATCTGGTCGCCGTTGTTGTAGCACTGCTTCGGTCGTGGTTACCCACCCTGTTGCCTGCCAACGGCCGTGGTCACCCACCTATCGCAGCTCCTCCGTCCACCGGTTGCAGCTCCCGGCGAGGCCAGTTTCAGCTCTTCCCGTCCACCAGGTGTAGCTCCACGTTGTGCTTCCTCCTCCGTCCACTGCTGACCCGTGGTCCATCACACGAGGGCGTCGGGCAGCACGAATGGGAGGCCCGACGAGCTCTAAAGATAAAAGGAGAAAAACATTGTCAGAGAGGTGAAGAGAGGAACAGGGGATGCCTCGCCGGAGAAAACTACGGCACTGGCCGGAGCCAGGCACATGGAGAGAGGCAGTGGGGGATGGATATCCGCGAGAGAATGGAGAGAGGCGAGCAGGGGTGGAAGAATAAGAAGGGAGTGGCCGGGAACGGGTGTGTGCAGACCTGTGTGACCGCGTGACACATACGGGTCGGTCGCGACCGGCAGAAAAGTTCGGCCGGCGCACCGGTTGAAAACGTTCCCTTCCTAAACTCTGTGCGTAGGAATAAATTTTTTGACGTGACAATGCGTTCGCACTTCCTCCAAGAATATTTTTGGCAACAACTCCCGAACAATCCTAATCCACTCCTATTAGTACGGTGGTTAATCCTATCCATGAGCGTGAGCAGCCTTCCATCCTTCCGGTTCCGTGGCTATAAATAGCCGGCGCCCGATCCCATCCCACATCGCCTCATCACACCCTCTTCTCCTGCTCCAGAACCTCGCTCGATCGTAGCTTACTTTCCCTCTCCTTTTCGCATCCATGGCGGTGGATCTGACCCCGAGGCAGCCGGCAAAGGCGTACGGCGGAGAGGGCGGCGCCTACTACGAGTGGAGCCCGGCCGAGCTGCCCATGCTCGGCGTCGCCTCCATCGGCGCTGCCAAGCTCTCGCTCGCCGCCGGCGGCATGTCCCTCCCCAGCTACTCTGACTCTGCGAAGGTCGCCTACGTCCTTCAAGGTATGTGTCCCAATCTTCTCCCGTACGAGTCCGATCGACCGATCGACTCTGGTCTGCTGGACGTGGATTAATTTTGGTCTGTAGATGCTAGCGTACTAATCGGATCTGCTTAGATCGTATGCTAACGTAGATTGAGATCGAGCAGAGTCGCCGCTGTCCTGAATTATCTCTCTGTCGAATACACCTTGTGATCGGTTGAGTAACCGTGGCAGTTTTGTTTAGTTTCGTCGGGTTAACAAAAACAAATATTTGTATTGCTATTCTTTGCTGAATTGTGGATGGCCGCGGATGAATCTGTTGGGTTTCTGTATGCAATTTAGGTCGAATGTTGCCAGAGATCGGGATTGAGCAGAGTTGTCTTTCTCCTGAATTATCTGCCGAATACACGGTCTCATCAGTCCTAAAATCGTGCTAGTTTTGTTTAGGAGTAGTGTCGTTAGGTTAAGTGTCTGTTGCATCAGATGCCACGACAATAACAGTAACACATAGGGTGTGTCTAGGGCACATCTAGATGTGCTTAGTTATTGCACATCTAAGTGAGTGAATCAAGCATAAAAGAGGAAAAAAAAAACAAAAAAAATATCCACATGAATCTCAATGTAAGATCAACGACAATAGGAATTAGATGTGCAATACTTATGGCACATCTAGATGTGCTTTAGCAAAACTGTAACACATATTATTGGGTTTCTATACTGAGCTTTTCTCGTTATCGTCTTGATTAAATATCTTTGTTTAATTTTACAAAAAAAAAACTTTGTTTAAGAGGTCGATATTTCATCTCTTTGGTGGCCTGTTGTTTTAATCAAATCTTTGTGAATTTCGTGCATGTCACAACTTGGTCATGCATCTCGGCTTTCCTATGAGCTTAACCTTTTCTGTTCTTTTAGGAACTTCGTGCAGTAATATTAATCAATTGTTTAGATATCTTTTTTGGAGAATTCCTTGTACTAATACTGCTGCTTATTTCGATCCATGATTGTTTGATAGGCAAGGGATCCTGCGGCATCGTCCTGCCTGAGGCCACCAAGGAGAAGGTGGTGGCCGTCAAGGAGGGTGACGCCCTGGCGCTCCCCTTTGGCGTGGTCACCTGGTGGCACAACACCCCGGGGTCCGCCGCCGAGCTTGTCGTCCTCTTCCTCGGCGACACCTCCAAGGGCCACAGGCCCGGCCAGTTCACCCACTTCCAGCTCACGGGCGCTAGCGGCATCTTCACAGGCTTCTCCACAGAGTTCGTCGGCCGCGCCTGGGACCTCAAGCAGGACGATGCCGCCAAGCTCGTCTCCAGCCAGCCAGCCTCCGGCATCGTCAAGCTCTCGGCGGGGCAGAAGCTCCCCGAGCCGGTCGCAGAGGACCGCAAGGACATGGCGCTCAACTGCCTGGAGGCCAAGCTCGATGTGGACATCCCCAAGGGCGGCCGCGTGGTGGTGCTCAACACGGCCAACCTGCCGCTGGTTAAGGAGGTTGGGCTCGGGGCCGACCTGGTCAGGATCGACGCCCACTCCATGTGCTCCCCTGGATTCTCGTGTGATTCGGCGTACCAGGTCACGTACATCGTCCGTGGCAGTGGGCGTGTGCAGGTCGTCGGCCCCGACGGCAAGCGCGTCTTGGAGACCCGCATTGAGGGCGGCAGCCTCTTCATCGTGCCCCGCTTCCATGTCGTGTCCAAGATCGCCGATGCCTCCGGCATGGAGTGGTTCTCCATCATCACCACCCCCAAGTAAGGAATTCATTACTAAAACAAAGTCTACTTGCCATTGTATTGTGCTTCTCCGAAAATTAATCCATGGTGGTGATGATCTAATGATACGTTTTGTGTTTCTTATTGCAGCCCGATCTTCAGCCACCTGGCGGGGAAGACGTCGGTGTGGAAGGCGATCTCGCCAGAGGTGCTGGAGGCGTCGTTCAACACGACGCCGGAGATGGAGAAGCTCTTCCGGTCCAAGAGGCTCGACTCGGAGATCTTCTTCGCCCCCAACTAGGGCCATTCATTGCGCATCAGCGGGTCGCCTTAGGCAGAAATAAATAAATTTAGGTAGGCTTTGAGCGTGAGTCTGTCAGTTGAGCTGCTGGTGGTTTTAATCGTTCACCTCTGCGACATCTATCTTAGTTGCCCCTGGCAGAACAGAATGTTAGTGTCACGTCGTCATTAGTTAAATGAGTGTGAGTGTTTGTTGCTGGTCTCAGAACCCATGATGCAATCGATCCTTAAATTCGGGTGAAATGGTTTGTCCCTGTGTTACTTTCTTAGTTACTGGACCTGCTAGTGTTTCTGCTACTTTTTTGCTTGAAAGAATATATTGTTTGATTACTATATTTTTTTTACATGCTTCTTGTTCTTGCTTGGTAGGACTTTATTGGAAAAAGGCCCTTTTTCGTTTCCACAAACCTTCACAGTCTTTCAGCTAAAAATTGTATAAGGCTCTTCGGCACCTAATTTTTTTTTTGTTTCCAAAAATATTCAGTCTTTTAGTCGAAACAAAAAAAGGCGCCGTGCTACGTGTTGCCCTCCCAGCCATCAGATCAGCAAGGATCAACACTACGGGTGATCACAAACTGCTTTCCTACACGTGATCACTTCGACAGACGTGAGGTATGACCGCATGTATTGTAAAGAGATTGAGACAGTGGAACATTGTTTCCTTCAGTGCCATTATGTTCAAGAAATCTGGGAAGAGCTAAAAGGATATCTGATTTATCTGTAAAACTGAAAAAGCGTTGGCCATATGCAACAATGGCCACTGGACTGGATTTATAGTGCTTCAGATTTTCATTTTGGCACATTTGGAAGAACACGTGTGGCGGGCAAGTTCAAAGCTTATGTTGATTTTGACTTATTTTACTACTTGAGGTCGACTCTCTCCATTAGGCGTCAGCACCAGGCGTCAATCCCCAAGTGGTCTCCACTGCCGGCTGAGCCGGACATGGTTAATAATGTTGCCCAGACAAAACCCATGGGCATTGGTGTTGTCATCCGCAATCACCTGGGTCTGCTGCTAGCTGCAAGCATATGGTTTGTTGATCATGTTGATAACCCAGAGTTGGGTGAAGCTATTGCAATGCGCCGTGCTTTGACTTTTTCTGAACTAATCGGGTTCCATAAAATAATTCTGGAATCTGATTGTGCTAGTTTGATAAGCAAAGTTAAGAGCAAAGTGAAGGGCAGACCTCTTCCAGGTGCTGTAGTTTTTTAAGAGCTGGGTGAAGCTATTGCAGTGTGCCATGCTTTGATTTTTGCTGAAGAACCTCGGTTCCAAAAAAATATTGCGGAGTCTGATTTTTGCTCATGTTCTAGCCAAGTCTGCTGAACATGATGCAGCATCCCGCTTGTTTAATGTATCTCCTCATGTTACCATGACTATGCTTTGTACTGAACAAATTCCAAAGAGAAATGAACGAATAATGCTGCCCATCATCTAAAAAACGGACTCATACAGTGCCACATCAGTGCCAGACGTACACGTAGCAACATTCACGATTGTATGTGTTACATAGTTTAATGTAAAATTATCTTGCCGGAGTACCGATGTAATTTACTCGTTTTTCCGAGTTGATTACATGACCCGCAGCCAGCTTTGAGCTGAGGGTGGTGATGCCATGTCGCCATTCCTCCGCCCGGGAGCTCGGGCTGGCTGCCGTCGAGGCGTCATACCAGCACCCTGGGAGCCGCATCTGGCCGGCCCGCTCAATCGGCCAGAAGGCCCATACTGTTGTGTGTGCCTCTCCTCCATGATGCACCCATAACGTCATACTTAGCATCTTCACTCGAAGATAGAACTTCTGAAAGTTCTTCTGATTGGAAATGCTGCTAGACCACTGTCACCACTAGACAATTAAAAAAGTGACTCAGGGAAACACGGAAAGCAGAAAAATTATGCAATCTAAGCCTAAGCATTCTTCATAAAATAATTGCGAACCAATACAGAATAATACCTTCTATAATAGTAGATTTATATCGAAACAAAAGTCACCGCCGAAATGTGGTACCTTTCACCAGCTTAAGCAATGTTCAGTGACATCTGCCTTTCAAAGCTCATGACAACATACATCCAAAGGTACAATGAAGCAACCTTTATTTATGAGAAGTCATGTTTCAAGAGAACATGAGCCACAACCTAGAACAACAGACGTCGATAAAGAATCAAGTGCATGCAGTTCTATCTCCCCATCTTCCGCCACCAAAATCCCCATCTCAACAAGTTCACAGGAGGTGATCGAAAAATAATCACCACATCTACAAGCGTACAAGAGCTACACACCGTCGGGACAACTTTCAACAGCCATATTTGCACTCTAAAATACGTCTACCATATATACGTCTGTGAACTTACCATATATACGTTTGTGAACTTACCATATATTCATAGTTCAGAGCAAAATGAGTGAATCTATAATATGTCTTTATATATCTGTATGTAGTCCATATTGAGATCTTTAAAAGGGCTTATATTTGGAAATGGAGGGAGTACATACTTACCATATAGCACAGATTTTTCATATATAAGGCAGCTACGCGTCTGCTGGGTGATATTTAGAACACATCCGCCGCCTTAGTAGCCGTAGGATCGTGAGCAAGCCAACCGTTTGATCTTCTTTCATTGAGCGTGCATCAACCTTTGCAACAAAGCTTGTGCGCTCCTGCCGAACGTTTTTTTTTCTGAAACAAGGCATGTGTTTCAAAAACAAGATTTCTGTTACAGAAAAAAACCTTTGCTCTTGCCCCGTTGCAACAAACGTAGTGTTGTGCGCTCGTTCCCTTGGCAACAAGAAGCCTGTTGCACAAACAAAAAACCCCCCTCACACCAATGTCATCAAATGTCTGACGGGCATTTTAACTTTTTCAGTATAGATTATGTTGTAGAATTTTCTGCAACAAAGAGCATGTTGCAGAAACGTCTGTAGATTTTTTTTGCAACAGAGTTTGTTATATAATATTTTTCGTAACAAAGATCGTGTTGCGGAAACATCTATAGAATTTTATTTACAACAGATTTTGTTATAGAAATATTTTCTGCAACAAAGATCATAGGTGATGCTGCGGAAATATTTGACAGATACTATTGTAAAAATATTTGTAACATAAGTTGTGTTGTGGAAAATATTTGTAACATATGTCATGTTGCAGAAATATTTTTGGGCTTCGCTTTGTTGCAAAACTAGACCCGTCGTAAACAATTGCAACACCACATTTGTTTCTGAAACATAGCCTCTGTTTCGAAAGCGTGTTCGATAAAGGACGACATGCAAGCCTTCATTTGGACGCGTGTCATGCAGCGGAGGTGGCGGACGCGGCCACTATGATCCGCCGGATGACGGTAAGCTTTTCCCAAAGACTTCAGCCACTGCAAAAACGTGGTAATATCACCAGCTTAAGTAATGTTCAGAAACATCTTTGTATGAAGAACAAGCTTAAGGTTGAAAATGCGAGCCACCTTTCCAAGCATCAAACTGGAAATAATTATTTTCACATGCTAAATTCATACACTTTCACAAATATTAATTAGTGATCAATGTTATTTTGCCTGCACACAAACTTATGTGCCTTCTAATTATGGAATGAAAGAACTGCGGGTGAGATGTCATGTACTTCCTCCGTCCCATAATATAAGACGTTTTTCGACACTTATGGGACAGAGGGAGTAGATTGCAAGCAATAAAAATTTACAATGGTGCACACGAGCTTTGCACTCGTCAGTATATTGATCTTTTCACAACAAAAGACAAAGGGTAACCATCTAAAACTAAATTAGAATCTAATGGGGAAGTGGTGAACTTGTTGCTTAGCTCAGATGGAAGACTTGTAACGGATCTCCGTAGAGGTGTCCAGTGGAAATTGCTTCGGATGCTTGCGTGAAACTTGGCAGACGCTTGGCTGCCTATGTTGAGGTAGCGCCACTCAACCTAGTGAGAAAGGTTTTGCTACTTCGCCTTGTTCTGATTCTGGTGTAGCACTGGTCAACCCAACGTGGATTGAAGGGCATCATTGTTATCGGGGTACTACACGTACGCCGCCATCGGATAGTTGAAGATGTGGCGATGTTGAAATATATTGTCCATCTCTTTTCATCAGTTAAATTTTTTGGAGCAACTAGCTAGAGCATGAATTGACTATGGTATCAGAGGCAAGATGTTTTGAGTTCAAGATCCTAACAATGCAGTATTTTGTAAAAGATACCGCGCCCTACATAGATCCCACATCCAAGGACTTAATAAGCCTGGATGTGAGGGGGAGTTTTGAAATATATTGACTGACTCTCTCCATCAGTTCAGAATGGAATATGAATTCAATAGGTGATTTTTTATATTGATTTTGTATTTTTTTTCTCTTCTCCTATTGGCATCACCGTTAGCATGAGCCTTTCCACCCTGACACCTTCCTCTACCCTCATCTGATCCTCCCGTCACGACCTCGCCCTCCCTCCGTGAGCTAGCCACCCGGTGCCATTCTCTGCCCCCAGACATTGGGCACCTTTGAATCAGGCTGAAATACCAGGGTGTCTGCAGGCTTGTGTTCTTGGGGGCGACAATGTACATACACCTTCAGTTTCCAGAAGAACTAGCTTCGGCCTACGGGGGGCTATGGCGCCGATGTTTTGATTTGCCATGCACCATGTTGCGTGTGGTGACGCTCGTTGATGTGTGCGTTCGTCTGCAGCAAGAAATCGAGGGCATTAGATATAATGTGTTAATGCCGAGTACAGACCGACACTAAACATGACATGTATTGCTTTCAGAATTTTTAAATTAGGCACGTGGAGTTGATCGAGTTCTCCTGTCTTCCTCATGTTGCGGTCCATTGGAAGGCCATGATAGTTTTCTTCTGGTTGCCTCTCTTCGTTGGGTCTGTTCTGATTGTCTCTCTTTGTTGGGTTAGCTCGGAAGAAACCTATATAAATAGGTAACGTGCACATCACTGAGACATGACAACATTGGACTCAAATAAGAAAAATCCTAGACATGATGACATTGGCCCACACACACTACAAGAAATATGTCAACTAGTGACCTTCTGTCAGTGACCCTGGAAGAATTGGTCATAGATCTATGACCACTTCAGACCAATTGGTCAAAAGCTGTTCGAGGGGCTCCAAACCCTAAACCATTGCGACCATTTTGGTTAGAAAGGTCGTAATTTCCTTACATGAAAAGGTCATAAAGCAAACAACGCTAGTCCGCTGCCTTATTTCTAGTTGTTAACGACCAATATAAATGGTTATAGCCTTGTAAATTATGGTGGGTTGCTATGACTAGGCGCCACCTCATCAGTTTTGCCTATGTGTCATGTCCATGTGGCAGTTTTTGCCCTAGGTTGTGAAGCAACCTATATTTCTGTCATTCCCAAAATTCCCAAAAAAATCTCAAAAATTCTTTGGGTCATATCTTCGTCAAATATGTAAAAATCTTCCTTGCCTAGTTCAAAAATAATTAAAAAATATTCATTTTCCTATTCTGTTCAGAGCAGCACTTTGTGAAGGAAGTACCACTTTGGCATGTCCAAATGGTATCCATTTTCTACAGTGCTTTCCTATGCCCAAATAACCATCCTCCACCAAATTCCAGCTCAATCCATTCATTATTTTGAGCCCAGCTTCAACATTCGTATTTATGTCCAGTGTGGTAGTTTGTAAAGCAAGTACCACCTAGGCTCCTCCTTTTGAGGTGAAAATTTGTGAAGACGGTCCTCTTAGTAACTGATCATCCTCAGCCAAAACTCACACCCATTAGCCATGTGCATTTCCCGTACCGCAAATCAAACACTTGGCTGCTTATTCATGTTTGAGCATCGATCGGTCTCCTCGTGAGAATCTTATATTGTGATTTTCTTCCTAGCACCTACCTGGGGAGTGCCCAACCCACTAGACATGCCTAGGCCTCCCAGAATACATGGCAACGCCACGGTCACGCGGTGACCACGCGGCGGGCATGCGAGCTTACGCGCTCTAGAGTTGGGGCCCTCGGCCACCGTCCAAACCTCGATGTCTCGCCATCAAACCATGTATTTCTGATTAAATAGATACTTATGTACCTAGAAATGATTTTTGGAAAAAATAAAGAGCAAACTATGAGGCAGCTACAGTTCAAATTTGACCCGCTTCCAACTGAATCGACGACAATTTGTCTTTTTCACCAGAGGTAGATTAAAAGTTTTTTCACCCAAACATTTTTTCAATTATGCATTATATATGGCCTAGTATTTTATAAAAATTATTTGGTCCAATTTTGCAATAATTATTTGGTAGTTCCTTCACAATAAAATCTCCTTTTGGGCACTCGGAAAATTAAAAATGAATTTTCCGTGCAAAGAAAATGAAAACTTCCTTAGGCAACATTGTTTGGAATTCCAATATGCCCCCTTGTGCACAATATGAGATCATTTGAACAAACTATGCCATGAATGTGGCCATAAGATTGATCATTTGGCTTGAAAGCCATGAATCTTCACGCATCATAGCTCATTTCTAAGAACACTTTTTTAAAATAATTACCGTATTACAAGTTTATTATTTTTCCTGGAAACTTGCTCACATATAATGACACAATGCGAAGGTTTTCCAATTTTTTGATTTTTTTGATTTTTTTTATGCCCGTTTCAAAATGCGGTCAAAACGGCGGGCTTGGCCGTTCCTAGCTAGTGGCTGAATCTTGGAATTTTTTTGGTGTTTCTATGATTAAATAGATATTTATGTACTTAGAAATGATTTTTGGAAAAAATAAAGAGCAAATTATGAGGCAGCTACAGTTCAAATTTGACCCGTTTCTAGCTGAATCGACGACAATTTGTCTTTTTCACCAGAGGTAGATCAAAACTTTTGACACCCAACCATTTGGTCAATTGTGAATCAAATATGGCGTAGTATTTTATAAAAATGATTTGGTACAATTTTGCAACAAATATATGGTAGGTCCTTCACACACAAAAAAACTCATTTCGGGCACTCGGAAAATGGAAAATGAATTTTCCGTGCAAAGAAAATAAAAACTCCCTTAAGCAATATTGTTTGGAATTCCAAGATGCACCCTTGTGCAAAATATGAGATCATTTGAACAAACTATGCCATGAACGTGGCCATAAGATTGATCATTTGGCTTGAAAACCCTGAATCTTCACGCGTGATAGCTCATTTCTGGGAACACTTTTTTAAAATAATTGCCGTATTACAAGTTTATTATTTTTCCTGGAAACTTATAATGACACAATGCGAAGGTTTCCCAATTTTTTGTTTTTTTTTGAATTTTTTATGCCCGTTTGAAAATGCGGTCAAAACGGCGGGAATGACCGTTCCTAGCTAGTGGTTGAATCTTGGAATTTTTTTGGTGTTTCTCTGATTAAATAGATACTTATGTACCTAGAAATGATTTTTGAAGAAAATAAATAGCAAGCTATGAGGCAGCTGCAGTTCAAATTTGACCCGCTTCCAGCGGAATCGGCAGAAATTTGTCTTTTTCACTAGAGGTGGATCAAAAACTTTTGACACCCAACCATTTGGTCAATTGTGAATCAAATATGGCGTAGTATTTTATAAAAATGATTTGGTATAATTTTGGACACAGTTTGGACACTCGAAAAATAATTCTCTTACAGAAAACTTATTTGTGAGAACACTTTTTTTTATGATATTTGCATTATTCAAAGTTTGTTATTCTTACTGAAAAGTAGGTCACACTTGGTGAGACAATGCAAAGTATTTTTATTTCTATTTGTTTTTATAAATTTTCTAGGCCGTCAAATAGCAGACATGTTTTAACATCTTATTTTCAATCGATTATGACCAATTTAAATGGTCTTAAAATCATCAAAGGGCGCTGCGTTTTGATTGGTCCAAAACCATCTCACGCGGATCATGGATTAGCACCGTCGGATGCGCCCGGATCCAACGGCAGCCCACACTCCCCCCTCGTCGCTCTCCCCCTCCCTCTCATCCTCATCCACCCACGAAAACCCTAGCTCACTTATCCCCATCGCCGCTGCCGCTCCCGCCCCCGCCGCCGCCTATCTCCTCCCATCGTACTCCTCCTCCCTCGTCATCGTCTCGTCGCCGCCGCCACCTCCTCCCCGTCCCTGGCCTCCTTTCCTCCCCGTCCCCGGCCTTCTTCCGTGGTGCGCGATCCCCTCTCCCCTCCCCTCCCGATCCCACCCACCGAACCGATCCCGATCCAGTCCAGATCTAGAGAGAGCGAGCCCCCTCCCGCGATTCCCACCGCCGGCACCCCCACCCCCACCCACCACCGCCAATCTGGCCCCGACGGCTCGTTCCCCTCACGCAACTGCACCCCTCCTCCCCGCCCTCCCTGCGCTCCAGATCCGGCCCCGACGAAGCCATGGTGAGTCCCGTCGCGGCGTCTGGCCACCCGGCGACGGCGGGGATTCGCTGCTGCAGCACCTCCGCGCGGAGACCTGCGAGGCCGCACCGTGGCTGCGGGACGTGTCGTGGCTGCGACCTTCTCTCCATTCCCGCGGATCCACTCCCGCAGTGGTCAGATCCACCCTCACTCTTCGCGCTGGAAACCCTAGCCATGGTCACCGACGAGCACCCAACATCCATCACCAGCGGTGCCAAGGACCCAGATCCAACACCTCACCTTCTCTCCCTGTCCACCATGCCACGACGCCATGGAGATGGATGGAGATGGCTCCCCTACTCTGCTCCGGACGTACAACGACGCCAAGGTCCAGCCCGTCTTCGTGGAGATGGATGGATCGGAGGGCCGACGACACCAACAACGAAATCCACCACGCGCTCGAGGTGAGGTCTGAGAATTTCCTCTCTCTCTTAGCTTGCTAGATAGTGCCTGCATCTGGTCCTGATTAGATGAAAACTAATACTATATGTCGGCATTGCAGTGTGGAGTACAATGCCTCGTACGCGTACCACTCCCTCTACGCCTACTTCGACCGGGACAATGTTGCCCTTAAGGGCTTTGCCAAGTAAGCACAGTGTTGTAGCCGTCTTCCATTACCAAAGCTACCAGTACAATATTCTGATCAAACTTGGTTCTGAATTCTGATATACGACTGTTTCTTTTCTCCAGGTTCTTTAAGGAATCGAGCGACGAGGAGAGGGAACACGCGGAGATCCTTATGGAGTACCAGGTATCAATGATTCCCTTGACCTTTGAATTATTAATACCATAGTCTTGTGCGTGCTAGCTAGAAACTGATGGATGATGCTTGGTGTATTCTTGTGTGTGCCCATCAGAACAGACGTGGGGGGCGGGTGAGGCTCCAGTCTATCATCACCTCATTGACAGAGTTCGACCACTCTGAGAAAGGCGATGCTCTGTATGGTAAATTTATTTATGGTTGTGGGTGTTTATGCATATTCAGTTCTTAGAAAGGGGCTGTTAGTTGTGCCAGATTAATTACCTGGGGAAAGTAACACTTTGTGGAAGAAATAGGATATATA
>LR880972.1:1013075962-1013086087 GCA_904067115.1 Aegilops sharonensis
TGTGCTTCTGTTGCTTCTATAGTATAGTTAGTACTCATGCCCATGATCGACCAGGTCCCTGCTCTGTTTCTTCTTCTTTTGCTTCCTGTATGTATGTATGTGTCTATGCATGTAGCCCCCTCGCTCGCCTACTGTTGCCGCTGCTCCTGCTATTTTCTACTGCCAGATGCCGCAGCTACTCACTGCTGCTGCTACTCTTGCACTGTTGCTGCTGATGCTACTCGTTATGGAATTCATTATGGAATTTCGTGCAGTGTACCAATAAGTCACAGCTGCTGAGTTAGCCAGTTAGGTAGTAGTACATGACAGTGAACGGCTCAAAAGTATTTCTGTGTTTGATGCATGGCCTATCTTACTTCGTGCTTATACATTCAGTTCTGTACCTAACTTATATTGAAAGCTGACTATTCTGTAAGATGGATCTAACCATCATTAAGTGCACAAGTTTTCAGGATAATTCGCAACTGCATTAAAAAATTCTACTTGGAGTTATACATGTTTTCTCATGATAGATTGATCTAGACTGAAACATGATTTTGCATCCCGTTTTCCGTCGACAAATATACAAGTTATACAAGTTATATCAGCAAGTTACTTGATGATCTTTTTTTCTTTCTAATTTTTGCATGAGAGCAAACTGGTGTAGCTAGCTGGACTATGCAGCCATGAATCAGGAAGTAGCATATTCAGTTTTGCTAATAGAAAATAAATGTATTAAAAACTTTAAAAACTGCATAAAAAGTGCTTGTTCATGTTTAGTTTTCTCTAAACTTTGTTTGTATGATTAAGGGCAAATTTACTTGGTTCTTTTACCTAAACTGTGCTTGGAACATTCATTTTTATGATCTAAAATTGCCTTCCTGTGATGATGCAGGTGCCCAGTTTGTGCTCGCTATCGAAGGAGCTCCATGTTGAAGAAGATTGAAGAGCACCAGGGTTAACACCAGGGCAGCTTGTAGAGCTTGTAGAGCTTGTATATGTATAGAGCTTGTAAATGTATCACGTGTAGAGCTTGTAGAGTGTAGAGCTTGTAGAGCTTGTATATGTTAGAGCTTATTATGTGTAGAGCTTGTAAAGTATATTTTATTTGTACAATAGGAGCTCTATACTGAATCTGGCTGATAATATTCGGAGTATTATGTGTGTTTTGTTTCTGCCAATTTAAATACTGGTTATTTATTTACTATTAAATTGAAATATGAAGAATAAGAACTTGCTAGCTGGGACCCACGTACCTGAACCTGACATCTGGGACCCATTTGACTAGTGGACCTTTTTTATATTACAAAAAAAACTAGAACTTTCTAGCAGAAAAGGCCACGGCCCCAAAATGAGAAGGCTTAGTTGTTGGGCTTGGCCCATCAACCTAGCCAAAATTAATATGAGAAAAAAACACAAATAGGCCGAATTGTTGGGCTAGGCCCATGTAGAAAATCGAATTGGACCGGGCTGAATCTAGTGCCACATCAGCTTGCCACGTTGGATGCCTACTTGGTCTGGGGAGGTTGCTAGTGACCAAAACGCCATAGTGAACATATTTTGGTGATAAACGTCCACGACCTTCTCACAGAGAAGGTCGCTATAGTCAGTTTACGACCCTCAGCTTTTGACCTTCTGTTTTTGGTCACAAAAAGGTCGCAAATGAAAAACTATGACCTTTCAGTGACCAATAGTGGAGGTCACAAGATAGCATATTTCTTGTAGTGACATTCTCCACATCCCCAACACAACATAGAGCTTTATTTCCTGGGAGCTTAGAGTTTTAGGGTCAGCTCGGAAGAAACCAATATAAATAAGTAACGTGCACATCACCTAGACATGACGACATTGGACTCAAAAAAGAAAAAGCCTAGACATTGGCCTACACATTCTCCACAGCCCAACGCACCATAGAGCTTTATTTCCTAGGAGCTTAGAGTTTTAGTAGAGGGTAATGCACGCTTCGCCTCGCCGTTTTTCACTCATTCGATTAATTCTTTTATATCTAGTAGAGTATTGAGGCTAGTTGTTCTGTTTGGATTCTATCAATGTTGACTTTTGTCTTAGTTATGTTATGAATGTGTTTTTTTGTTTGCATATCGTGTCGGGTTCTTGTTGCTGACAATATTCTCTAGAGGAGAATGGAGTTTTTATGGTGCGTGGTCGTGGTGTCTATACACGTGTCGATCTCGGTGCCAGCTGGTGGTGGTAGTTTGAGCCTCTTGAGAGGTCCTATTCCACGCTAAAATTGTGGAACTGCTGCTATAGCACTCACATGGGTCAGCCCACGAGCTCTCGCTCGCTCAGCTTGACTCCATATTCCTCTCACTCGGTTAGCTTTTTTTCGCTCAGCCCACTACTCGCTTAGAGAAATGGACTGTCTTTTTTAATAAAAGGTTAGTTTAATTAAAATATGTCTAAGGATTTTTAAAACATTTTGAATGTACAAAACCATGAATTTAAAAGAACGTTCATGAATTTAAAATATATTCATGGATTCAAAAATGTTTGCAAATTAAACAAGTTTCAAAATTTTAAAATGTTCACAAACTTGAAAAATAATCGTGATCTTTAAAAATATTCATGAATGCAATAAATATTAATGAAGCTAAAAATATAAAGTATTAACAAAGTTTTTTTTTCTTTTTGATGTTCACAATTCTTTATAAGCGCTCATCAATTAAAACATGTTAAAAAGTAAGAGAGAAGGAGAAATAAAACTCAGCAACAAACAACCTTACAATTACATGCGGGTCCCCCAGGGGCCCCACAATCCCCGAAGCACAAGAGCGCTTCAAATCAAGGGAACTAAGTATCTCCATAGATGAGTCAGCTCCGAAGAAACCAATATAAACAAGTAACATGCACATCACCTAGACATGACGACATTAGACTCAAAAAATAAAAAGACTAGACATGACGACATTGGCCCACACATTCTCCACAGGCCCAACGCACGATAGAGCTTCATTACCTAATAGCTTAGTGTTTTATTATAGGGGATGGCCATAACTTGATTTGGACATGACCACCCCTCTACGTTTCCATCTTCTTTGGCAATCACAGTGCCGATATCTTCAGGGCAGATCTCACCTGAGGGCGAAACTTTGTATGAGTTTGTAAGTTTCTTTGTGATGATCGTTTCTTCCTTTGCTCGTCCCCTTCTTTTCCTGAGTGTATCCTACCACATCACCTGGTTTGGACGAGATTCAACTATCATGGACACCCTGAAATTCAAAGCGGCCCAGGAGGCGCATGACGTACCTTCAATCATTGCACACCACGTAGGTCCATGTATAGACAGAGAACAACTTACAGATGGCACCGTTGTA
Organism: Aegilops sharonensis; assembly: GCA_904067115.1. NCBI lineage: Eukaryota > Viridiplantae > Streptophyta > Magnoliopsida > Poales > Poaceae > Aegilops > Aegilops sharonensis. The sequence goes on from LR880972.1 coordinate 1,013,079,274, forward strand.
TTTCCACATAGCAGCCAGCTATGCCATTGGAAAAGGTTGACACATGGATCACGACGCCAGAATGGCTACTTGGGATGAAGGCCTCCATGTAGCTCAGCCTCCAAAACGCGGTACTCCATAGTTGCCACATACATCGTTTGAACACATTATTTCAGGCTTCAAGACGATAACCACCAACACTCCAAAATTAGAGGTTTTCTCCGAGATTAAGAAGTGGACATAATTAACCGCGTTGTCTTGCAAGGTCCCGAAACCTGCACTACACTCTCAAGATTCACGTAAAATTTCATTGAAGGCGCATTACTTGCAACTTTGTCAGAAATTGTACATTATAACTCTACAAAATTTACAAAGAAATGTTTCCCTATGTGTTATTGTCTCTTTTATTTATTTGTATATGATTGCATATATACTGGCACAGACCCGCATTTTATTATAGTGACACCCTTTAATTTTTCACGAAACAACTAGATAAAACAACAACTTCCATATAGCAACAATGAATGTTTCACGAAGTATAAAGGGGAAAATGAGGAAAATTATACTTACTTTATGCATGTAAAAAATTAGAATCTGAAAAGAGTTCAATGGATCATTAATATACCTTTAAAACTAAAGATCAGCATGCTTCTCACAAATAAACAACTTTCACGACAACTCAACGTTTAACAGTTCATTCGCAAAACAAACTGTTTAACGTAGATCAAGTTGTGATTCAATGATAAAGCATGCACTAAAATTATTAGGCTACATCCCCGCCATAGCCGACTTTATGACATCCAAGATTCTGAAGTAATTGTAGAACAAAGAACCATCACGGTTGTGCCGGTTGCCTACAATTCTCACGTGTATCCCAAGCCTGTGCAGAGCTAACTCTCCTCCTTCAGCTGGGAAATATATCCTTCAACACTGACAAGTGGTATGCAACTGTGTCAACTTGGAATGAGTTTTCACGAGATTTGTTCATGGATGTCGTGATGCGTCCCTTGTGTGGTCCCTTGGGAAACCAAGTAGGTATTCGACCTGATCTGGCTGCAAAGAGGAAACCTTATTCTTTCTAACCATGCAAGGTTCCATTTTCTTGTACTCATCCATGACATATTTTTTGAACACATCGAGAAGGTGGATTTCTTTAGCTTGCAAGAGACACTAGATAGTTTATTTTTATTTTGTAGTTGCTACACATGTCTACAAGGAATTGAGTTAACTTCCCGTGTCCCAAGAACGTGACCACTTCATATCATGAGGAAAGTCCTCAAATATTGTCTTTGGAGGGAGAGGCAAGAGTGGAAATATGTACTCCTTTGGCAAATTACAGATATATCCCCCCTTCGAGAAGCTGCACACAAGTGCTTAGCATCCACAAATATAGTTCCATGTAATACTAGAATCTTGAAATAGTTTACGATTCACCTTTTGGAACCATAGCTTGTGGATTCTAAACACTTATGTGTAGCTGCTTGAAAAGGAGGATACATCCATAATTGGTGAATTGAGAATAGATTCCTCTCTCGCCTATCCTTCCAAAGACCATATTTTAGGCCTTTCCACATTCTAAGAAGTGGTGGCCTTCTTGGTACCCAAGAAGTTAAATCAATTACTTGTAAACATGTGTGGAAAGTGTGGAATAAATAGAAAGAATCTAGTATGACCTTCCAAGCTTTAGAAAACAACCATGTTGAAGTCTTCAAAAAAAATATCATGGATGAGTGCAGAAAATGGAACTTTTATGGGTTTGAAAGAACAAGGTTGCCCCTTTGGAGCAGATAAGGTGAAATACCTACTCGGTTTCCCAACGGACCATAGAAGGGGAGTCAACATGACATCCAGGAACAAATCTCTTGGCAATTCATTCCAATTCAATACAGTTTCTTACCACTTGTCAGTGTTAAAGGATATGTTTCCCACTTGTGTTAATGTGCTATCTATAGAACCTTAGGGTAAAACAAGTAGCAAAATCACATGGAAAATACCTTGTACGTGAGAAGTATCCCCAACAATGCATTTGCTCATTGTGGCATAAAGGCAAAAAGCGTTGGTTGAAACAGAAGGTGAAAATGCACCAAAAAACAAATGAAATGAAAACGATTGGTTTTAGTATTACCAATCTCCTTAATGCCTCCATGAGAACCTCTTTTGGGAAACCCATTAATACACGTACCCCTCAACCAACAAAGTGGATGGTGTTTGTCAATTAGCCTATTCATCAAAATCTTTTTGACAATCACATGGGTAAATATCACATAAGGATAATAATAACATAATAAAAAATCATGGCTAGCTTCGATTCTTAAATATATTTTTCTATCAATTACTACATATTGTACCAGCTTGGACGAGTCCTCGTCATCCAAGTTCCTTATGTCCAGAGCCAATGAGGATTCAGACTCACCATGTCTTTCCCAATGAAGCATATCAATGCCATCGTTGTCGCCAATATAGTCCTATGATATGACGTAAGCAAGCAACTTTAAGTAAATAAATAAACAAAACTACCAGTGAAGAAATTGTAGAGAGGGAAATAACGCAATGTAAGTGTATACTTGTGCCACAAGCCCAAAATGACAACAAGTTATTATAACTGGAATCCCTAGAGAAACCAGCATAATCAGAATCGAGTCTATAACATATTAATAGGAAGAACATAAGGCCCTCTTTCTTCATTGACCAAAAATGCATACTAGGACCAGTAAATTGATCTCGTAGATTGAGGAACAAACCAATGAGAAAACCAACCGATGCAACATGAAATCTGGTGATTGCTGCATGGTCAAATTAGCACATGTTGATGTCAGATCCAATTCTACAGTTTGGGACACATTGAGGAAAGGAGAAACATATTTTTGTGATCAAACAAACCACCAAAACCTCATATGCAAAGCAAATCATCCATGGAGAGATACATCAACGATGAAAATTTCGAGAGATTCCCCACATCAAAATGGTGAGTTAGTTTGATTCAATTGTGTTGTAGAAAAAAATGGATCTTTCTAAGGGTTTCGACTTAATGTTGATTTTACATGGTACAAAGAATTAGTAGGAAACAAATCCAATGAAACGTAATATGGGCATAAAATTTATCAAGAATTCCATTTATCCATACAAAATCCTTTGAATCAAGCATCCGATAGCTTGCCAAAACATAGGAAGGAAAGAAAACCTACTATCATTGTTCATCTAAGAAGATGCACCCCCTCCGACCCTATGGATATCTCTTGACCTAGTGAAGAGGAAGAGGAGGACAACGTGATCATAAGGAAGAGTGGAGGCGGAACCGCTGAAGGGATTCGGACGAGGGCGAAAATGGCAACAATGGAGGACGAGTCAAGCACAAGGTAGATTGGAAGCTATAGAGGAGAGCGCAATGGTGAGGTGATGGATGAGGAGGAGGAGGCGAGCACTGGTAAGAGTGGAGGCGAAGAAGGCAAGAACGATGGCTCTCCTCTGCCCCCTATATAATTTAGACCTATGATCATATCGTGGTAGGTAATTAAAGTCGATGAATTGAAATGATATCCACGAGAGAAACATTGGCTTATTATAGCAGGAAGCTCACGATTTTGGAAGATTTTCTTCTTGTATCTTTCCAAATCTTCCAAATTGCAGAATCACAAATATTAGGCTTGAGAATATCTTTCCAAACCTTGGGCTTTGACTACCTACCATAATTTTTGTCGAGTCAAGTTTGGAAACATATTCTCAAGCCTAGTATTTGGGAAGATATTCTACGATTTGGAAGATTTGTAAAGATACAAGAAGAAAATCTTCCAAAATCATGAGCTTTCTGCTATAATAAGCCAAATTTCTCTTGTGGATATCTTTCAAATTCAGCGACTTTAATTACCTGCCATAATACGATCATAGGTCTAAATCATATAGGGGCAGAGGAGAGCCGTTGTTCTTGCATCCTTCGCCTCCACTCTTTGCACTTCTCGCCTCCTCCTCCTCATCCATCACCTCACCATTCCGCTCTTCTCTATCGCTTCCACTCTACCTTGTGCTTGAATCCTCATCCATTGTTGCCACTGTCACCCTCGTTTTCTTCTACCATTCTCCAGACTTCGGTACTTCTTCCATTTTCAAGGAACAAAAGTCTTCTATTTTGATTGAGTTAATCTAGCTAATTGAATAGTTATTTTTGTATATTATTACATTGCATACATATGTTGAATTCTCATACTTTTTTGGGAGTCCAGACCTCCTATTTTGTCACAATATTTTCGCCAATGAACTATATACACTAGTAGAAAACAGGGCATCAGTCCCGGTTACAGAGGGCCTTTAGTCCCGATTTGTAACCAGGACAAAACGATCAGGACTAATGCCCGCCACATTTAGTCCCGGTTGGCTTACGAAGAGGAAAGGGTGGCCCAGGCAGGAGGAACTTTAGTCCCGGTTGGTAACTGTTGGAAATAATGCCCTAGAGGCAATAATAAATTAGTTAGTTTTATATTTCCTTGTTCATGATAATCGTTTATTATCCAGGCTATAATTGTATTGATAGGAAACTCAGATACATGTGTGGACACATAGACAACACCATGTCCCTAGTAAGCCTCTAGTTGACTAGCTCGTTGATTAATAGATGGTTACGGTTTCCTGACCATGGACATTGGATGTCATTGATGACGGGATCACATCATTAGGAGAATGATGTGATGGACAAGACCCAATCCTAAGCATAGCACAGAGATCGTGTAGTTTGTATGCTAAAGCTTTTCTAATGTCAAGTATCATTTCCTTAGACCATGAGATTGTGCAACTCCCGGATACCTTAGGAATGCTTTGGGTGTACCAAACGTCACAACGTAACTGGGTGGCTATAAAGGTGCACTACAGGTATCTCCGAAAGTGTCTGTTGGGTTGGCACGAATCGAGACTGGGATTTGTCACTCCGGTTAACGGAGAGGTATCTCTGGGCCCACTCGGTAGGACATCATCATGTGCACAATGTGACCAAGGGGTTGATCACGGGATGATGTGTTATGGAACGAGTAAAGAGACTTGCCGGTGACGAGATTGAACAAGGTATCGGCATACCGACGATCGAATCTCGGGCAAGTACAATACCGCTAGACAAAGGGAATTGTATACGGGATTGATCGAATCCTTGACATCGTGGTTCATCCGATGAGATCATCGTGGAACATGTGGGAGCCAACATGGGTATCCAGATCCCGCTGTTGGTTATTGACCGGAGAACGTCTCGGTCATGTCTGCATGGTTCCCGAACCCGTAGGGTCTACACACTTAAGGTTCGATGACGCTAGGGTTATAAAGGAAGTTTGGATGTGGTTACTGAATGTTGTTCGGAGTCTCGGATGAGATCCCGGACATCACGAGGAGTTCCGTAATGGTCCGGAGGTAAAGATTTATATATGGGAAGTCCTATTTTGGTCACCGGAAAAGTTTCGGGTTTTATCGGTAACGTACCGGGACCACCGGGAGGGTCCCGGGGGTCCACCAAGTGGGGCCACCGGCCCCGGAGGGCTGCATGGGCCAAGTATGGGAGGGGACCAGCCCCAGGTGGGCTGGTGCGCCCCCCCCACAAGGGTCGAAGGCGCCTAGGGTTTGGGGAGGGGGTGCTTCCACCTAACTTGGGGGGCAAGTTTCCCCTCTCCCCCCCTTTGGCCGCCACCCTTAGATGGGATTGGGGCTACCGCACCCCTTGGGGTGGAAACCCTAGAGGGGGTGCACCCCCCTCCCTCTCCCCTATATATAGTTGAGGTCTTGAGGGCTGCCAACACATGAGTTTCTTCTCCTGTTGGCGCAGCCCTACCTCTCTTTCTCCTCATATCTCGCGGTGCTTGGCGAAGCCCTGCTGGACTACCACGCTCCTCCATCACCACCACGCCGTTGTGCTGCTGCTGGATGGAGTCTTCCTCAACCTCTCCCTCTCACCTTGCTGGATCAAGGCATGGGAGACGTCACCGGGCTGTACGTGTGTTGAACGCGGAGGTGTCGTCCGTTCGGCACTAGGATCTCCGGTGATTTGGATCAGGACGAGTACGACTCCTTCAACCCCGTTCTCTTGAACGCTTCCGCTTAGCGATCTACAAGGGTATGTAGATGCACTCTCCTTCCCCTCGTTGCTGGTTTCTCCATAGATAGATCTTGGTGACACGTAGGAAAATTTTGAATTTCTGCTACGTTCCCCAACAGTGGCATCATGAGCTAGGTCTATTGCGTAGATTCTTTGCACGAGTAGAACACAAAGTAGTTGTGGTCGTTGATTTTGTTCAATATGCTTACCGTTACTAGTCCAATCTTGTTTCGACGGTATTGTGGGATGAAGCGGCCCGGACCGACCTTACACGTACACTTACGTGAGACAGGTTCCACCGACTGACATGCACTTGGTGCATAAGGTGGCTAGCAGGTGCCAGTCTCTCCCACTTTAGTCAGAACGGATTCGATGAAAAGGGTCCTTATGAAGGGTAAATAGCAATTGGCATATCACGTTGTGGTTTTGCGTAGGTAAGAAACGTTCTTGCTAGAAACCCATAGCAGCCACGTAAAACATGCAAACAACAATTAGAGGACGTCTAACTTGTTTTTGCAGGGTATGCTATGTGATGTGATATGGCCAAGAAGAATGTGATGAATGATATGTGATGTATGAGATTGATCATGTTCTTGTAATAGGATTCACGACTTGCATGTCGATGAGTATGACAACCGGCAGGAGCCATAGGAGTTGTCTTAATTTATTGTATGACCTGCGTGTCATTAAACAACGCCATGTAATTACTTTACTTTATTACTAACCGGTAGCCATAGTAGTAGAAGTAATAAGTTGGCGAGACAACTTCAT
>LR880972.1:1013089338-1013100069 GCA_904067115.1 Aegilops sharonensis
AGATGTTGAGTATATTTACTTGATGAAACACAAGTCTGAATTATTGAATGGTTCAAGTAATTTCAGAGTGAAGTTGAAGATCATTGTGACAAGAGGATAAAATGTCTATGATATGATCATAGAGATGAGTATCTGAGTTACAAGATTTGGCACGCAATTAAGACATTGTGGAAATTGTTTCACAATTAGTACCGCCTGGAACACCATAGTGTGATGGTGTGTCCGAACATCATAGTTGCACCCTATTGGATATGGTGCGTACCATGATGTCTCTTATCGAATTACCACTATCGTTCATGGGTTAGGCATTAGAGACAACCGCACTCACTTTAATAGGGCACCACGTAATTCCGTTGAGACGACACCGTTTGAACTATGGTTTGGAGAAACCTAAGTTGTCGTTTCTTAAAAGTTTGGGGCTGCGACGCTTATGTGAAAAAGTTTCAGGTTGATAAGCTCGAACCCAAAGTGGATAAAATGCATCTTCATAGGACACCAAAACAGTTGGGTATACCTCCTAATTCAGATCCGGAAGCAAAAGAGATTGTTTCCTGAATCAGGTCCTTTCTCGAGGAAAGGTTTGTCTCGAAAGAATTGAGTGGGAGGATGGTGGAGACTTGATATGGTTATTGAACCATCATTTCTACCAGTGTGTAGCAGGGCACAGGAAGTTGTTCCTGTGGCACCTACACCAATTGAAGTGGAAGCTTATGATAGTGATCATGAAGCTTCGGATCAAGTCACTACGGAACCTCATAGGACGACAAGGATGCGTTCTGCTTCGGAGTGGTAAGGTGATCCTGTCTTGAAGGTCATGTTGCTAGACAACAATGAACCTACGAGCTATGGAGAAGCAATGGTGGGCTCATATTCCAACAAATGGTTAGAATCCATGAAATCCGAGATAGGATCCATGTATCAGAACAAAGCATGGACTTTGGTGGACTTGCCCAATGATCGGCAAGCCATTGAGATAAATGGATCTTTAAGAAGAAGATGGACGTGGACGGTAATGTCACCGTCTATGAAGCTCGACTTGTGGTGAAGAGTTTTTCACAAGTTCAAGGAGTTGACTACGATGAGATTTTCTCATCCGTAGCGATGCTTAAGTCTGTCGGAATCATGTTAGCATTAGCTGCATTTATGAAATCTGGCAGATGGATGTCAAAACGAGTTTCCTTACCAGTTTTCGTAAGGAAAGGTTTTGTCGATCCTAAGTATGCTAAAAGGTACGCTAGCTCCAGCGATCCTTCCATGGACTGGAGTAAGCATCTCGGAGTTGGAATATGCACTTTGATAAGATGATCAAAGATTTTAGGTTTATACAAAGTTTATGAGAAACTTGTATTTCCAAAGAAGTGAGTGGGAGCACTATAGAATTTCTGATGAGTATATGTTGTTGACATATTGATGATCAGAAATGATGTAGAATTTCTGGAAAGCATATAGGGTTATTTGAAAGATGTTTTTCAATAGAAAACCTGGATTAAGCTACTTGAACATTGAGCATCGAGATCTATAAGGATAGATCAAAATGCTTAACAATACTTTCAAATGAGCACGTACCTTGACATGATCTTGAAAGTGTTCAAGATGGATCAGTCAAAGAAGGAGTTCTTGCCTGAGTTGTAAGGTACGAAGTTAAGACTTAAAGCTCGACCACGGCACAAAAGAGAGAAAGGACGAAGGTCGTCCCCTATGCTTTAGATGTAGGCTCTACAATATGCTATGCTAAGTACCGCACCTGATGTTTGCCTTGCCACATGTCTGGCAAGAGGGTACAAAGGTGATCGAGGAGTGGGTAACCAGATAGCGGTCAAAATTATCCTTAGAGGAATAAGGGTATGTTTCTTGATTATGGAGGTGATAAAGAGTTCGGCGTAAAGGGTTACGACGATGCAAGCTTTAGCACCTATCCGAATGAGTCTGAGTAGCAAACCGGATACGTATAGTGGAGCAATAGCTCCAAGTGGAGCGTGGAAGCAGCATTTACATTATGACCTAGAGATTTGCGAAGTACATACGGATCTGAATGTTGCAGACCCGTTGACTAAAACTTCTCTCACAAGCAAAACATGATCAAACCCCAGAACTCATTGAGTCTTAATCACATGATGATGTGAACTAGTTTAATGACACTAGTAAACTCTTTGGATGTTGGTCACATGGCGATGTGACGTGTGAGTGTTAATCACATGGCGATGTGAACTAGATTATTGACTCTAGTGCAAGTGGGAGACTATTGGAAATATGCCCTAGAGGCAATAATAAATTAGTTAGTATTATATTTCCTTGTTCATGATAATCGTTTATTATCCATGCTATAATTGTATTGATAGGAAACTCAGATACATGTGTGGATACATAGACAACACCATGTCCCTAGTAAGCCTCTAGTTGACTAGCTCGTTGATTAATACATGGTTACGGTTTCCTGACCATGGACATTGGATGTCATTGATGATGGGATCACATCATTAGGAGAATGATGTGATGGACAAGACCCAATTCTAAGCATAGCACAGAGATCGTGTAGTTTGTATGCTAAACCTTTTCTAATGTCAAGTATCATTTCCTTAGACCATGAGATTGTGCAACTCCCGGATACCTTAGGAATGCTTTGGGTGTACCAAACGTCACAACGTAACTGGGTGGCTATAAAGGTGCACTACAGGTATCTCCGAAAGTGTCTGTTGGGTTGGCACGAATCGAGACTGGGATTTGTCACTCCGGTTAACGGAGAGGTATCTCTGGGCCCACTCGGTAGGACATCATCATGTGCACAATGTGACCAAGGGGTTGATCACGGGATGACGTGTTATGGAACGAGTAAAGAGACTTGCCGGTGACGAGATTGAACAAGGTATCGGCATACCGACGATCGAATCTCGGGCAAGTACAATACCGCTAGACAAAGGGAATTGTATACGGGATTGATCGAATCCTCGACATCGTGGTTCATCCGATGAGATCATCGTGGAACATGTGGGAGCCAACATGGGTATCCAGATCCCGCTGTTGGTTATTGACTGGAGAACGTCTCGGTCATGTCTGCATGGTTCCCGAACCCGTAGGGTCTACACACTTAAGGTTCGATGACGCTAGGGTTATAAAGGAAGTTTGTATGTGGTTACCGAATGTTGTTCGGAGTCCCGGATGAAATCCGGACATCAAGAGGAGTTTCGTAATGGTCCGGAGGTAAAGATTTATATATGGGAAGTCCTGTTTTGGTCACAGGAAAAGTTTCGGGTTTTATCGGTAACGTACCGGGACCACCGGGAGGGTCCCGGGGGTCCACCAAGTGGGGCCACCGGCCCCGAAGGGCTGCATGGGCCAAGTGTGGGAGGGGACCAGCCCCAGGCGGGCTGGTGCGCCCCGCCACAAGGGCCCAAGGCGCCTAGGGTTTGGGGAGGGGGTGCTTCCACCTAACTTGGGGGGCAAGTTTCCCCTCTCCCCCCCCTTTGGCCGCCACCCTTAGATGGGATTGGGGCTGCCGCACCCCTTGGGGTGGAAACCCTAGAGGGGGTGCACCCCCTCCCTCTCCCCTATATATAGTTGAGGTCTTGAGCGCTGCCAACACATGAGTTTCTTCTCCTGTTGGTGCAGCCCTACCTCTCTTTCTCCTCAGATCTCGCGGTGCTTGGCGAAGCCCTGCTGGACTACCACGCTCCTCCATCACCACCACGCCGTTGTGCTGCTGCTGGATGGAGTCTTCCTCAACCTCTCCCTCTCACCTTGCTGGATCAAGGCATGGGAGACGTCACCGGGCTGTACGTGTGTTGAACGCGGAGGTGCCGTCCGTTCGGCACTAGGATCTCCGGTGATTTGGATCACGACGAGTACGACTCCTTCAACCCCATTCTCTTGAACGCTTCCGCTTAGCGATCTACAAGGGTATGTAGATGCACTCTCCTTCCCCTCGTTGCTGGTTTCTCCATAGATATATCTTGGTGACACGTAGGAAAATTTTGAATTTCTGCTACGTTCCCCAACAGTAACACTGTACTTCTTGAGCTTGCGTTGGTTTTTCCTTTGAAGAGGAAAGGGTGATGCAGCAAAGTTGAGTAAGTATTTCCCTCAGTTTGAGAACCAAGGTATCAATCTAGTAGGAGAAAACGAACAAGTCACCGAATACCTACCCAAAAGATCAAACAACTTGCACCCAACACGATAAAGGGGTTGCCAGTCCCATCACAGTTACTTGCAAAAATGAGATCTGATAGAGATGGATAAACAGTAAAGTAAATATTTTTGGTATTTTTGGTTTATAGATCGGAAAGTAAAAGATTGCAAAAGAAGTAAATCGAAAACTAAAATTGTAGATCGGAAACTTATATGATGGAAAATAGACCCGGGGGCCATAGGTTTCACTAGAGGCTTCTCTCAAGATAGAAAATATTACGGTGGGTGAACAAATTACTGATGAGCAGTTGATAGAAAAGCGCAAAGTTATGACGATATCTAAGGCAATGATCATGAATATAGGCATCACGTCCGTGTCAAGTAGACCGACTCCTGCCTGCATCTACTACTATTACTCCACACATCGACCGACTCCTGCCTGCATCTAGAGTATTAAGTTCATGAAGAACAGAGTGACACTTTAAGTAAGATGACATGATGTAGAGGAATAAACTCAAGCAATATGATGTAAACCCCATATTTTTATCCTCGATGGCAACAATACAATACGTGCCTTGCTTCCCCTACTGTCACTAGGAAAGGACACCATAAGATTGAACCCAAAGCTAAGCACGTCTCTCATTACAAGAAAAACCAATCTGGTTGGCCAAACCAAAACGATAGTTCGAAGAGACTTGTAAAGATATATGATACATCTCCAATGTATCTATAATTTTTGATTGCTCCATGCTATTATATTACCCGTTTAGGATCTTTATGGGCTTTACTTTACACTTCTATATCCTTTTTGGGGCTAACCTACTGACCAGAGGCCCAGCCCAAATTGCTGTTTTTTTGCCTATTTCAGTGTTTCGAAGAAAAGGAATATCAAACGGAGTCCAAATGGAATTAAACCTTCGGGAGTGATCTTTTTGGAACAAACGCAATCCAGGAGACTTGTAGTGGATGTCAAGAAGCAGCCGAGGCGGCCACGAGGGTGCCAGGTGCGCCGCCCACCCTCGTGGGCCCCTCGTGGCTCCCCTGACCGACCTCCTTCGCCTATATATACCTCCATACCCTGAAAACATCCCGGAGCACCACGAGGACCTATTTCCACCGCCGCAACCTTCTGTACCTGTGAGATCCCATCTTGAAGCCTTTTTCGGTGCTCCGCCAGAGGGGGAATCGATCATGGAGGGCTTCTACATCATCACCAAGGCCTCTCTGATGAGTTGTGAGTAGTTTACCACAGACCTTCGGGTCCATAGTTATTAGCTAGATGGCTTCTTCTCTCTCTCTTTGAATCTCAATACAAAGTTCTCCTTGATCTTCTTGGAGATCTATTCGATGTAACTCTTTTTGGAGTGTGTTTGTCGAGATCCAATGAATTGTGGGTTTATGATCAAGTTTATCTATGAGAAATATTTGAATCTCCTCTGAATTCTTTTATGTATGATTTGTTATCCTTGCAAGTCTCTTCGAATTATCAGTTTGGTTTGGCCTACTAGATTGATCTTTCTTGCAATGGGAGAAGTGCTTAGCTTTTGGTTCAATCTTGCGGTGTCCTTTCCCAGTGACAGCAGGGGCAACAAGGCAAATATTGTATTGTTGCCATCGAGGATAAAAAGATGGGGTTTATATCATATTGTTTGAGTTTATCCCTCTACATCATGTCATCTTGCCTAATGCGTTACTCTGTTATTATGAACTTAATACTCTAGATGCATGCTGGATAGCGGTCACTGTGTGGAGTATAGTGCATGTCGGTCTACTTGTCGCGGACGTGATGCCTATATACAAGATCATGCCTAGATAATCTCATAACTGTGCACTTTTCTATCAATTGCTCGACAGTAATTTGTTCACCCACCGTAATACTTATGCTATCTTGAGAGAAGTCACTAGTGAAACCTATGGCCCCCGGGTCTATCTTTTATGATATAAGTTTCCGATCTACTTTATTTTGCAATCTTTATTTTCCAATCTATATCATAAAAATACCAAAAATATTTATCTTACCTTATTATCTCTATCAGATCTCACTTTCACAAGTGGCCGAGGTGTATATGTCCTAGTATTACTCTTACAAACAACAGTCGAAGCTTTTGCATGATCTATTATCCTAACAGGAAAAGGAGGTTTTTCAACATAAGCAGTAGGAACAATAGGATCACTATAGGTAATAGTCTTTTCTTCGACTGTAATAGGTGCAACTACTTTCACTTCAACAGGAGGATTATATTTAAACCACTTCTCTTTAGGGAGATCAACATGAGTAGCAAAAGATTCACAGAAAGTAGCTACTATCTCAGAGTCAAGTCCATACTTAGAGCTAAATCCACGGAAAGCATCGGTATCCATAAAGGATTTAACACAATCGAGCTTAGGTGTCATACCTGACTCCTTACCATCGTCGGAACCCCAATCTTCAGAGTTGCGTTTAATTGTTTCCAATAAGTCCCATTTGAAATCAATAGTCTTCAGCATATAAGAACCAGCACAGGAAGTATCGAGCAGGTTGCGATTATCAAGAGAAAGCCGAGCATAAAAATTCTGAATAATCATTTCCCGAGAGAGCTCATGATTGGGGCATGAATATAACATTGACTTAAGCCTCCCCAAGCTTGAGCGACGCTTTCTCCTTCGCGAGGCCAGAAATTATATATGTAATTACGATCACGATGAACAAGATGCATAGGATAGAACTTCTGGTGAAATTCCAACTTCAATCGCTTATAATTCCAAGATCTCGTATCACCACATAGCCTATACCATGTCAATGCATCTCCCTTCAAAGATAAAGGGAAGACCTTCCTTTTGACAACATCATCGGAAATACCTGCAAGCTTAAATAATCCACAAACTTCATCCACAAAGATAAGGTGTAAATCGGGATGCAATGTTCCATCTCCTGCAAATGGATTAGCTAGCAGTTTCTCTATCATACCCGAAGAAATCTTGAAGTAAATATTTTCATAAAGTTCAGTAGGTTGAGGAGCAACTCTTTGCTCTTCTGGTTGGGGTGAAGATACCCCAAACAAGCCCCTCAAAGGATTAGTTTCCATAGTGACAAGTAACAAAAAAATTCAGCACACTATATAAATGTTTCCTTACCAAGTTCCACTCTACAAAAGCGCTACACTCCCCCGCAACGGCGCCAGAAAAGAGTCTTGATGACCCACAAGTGTAGGGGATCTATTGTAGTCCTTTCAATAAGTAATAGTGTCGAACCCAACAAGGAGCAGAAGGAAATGATAAGCGGTTTTCAGTAAGGTTTCTCTGCAAGCACTGAAATTGTAGGTGATAGATAGTTTTGTGATAAGATAAATAGTAACGAGTAACAAGTAAATAAAGTAAAAGAAGTGCAGCAAGGTGGCCCAATCCTTTATGTAGCAAAGGATAATCCTGGACAATTTCTAATAATGATAAAGGAGCTCCCGAGGACACATTGGGAATTATCATCAAGCTAGTTTTCATCACGTTCATATGATTCACGTTCGGTACTTTGATAATTTGATATGTGGGTGGACCGGTACTTGGGTACTGCCCTAACTTGGACAAGCATCCCACTTATGATTAACCCCTATTGCAAGCATCCGCAACTACAAAAGAAGTATTAAGGTAAACCTAACCACAGCATTAAACATATGGATCCATATCAGCCCCTAACGAAGCAACGCATAAACTAGGGTTTAAGCTTCTGTCACCCTAGCAACCCATCATCTACTTATTACTTCCCCATGCCTTCCTCTAGGCCCAAATAATGGTGAAGTGTCATGTAGTCGACATTCACATAACACCACTAGAGGAAAAGACAACATACATCTCATCAAAATATCGAACGAATACCAAATTCACATGACTACTAATAGCAAGACTTCACCCATGTCCTCAGGAATAAACGTAACTACTCACAAAGCATATTCATGTTCATAATCAGAGGAGTAATAATATGCATAAAGGATCTGACCATATGATCTTCCACCAAGTAAACCAATTAGCATCAACTACAAGGAGTAATCAACACTACTAGCAACCCACATGTACCAATTTGTGGTTTTGATACAAGATTGGATACAAGAGATGAACTAGGGTTTTGAGAGGAGATGGTGCTGGTGAAGATGTTGATGGAGATTGACCCCCTCCCGACGAGAGGATCGTTGGTGAGGATGTTGGTGTTGATTTCCCCCTCCCGGAGGGAAGTGTCCCCGGCAGAATAGCTCTGCCGGAGCCCTAGATTGATTCCGCCAAGGTTCCGCCTCGTGGCGGCGGAGTTTCGTCTCGTAAGCTTGCCCACGATTTTTTCCAGGGTAAAAGTGATGATATAGCAGAAGATGGACGCCGGAGGCACACCAGGGGGCCCAGGAGATAGGGGGCGCGCCCTATAGGGGGCGGGCGCCCCCCTGTCTCTTGGACAGGGTGTGGGCCCCCTGGCGTATTTCTTTCTCTCAGAAATTCTTATTAATTCAAAAAAGTTGTCTTGTGGAGTTTCGGGAATTTTGGAGCTGTGTAGAATAGGTTTCCAACGTTTGCTTCTTTTCCAGCCAGAATTCCAGCTGCCGGCATTCCCCCTCTTCATGGTAAATCTTGTAAAATAAGAGAGAATAGCCATAAGTATTGAGATATAATGTGTAATAACAGCCCATAATGCAATAAATATTGATATAAAAGCATGATGCAAAATGGACGTACCAACTCCCCCAAGCTTAGACCTCGCTTGTTCTCAAGAGGAAGCCGAAATCGAAAAATATGTCCACATGTTTAGAGATAGAGGTGTCGGAAAAGAAAATACGGACATGAGGGCATCATGATCATTCTAATAACAGCAACATATATAGATTTTGTCATATGATTTCCTATGCTCAAGTAACAAGCAATTCACAATGTCAAGTATGGTTCAAAAACTTCATTGGGAACTAACAAACTATAAACTCAGTCACTGAAGCAATTGCAATTTATCGTAACATCAGAAAGATTCAATAATAGAGCTTTTCAGCAAGCTCACATACTCAACTATCTCGTAGTCTCCCACAATTGCTAACACTCACACAGTACTTGTGGTTATAGAGTTTCAGCCGGACACTGAGAAAGATAGGGGCTTATTGTGTTGCCTCCCAACGTATTCACCTTTAACTGATGTCAACAATAGTAGCCCATGCTAACTTACATCCAATTGGATATATATATCATGATATTTCAAACACGAGGAGCTTGCCAAAGGATAAAATGAAAAAGGGAAAGGTGAGGATCACCTTGACTCAAGCATAAAGTAAAAACATAAAGTAAAAGATAGGCCCTTCGGAGAGGGAAGCAGAGGTTGTCATGTGCGTTTAGGGTTGATGCACAAAATCTTAATGCAAAAGAACGTCACTTTAAATTTCCCCTTGTATGTGGACCTTTATTATGCAGTCCGTCGCTTTTATTACTTCCACAACAAGTTCGTACAAAGCTTATTTTCTCTGCACTAATAAGTCATACATATTTAGATAGCAATTTTTATTGCTTGCAACACGACAACTTACTTGAAGGATCTTACTCAATCCATAGGTAGGTATGGTGGACTCTCATGGCAAAACTGGGTTTAGGGATATTTTGAAGCACAAGTAGTATCTCTACTTGGTGTAAGGAATTTGGCTAGCATGAGGGGGAAAGGCAAGCTCAACATGTTTGGGAGGTCAATGACAATATACTTTAACTGAGATGTCGGAAAACATAAACTGTTACGTTGTCTTCCTTGTCCAAGGTCAACTCTTTTAGCATGTCATACTTAATGAGTGCTTCACAATCATAAAAAATGTCCAAGATAATATATTTATATGTGAACCCCTCTTTCTTTATCACTTCCTATTAATTGCAACGATGACCAAGGCTACGTTCATCAACTCTCAACAATTTTTATGCCTCATACTTTCTATGTGTGATGTTATCACTATCCATAAGATCAATATGAACTCTTTTATTCTTTATACTTTCTCAAGATCATAGCAACATAGCAAAGCCCTTGACTCAACACTAATCTTTATTATAGATAGCACACGGACTCAATTACATAAAGAGATCACAATGCAAAACTCAAAACTAATGGATATCAAAACTTCAAAATACTAGATCAAGATACTACTAAAAGGACCGAACTAAATAAAGCGGTAAAGATAGGAGTGTGATGGTGATACGATACCGGGGAACCTCCCCCAAGCTTGGCAGTTGCCAAGGGGAGTGCCCATACCCATGTGATTATTTCTCCTTCTTCACACTTGGTGTTATGATCTTCTTGGCGATGATGACCTTCAGGATACGGTTCTCCTCCTCGAGCTTATTGACTTGTTGTTTGAGGTCCATAATTTCTTTACGGAGCTTGCCCATACACTAGTAGAAAAAGGGCCTATAGTCCCGGTTGGTGAGGGCCTTTAGTCCCGGTTCATGAACCGGGACTAAAGGGTCGGTACTAATACCCTCGCCCTTTAGTCCCGGTTCTATCCAGAACCGGGACAGATGGCCCTCCACGTGGCCTGTCCGCTGAGCCCAGGCAGGAGGGCCTTTGGTCCCGGTTGGTGGCACCAACCGGGACCAATAGGCATCCACGCGTCAGCATTTCTTTGGCTCTGGTTT
>LR880972.1:1013113187-1013145862 GCA_904067115.1 Aegilops sharonensis
CGTGACGGACCGCTAAACCTAGACAAATATTGAGGAAAATGGAGGTTGGAGGTCGAGCTTGGAGAGGAGAAAGCTTAAGTAATGTGGCTCGGGCATTTCATCGAACACCTCATGTGCATAGGAGGTGAGCTAGAGCACCACAATGCCCCCCCTCGCCGGCAAGAGAAAAACAGAGCAATGGATCGGAGTGCTCTGCTCGCGAGCGAGGGGTATATATAGGCAGCACTATTGGTCCCGGTTCGTGGCATGAGCCGGGACTAAAGGGAAGCCTTTGGTCCCGGTTCAAGCCACGAACCGGGACCAATAGTGGTGGGCCAGGAGCCAGGACCATTGGTCCCGGTTCGTCCCACCAACCGGGACCAAAAGGTCCGGATGAACCGGGACCAATGGCCCACGTGGCCCGGCCGGCCCCCTGGGCTCACGAACCGGGGCAAATAGCTCCATTGGTCCCGGTTCTGGATTGAACCGGGACTAATGGGCTAAACTGCCCTGGACGATAGCCCCTTTTTCTACTAGTGGTAACGGCCAGAGCTCCATTTACCCAAGGATGCTGCATAGCTTCTGGAGAACAAGTGAAACTCTTTTTCATATTTTCATAAGAAAGAAATCTAGAGTTGGAAGGAATGACCGAAGCAGGGACAGCCAGGCTTGGTAGTTCCCCCATAGTGAATTCTGCTCGGAGATGAGAGGTAACTTCTTGATCTTCCTCCATGGCATCTATCCTTTTCAAATCAGCCTCCATCTCATCCTCCGTTGATGGTCCAAAGTGACAGGCATCGCTATTTGCTCCTAGACCTGGCGTTGGGTGAGACACCCGGCTCTCCCCAACTGACTCCTGAGAAGACATCTTGCTTTATTCTGCAACAGGAACAGCTCGAAATGAAAACAGAGGATATTTGTGTGATACAGTGGTCAAAACCTTCGGGAGTATATATAATGTGCAAGAAAACGGAGTCCGGGAGGCACACGAGTTGCCCACGAGACAGGGGGCGCGCCCTACAGGGGGGGCGCGCCCTCCTCTCTCGTGGGAGCCTCGTGGCCCTTTTGGACTACTTCTTTCTTCCTAAAATTCTTAAATATTCTAAAACTGATATAAATTGCCATTGGAGTTGTTTTGGAGTCGATTTACTTACCGTACCACATACCTATACCTTTTCGGAGTCTGGAACGTTCTGGAAAGTGTCCCTTATGTATTCCTCAGGGGTTACGGTTTCAATAATATTAGTTTCAACATTGATAGGATTACCTGAAATATAATGTTTAATTCTTTGACCGTTTACCACCCTCGGATTTGTGCCTTCGAAGATGTTGATTTTTATAGCACCAGAATGATAGACCTCCTCGATAACGTAGGGACCTTCCCATTTTGAGAGAAGTTTTCCTGCAAAAAATCTTAAACGAGAGTTGAATAATAACACATAATCTCCTACGTTAAACTCACGCTTTTGTATCCTCTTATCATGCCAGTGTTTGACTTTTTCTTTGAAAAGCTTGGCATTCTCATAGGCTTGGGTTCTCCATTCATCAAGTGAGCTAATATCAAACAACCTCTTCTCACCAGCAAGTTTGAAGTCATAATTGAGCTCTTTAATATCCCAATATGCTTTATGTTCAAGTTCAAGAGGTAAATGACACGCTTTTCCATAAACCATCTTATAAGGAGACGTACCCATAGGATTTTTGTATGCAGTTCTATAGGCCCATAATGCATCATCAAGTTTTTTGGACCAATTCTTTCTAGATCTATTCACAGTCTTTTGTAAAATTAATTTGAGCTCTCTATTGCTCAACTCTACTTGACCACTAGACTGCGGGTAATAAGGAGATGCTATTTTATGATTGACATCATACTTAGCAAGCATCTTATGGAAAGCACCATGAATAAAATGTGAACCACCATCAGTCATAAGATATCTAGGGACTCCAAACCTCGGAAAAATAACTTCTTTAAGCATTTTATTAGAAGTGTTATGATCACACTACTAGTTGGAATAGCTTCTACCCACTTAGTAACGTAATCAACAGCAACTAAAATATGTGTATAACCATTAGAGGCAGGAAAAGGTCCCATATAATCAAAGCCCCAAACATCAAACGGTTCAATAACAAGAGAATAATTCATAGGCATTTCTTGACGTCTACTAATGTTACCTATTCTTTGACATTCATCACAAGACAAGACAAACTTATGAGCATCTTTGAAGAGAGTAGGCCAATAAAAACCAGATTGTAGTACCTTGTGTGCAGTTCTATCTCCAGCATGATGTCCTCCATAAGATTCAGAGTGACACTTACGTAGAATCTGTTCCTGTTCATGCTCAGGCACACAACGTCTAATAACACCATCTACTCCTTTATAAAGGTGTAGATCATCCCAGAAGTAATGTCTGAAATCATAAAAGAACTTTTTCTTTTGCTGGTATGTGAAACTAGGAGGTATAAATTTAGCAACAATGTAATTAGCATAATCAGCATACCAAGGAGCAATACGAGAAGCATTGACGACCACTAATTGTTCATCAGGAAAGCTATCATTAATAGGCAGTGGGTCACCAAGAACATTCTCTAACCTAGACAAGTTATCTGCAACGGGGTTCTCAGCTCCCTTTCTATCAATAATATGCAAGTCAAATTCTTGGAGCAAGAGAACCCATCTAATGAGTCTAGGCTTAGCATCTTTATTTTCCATAAGATATTTAATAGCAGCATGATCAGTGTGAATAGTAACTTTGGAATCAACAATATAAGGTCTAAACTTATCACATGCAAACACAACTGCTAAGAACTGTTTTTCAGTAGTAGCATAATTTCTCTAGGCAGTATCAAGAGTCTTACTAGCATACTGGATAACATTCAATTTCTTATCAACTCTTTGCCCTAGAACAACACCTACAGCATAATCACTAGCATCGCACATAATTTCAAAAGGTAAATTCCAATCTGGTGGCTGAACAATAGGTGTAGTGATAAAAGCTTTCTTAAGTACTTCAAATGCTTCTACACAATCATCATCAAAGACAAAAGGAATATCTTTTTGCAATAAATTAGTCAGATGCCTAGAGATTTTAGAAATGTCCTTAATGAACCTCCTATAAAAACCGGCATGACCAAGGAAACTTCTTATACCTTTTATGTCCTTGGGACATGGCATCTTTTCAATAGCATCAACTTTCGCCTTATCAACTCCAATACCTCTTTCGGAGATCTTGTGCCCCAAGACAATGCCTTCATTAACCATAAAGTGACACTTTCCCAATTCAGGACGAGACTAGTGTCTTCGCATCTCTGCAAAACTCGATCAAGGTTGCTCAAACAATCATCAAAAGAGGATCCATAGACTGAGAAGTCATCCATGAATACCTCACAAATCTTTTCACAAAAATTAGAGAATATAGCCATCATGCATCTTTGAAAGGTAACAGGTGCATTACATAAACCAAAAGGCATACGTCTATAAGCAAAAGTACCAAAAGGGCAAGTAAAAGTAGTTTTAGATTGATCCTTCGCTGATACAGGTATCTGAGAGAAACCAGAATAACCATCTAGAAAGCAGAAATGTGTGTGTTTGGATAGTGTTTCTAGCATTTGATCAATAAAAGGTAAAGGGTAATGATCTTTCTTAGTAGCTTTATTTAACTTACGGAAATCAATTACCATCCTATAACCTGTAATAATTCTTTGCGGGATCAATTCATCTTTATCATTAGGAACGACGGTAATACCTCCCTTTTTGGGAACACAATGGACAGGGCTTACCCATTCACTATCAGCAACGGGATAAATGATAACTGCCTCAAGGAGCTTTAGTATCTCCTTTCTTACCACTTCCTTCATCATCGGATTTAGTCGTCTTTGAGGATCTCTAACTGGTTTGGCATCATCATCCAATGTAATTTTGTGTTGACATAACGTGGGGCTAACGCCCTTAAGATCATCCAGAGTATATCCAATAATAGCTCGGTGCTTCTACAGAGTTTTCAATAATCTTTCTTCTTCTTTCTCTGAAAGGTTAGCACTTAACAGGATATATTTCTTTTTCATCAAGATAAGCATACTTAAGATTATCAGGTAAGGGTTTAAGTTCGAACACGGGATCACCCTTGGGTGGAGGGGGGTCCCCAAGAATTTCAACGGGAAGGTTATGTTTCAGCATAGGTTCCTGTTTAAGGAACACTTCATCTATTTCCTCCCTTTCCTTCATAAACATATCGTTTTCATGGTCTAGCAAATATTGTTCTAACGGATCAGTTGGAGGAACAGCAATGGAAGCAAGACCAATAATTTCATCCTTACTATATGGTTCCCTTTCATGAGGTTGTCTACTAAACTTAGTGAAATTAAACTCATGAGACATACCATCTATGCCAACAATGACAATATTCTTTTCACAATTAATCTTAGCACTAGCTGTATTCAAGAAGGGTCTACCAAAAATAATGGGACAAAAATAATCTTGTGGGGAACCAAGAACAAGAAAATCAGCAGGGTATTTAACCTTCCCACACAAAACTTCCACATCTCTAACAATCCCAATAGGTTTAATGGCATCCCTATTAGCAAGCTTAATAGTAACATCAATGTCTTCTAATTCGAGGGTGCAATGTCGTGCATAATTTCTTTATATAGTTCATAAGGTATCGCACTAGCACTAGCACCCATATCACATAAGCCATGATAACAATGATCTCCTATTTTAACAGAAATAACAGGCATTCCTACGATAGGTCTACGTGTCTTAGTATCAGGTCTAGCAATACTAGCAGTCTCACCCAAGAAAGAAATAACATGCCCATCAAAATCCTCATCCAAGAGATCTTTAACCATAGCAATACTAGGTTCAACATTAATTTGCTCAGGAGGTGTATATGTCCTAGTATTACTCTTACGAACAACAGTCGAAGCTTTAGCATGATCTATTATCCTAACAGGAAAAGGAGGTTTTTCAACATAAGCAGTAGGAACAATAGGATCACTATAGGCAATAGTCTTTTCTTCGACTGTAATAGGTGCAACTACTTTCACTTCAACAGGAGGATTGTATTTAAACCACTTCTCTTTAGGGAGATCAACGTGAGTAGCAAAAGATTCATAGAAAGTAGCTACTATCTCAGAGTCAAGTCCATACTTAGAGCTAAATCCACGGAAAGCATCGGTATCCATAAAAGATTTAACACAAACGAACTTAGGTGTCATACCTGACTCCTTACCATCGTCGGAACCCCAATCTTCAGAGTTGCGTTTAACTGTTTCCAATAAGTCCCATTTGAAATCAATAGTCTTCAGCATATAAGAACCAGCACAGGAAGTATCGAGCAGGTTGCGATTATCAAGAGAAAGCCGAGCATAAAATTTCTGAATAATCATTTCCCGAGAGAGCTCATGATTGGGGCATGAATATAACATTGACTTAAGCCTCCCCAAGCTTGAGCGATGCTTTCTCCTTCGCGAGGCCAGAAATTATATATGTAATTACGATCACGATGAACAAGATGCATAGGATAGAACTTCTGGTGAAATTCCAACTTCAATCGCTTATAATTCCAAGATCTCGTATCATCACATAGCCTATACCATGTCAATGCATCTCCCTTAAAAGATAAAGGGAAGACCTTCCTTTTGACAACATCATCGGAAATACCTGCAAGCTTAAATAATCCACAAACTTCATCCACAAAGATAAGGTGTAAATCGGGATGCAATGTTCCATCTCCTGCAAATGGATTAGCTAGCAGTTTCTCTATCATACCCAAAGGAATCTTGAAGTAAATATTTTCATAAAGTTCAGTAGGTTGAGGAGCAACTCTTTGCTCTTCTAGTTGGGGTGAAGATACCCCAAACAAGCCCCTCAAAGGATTAGTTTCCATAGTGACAAGTAACAGAAAATTTCAACACACTATATAAATGTTTCCTTACCAAGTTCCACTCTACAAAAGCGCTACACTCCCCGGCAACGGCGCCAGAAAAGAGTCTTGATGACCCACAAGTGTAGGGGATCTATCGTTGTCCTTTCGATAAGTAAGAGTGTCGAACCCAACAAGGAGCAGAAGGAAATGATAAGCGGTTTTTAGTAAGGTTTTCTCTACAAGCACTGAAATTGTAGGTGATAGATAGTTTTGTGATAAGATAAATAGTAACGAGTAACAAGTAAATAAAGTAAACAAAGTGCAACAAGGTGGCCCAATCCTTTATGTAGCCAAGGATAAGCCTGGACAATTTCTAATAATGAGAAAGGAGCTCCCGAGGACACATTGGGAATTATCGTCAAGCTAGTTTTCATCACGTTCATATGATTCGCGTTCGGTACTTTGATAATTTGATATGTGGGTGGACCGGTACTTGGGTACTGCCCTAACTTGGACAAGCATCCCACTTATGATTAACCCCTGTTGCAAGCATCCGCAACTACAAAAGAAGTATTAAGGTAAACCTAACCACAGCATTAAACATATGGATCCATATCAGCCCCTAACGAAGCAACGCATAAACTAGGGTTTAAGCTTCTGTCACTCTAGCAACCCATCATCTACTTATTACTTCCCCATGCCTTCCTCTAGGCCCAAATAATGGTGAAGTGTCATGTAGTCGACGTTCACATAACACCACTAGAGGAAAAGACAACATACATCTTATCAAAATATCGAACGAATACCAAATTCACATGACTACTAATAGCAAGACTTCACCCATGTCCTCAGGAACAAACGTAACTACTCACAAAGCATATTCATGTTCATAATCAGAGGAGTAATAATATGCATAAAGGATCTGAACATATGATCTTCCACCAAGTAAACCAATTAGCATCAACTACAAGGAGTAATCAACACTACCAGCAACCCACATGTACCAATTTGTGGTTTTGATACAAGATTGGATACAAGAGATGAACTAGGGTTTTGAGAGGAGATGGTGCTGGTGAAGATGTTGATGGAGATTGACCCCCTCCCGATGAGAGGATCGTTGGTGATGACGTTGGTGATGATTTCCCCCTCCCGGAGGGAAGTGTCCCCGGCAGAACAGCTCTGCCGGAGCCCTAGATTGATTCCGCCAAGGTTCCGCCTCGTGGCAGCAGAGTTTCATATCGTAAGATTGCCCACGATTTTTTCCAGGGTAAAGGTGATGATATAGCAGAAGATGGACGCCGGAGGCCCACCAGGGGGCCCAGGAGATAGGGGCGCGCCCTATAGGGGGGGCGCCCCCTGTCTCCTGGATAGGGTGTGGGCCCCTTGGCGTATTTCTATCGCTCAGAAATTCTTATTAATTCAAAAAAGTTGTTTCGTGGAGTTTCAGGACTTTTGGAGCTGTGCAGAATAGGTTTCCAACGTTTGCTCCTTTTCCAGCCAGAATTCCAGCTGCCGGCATTCCCCCTCTTCATGGTAAACCTTGTAAAATAAGAGAGAATAGCCATAAGTATTGAGATATAATGTGTAATAACAGCCCATAATGCAATAAATATTGATATAAAAGCATGATGCAAAATGGACGTATCATGGACCCATAGGTTTGTGGTAAACTACTCACGCTTCATTGGAAGGGAAATGGTGTTGGTGTAGAAGCCCTCCGTGATCGAATCCCCTTCTGGAAGGACGCCGGAAAAGGCCCCTAGACGGGATCTCATGGGTACAGAAGGCTGTGGCGGTGGAAAAGTGTTTTCATGGCTCCCCCTGTTGTTTTTTGGGATATATGAGAATATATAGGTGGAAGAAATAGGTCGGTGGAGTCACGAGGGTTGGACCAAAAGCTCATAACTCGCGAGCTTAATGAGCGCTCGATTGTTCGGCCCATTAAGCTCGGAGCTTGCTTCTTAATGAACATAGCCAATCATTGATTTCAGCTCGTTAAGCTTGACGAGCTTAACGAACGGGCAAACGAATTTCACGAGTAGCTCGATAAGCTCGTTAGTAACAACATAACACATATTTTCGTGTTATGTGACAAACTTTTTGTAGCACCTCAGCCCATCAATTCAATCTAATCAACATATGAGGGAACAAACTAGTGCACTTCTTTTTGTAGTCACCATATTTCATCTTGAAAACCACACCTACACATTCATCATATATATCATAACACATTATAATCTGTCAACAAGCGCTCGCGAGCGCTCAAGAGCTTAACGAGCTTCAAACGAGCCGAGCCGAGCAAGGTTTTCTGCTCGTTCATATTAACGAGCTTGACGAGCCGAGCCTTAACGAGCATGAGCTTAACGAGTATGAGCTTAACGAGCCGAGCTGCTCGTTAGTCCACCCCTACCCCTGGATGCGCCCTCCGTCCTTGTGGCCGCCTCGTGGCTTCTCTGACGTGCACTCCAAGTCCTCTGGATGTCTTCTGGTCCAAGAAAAATCATCGCAAAAGTTTTATTCCGTTTGAACTCCATTTGGTATTCCGTTTCTGTGAAACTCTAAAGCAAGGAAAAACAGAAACTGGCACTGAGCTCTAGGTTAATAGGTTAGTCCCAAAAATAATATAAAGTAGCATACTAATGCATATAAAACATCCAAAACAGATAATATAATAGCATGAAATAATCAAAAATTATTGATACGTTGGAGACGTCTCAAGCATCCCCAAGATTAATTCCTGCTCGTCCTCGAGTAGGTAAATGATAAAAACAAAATTTTTGATGTGGAATGCTACCTAACATACTTATCCATGTAGTTTTCTTTATTGTGGCATGAATGTTTAGATCCGTATGATTTAAAACAAAAGTTTAATATTGACATAAAAACAATAATACTTCAAGCATACTAACAACGTAATTATGTCTTCTCAAAATAACATGCCCAAAGAAAGCTTATCCCTACAAAATCATATAGTCTGGCTATACCCCGTCTTCATCACACAAAATATTTAAATCATGCACAACCCCGAGGACAAGCCAAGCAATTGTTTCACACTTTTGACGTTCTCAAACTTTTCCAACTTTCATGCAATACATGAGCGTGGGCCATGGACATGGCACTATAGGTGGAATAGACGGTGGTTGTGGAGAAGACAAAAAGGAGGAGATAGTCAAACATCAACTAGGCGTATCAATGGGCTATGGAGATGCCCATTAATAGATATCAATGTGAGTGAGTAGGGATTGCCATGCAACGGATGCACTAGAGCTATAAGTTTATGAAAGCTCAAAAAGAAACTAAGTGGGTGTGCATCCAACTTGCTTGCTCACGAAGACCTAGGGCAATTTGAGGAAGCCCATCATTGGAATATACAAGCCAAGTTCTATAATGAAAAATTCCCACTAGTATAAGAAGATCATGGTGCTACTTTGAAGCACAAGTGTGGTAAAAGGATAGTAGCATTGCCCCTTCTCTCTTTTCTCTCATTTATTATTTTTATTTTTTTATTTGGGCCTTCTCTCATTTTTTGGCCTCTTTTTTTTCATCCGGAGTCTCATCCCGACTTGTGGGGGAATCATAGTCTCCATCATCCTTTCCTCACATGGGACAATGCTCTAAGAATGAAGATCATCACATTTTTATTTACTTACAACTCAAGAATTACAACTCGATACTTAGAACAAAATATGACTCTTTATGAATGCCTCCGGCGGTGTATAGGGATGTGCAATGAATCAATAGTGACATGTACGAAATAATTATGCACGGTGGCTTTGCCACAGATACAATGTCAACTACATGATCATGCAAAGCAATATGACAATGATGGAGCGTGCCGTAATAAACGGAACGGTGGAAAGTTGAATGGCAATATATCTCGGAATGGCTATGAAAATGCCATAATAGGTAGGTATGGTGGCTGTTTTGAGGAAGGTATATGGTGGGTTTATGGTACAAGCGAAAGTTGCGTGACACTAGAGAGGCTAGCAATCGTGGAAGGGTGAGAGTGCATATAATCCATGGACTTAACATTAGTCATAGAGAACTCGTATACATATTGCAAAAATCTATTAGTTATCGAAACGAAGTACTACGTGCATGCTCCCAGGGGGATAGATTGGTAGGAAAAGACCATCGCTCGTCCCCGACCGCCACTCATAAGGAAGACAATCAATAAATAAATCATGCTCCGATTCATCACATAACGGTTCACCATACGTGCATGCTACGGGAATCACAAACTTTAACACAATTATTTCTCAAATTCACAATTACTCACTAGCATGACTCTTTATATGTATTCAATGAACTTTATATGAATATTTTTATTATATCTTCATATCTCAAAACAATCATAAGGAATCAAACTTCTCATAGTATTCAATGAACTTTATATGAATGTTTTTATTATATCCCAAGTGTATGCCTATCATATTAGGACTAAATTTATAACCAAAGCAAATCACCATGTTGTTTATAGACTCTCAAAATAATATAAGTGAATCACGAGAGTTCATCAATTTCTATAAAATAAAACCACCGCCGTGCTCTAAAAAGATATAAGTGTAGCACTAGAGCAATATTGCCTAGCTCAAAAGATATAAGTGAAGCACATAGAGTATTTTAATAAATCATGATTCATGCGTGTCTCTCTCAAAAGGTGGGTACAACAAGGATGATTGTGGAAAACTAAAAAGCAAAGACTCAAATCATATAAGACGCTCCAAGCAAAACACATATCATGTGGTGAATAAAAATATAGCCTCAAGTAAAGTTACTGATAGATGAAGACGAAAGAGGGGATGACTTCCGGGGCATCCCCAAGCTTAGGCTCTTGATTTTCCTTTAATATTACCTTGGGGTGCCTTGGGAACCCCCAAGCTTAGGCTCTTGCCACTCCTTATTCCATAGTCCATCAAATCCTTAGCCAAAACTTGGAAACTTCACAACACAAAACTCAACAGAAAATCTCATAAGCTCCGTTAGTATAAGGAAATAAATCACCACTTTTGGTACTGTTGTGAACTCATTATTTATTTATATTGGTGTAATATCTACTGTATTCCAACTTTTCCATGGTTCATTATTTAAATTACCTCTATACGCGTTATTACCAAAATTGTTCCTACCAACAAAATTCACATTCATAGATTCATTATTATTCTCAATCAAAGTAGACAAAGGCATATCATTAGGATCAGTAGGGGCACTCTTGCTAGCAAATAATTTCATAAGCTCATCCATATTTCCACTCAAAACATTAATCTCTTCAATAGCATGCACTTTTTTACAAGTGGAAGATCTTTTGGTATACCATTGAGAATAATTAACCATAATATTATCTAGGAGTTTAGTAGCTTCTCCCAAAGTAATTTCCATAAAAGTACTGATAACCCGCAAGTATACGGGATAGTTGTAGCCTCTTTCGATAAGTAAGAGTTTCGAACCCAACGAGGAGCTAAAGGTAGAACAAATACTCTCTCAAGTCCTATCGGCCACTGATACGACTCTACACACGCTTGACGTTCGCTTTACCAAGAACAAGTATGAAACTAGAAGTACTTTGTAGGTGTGATAGGATAGGTTTGCAAGAATATAAAGAACGCGTAAACATAAACTAGGGTCTGTTTAGATAAAGATGCAATAAAGTAAATATAGCGAGTGTGGAAAAGTGGTGGTAGGAGCTGTGAAATTGTCCCTAAGCAATTGACTATGTTACTAGACCGATAATCACTATTGCAATTCTATTTGAGGGAGAGGCATAAGCTAACATACTTTCTCTTCTTGGATCATATGCACTTATGATTGGAACTCTAGCAAGCATCCGCAACTACTAAGGATTCATTAAGGTAAAACCCAACCATAGCATTAAAGCATCAAGTCCCCTTTATCCCATACGCAACAATCCCGTTACTCGGGTTTGTGTTTCAGTCACTCACGCAACCCACTATAAGCGAATCATGAACGCATTGCAACACCCTACAACGGGAATCCCTCACGCTTGCGCGACACGGAGGGCACAATAGGACAGCACCAATAATAAAACATGCAACTCAAACCAATCATAGCAATTAATCAATCACCGATAGGACAATGGAAATCTACTCAGACATCATAGGATGGCAACACATCATTGGATAATAATATGAAGCATAAAGCACCATGTTCAAGTAGAGGGTACAGCGGGTTGCGGGAGAGTGGACCGCTGGATATTGATGGGGGAAGGTGATGGAGACGTTGGTGAAGATGATGGAGGTGTTGGTGAAGATCGCGGTGATGATGATGGCCCCCGGCGGCGTTCCGGCGCTACCGGAAGCAAGGGGGAGAGAGCCCCCTTCTTCTTCTTCTTCCTTGACCTCCTCCCTAGATGGGAGAAGGGTTTCCCCTCTGGTCCTTGGCTCCCATGGCGTGGGAGGGGCGAGAGCCCCTCCGAGATTGGATCTATCTCTCTGTTTTTGCATTCCCAGATTCTACCCCTTCACCGTTTCTTAAATATCCGGAGATCCGTAACTCCGATTGGGGTGAATCTTTCGCCTAGATCTTTCTCATAAAATTAGCTTTCTTGCGCCAAAAGAATAGCGTCAACTGCCTTACGGGTGGCCCACGAGAGCCCAGGCCACGCCCAGGGGGGAGGGCGCGCCCCTTGTCTCGTGGCCACCCCGGACACCGTTTCGCGTTGATTTCACTTCCCAAAAATCATAAATATTCCAAAAAAAATCTCCGTACGTTTTTATCCCGTTTGGACTCCGTTTGATATTGGGTTTCTGCGAAACAAAAAACAAGCAACAGACAGGAACTGGCACTGGGTACTGGATCAATATGTTAGTCCCAAAAAAATAGTATAAAAAGTTGCCAAAAGTATATAAAAGTTGTAGAATATTGGCATGGAACAATCAAAAATTATAGATACGACGAAGACGTATCAAGTACCTACCGTGACCGAATCTAAAAGATTTCTACAAGCAAAATTCAATCCGG
Organism: Aegilops sharonensis; assembly: GCA_904067115.1. Taxonomy (NCBI): domain Eukaryota; kingdom Viridiplantae; phylum Streptophyta; class Magnoliopsida; order Poales; family Poaceae; genus Aegilops; species Aegilops sharonensis. The sequence continues at coordinate 1,013,126,009 of LR880972.1, forward strand.
CATAAAAGTTTTGTATAATCATCAACAAATTCAAACCATGTGTAGGGCAATTTCATATCATCAATTTCATCCTCTCCCAAGATTGTGCAATATGTTGCTGATCAAGTTGCTTAAAATTCATAATATCGTTCCTAAGGGAGAAGATCTTAGCGGGAGGAAAATACTTGGAAATAAAAGCATCTTTACACTTGTTCCATGAATCAATACTATTTTTAGGCAAAGATGAAAACCAAGTTTTAGCACGATCTCGGAGCAAGAACGGAAATATCTTCAATTTAACAATATCATTATCCACATTATTTTTCTTTTGCATATCGCACAAATCAACGAAATTGTTTAGATGGGATGCGGCATCTTCACTAGGAAGGACAGAAAATTGATCTTTCATAACAAGATTCAGCAAAGCGGCATTAATTTCACAAGATTTCGCAATAGTAGCGGGAACAATTGGAGTACTAATAAAGTCATTGTTGTTGGTATTGCAAAAGTCACACAATCTGGTATTCTCTTGAGTCGTCGTGACAAAGCAAGCAATCCGACACACGAGCACCAAAAATCAAGCGAAGAAGACGAACGGAAGAAGGGCGAAGAAAAGGAAAATCTTTTAAAAAATCGTTTTAGAAGTGGGTGAGAGGAAAATGAGAGGCGAATGGCGAATAATGTAATGCAATTGATGAGAGTTTATGATGGGTACTTTGTATGTCTTGACTTGGCGTAGATCTCCCCGGCAACGTCGCCAGAAATTCTTCCTGTTACTTCTTGAGCATGCGTTGGTTTTTCCCTTGTAGAGGAAAGGGTGATGCAGCAAAGTAGAGTAAGTATTTCCCTCAGTTTGAGAACCAAGGTATCAATCCAGTAGGAGACAACGAACAAGTCACCGAATACCTACACAAACAATCAAACAACTGGCACCCAACACAATAAAGGGGTTGTCAATGCCTTCACGGTTGCTTGCAAAAGTAAGATCTGATAGAGATAGATAAATGATAAAGTAAATATTTTTCGTATTTTTGGTTTATTGATCGGAAAGTAAAAGATTGCAAAAGAAGTAAGCGGAAACTAAAATTGTAGATCAGAAACTTATATTATGGAAAATAAACCCGGCGGCCATAGGTTTCACTAGAGGCTTCTCTCAAGATACTAGTAAGCGTGCACGTGCAACGCACGTATAATTATCACATTCCAAAATCTCATGATATAGAAATCATTGCAATTTAAATGACCCTGCAAATAATTATTACATTCTAATTATAATCAGAATTTCCTAAGTGTCTTTGTCGCAACATGATAATATCATAATAATTTTCCACTGCATACACACCTGGTAAAATAAAAACAGCTAAATAAAAAATAATAACAAGATTACAATCTTATGGAAACACAATTATTTCAGTTTACAAACTTGCCAAAGCAGATAGTGGAAGCATAGTACCGTACATAAGCAAGCACATCAATTATCATAAGTTAGAACAATGAGTAAACCAGAGGAAGGGGTACAACTTCAAGGATGGGTGAACTCTTTGTAGAAGCAGCAACATCAGTTGTTTAGCAGCCACTGCAAGAGTTCAAACTGTCAACATGCGGTACCTCAGAGTGTCAAAATTGCAAGTGAACATGCAAGGTGTGATTAATCATCAGGATATAAAATGCATCAAGAGTATAAGATGTATATTTTCTTCCGAGACATCCTTAAGAGGGAGAGAAAAGCGGAAAATTGTAGTTGTAGAATAGCTGCTAGAGGCATACCAAGGTTTCTAAACTCTTCAATTTGGAAAATTAATGCCTGCAGAAAACAGCTTTATTTAGATGAAAAGAATAGAAAAATGACACTACAAACCGGAAAGGAAGTAAGTCATCCTACCATTCAGTTGATACAGGACTATAAATACACAGACAACAAGCTACTATATTTTGTGCATCAGCAACACCACATGCTAGATACTACTCATGGCTTAACGATGAGTTGAAATGATAAATTAGTTTCCGCTGGTTCCTTCTGTAACTCACTGCCATTGATGTGTTTTATTTGCATTACAAAATAGCGTGCAAATAGAGTCAAGATTAGGTACAACAATTATGCGACATGCAAGACATATAAATGATCTTCAGAAGTACATAAAGATAGAAGAGTACAGTAACACTGAAGTCACACTTCTGCATAAGTGTATTTCAAATAAGAAGTCACATACAGTACAAAAGCAATGAATTCATACTTATGCATAAGTATTTCAAATAGAAGGGCCTTCATAGAATGTGCTTCTCGGAGTTTGGGTCTTCCTTTGGTTCCATGCCAGTAGCGACTTCCACGTGCGCCCGTGTCCCCTCCGGCGGCGTCGGCTAGCGCATCCTGGTGGCGGCGACAGATTTGACTCCCACAGCCCTAGAGGCGGTGGCGGTGGTTCCCCAGTGGTTCCTTCACATTTTCACATCTACTAATAGCCTTCGCCTTGGCAGAAGTGAGGAAACCAGAACCTATGTCAAAATATGGCAAATGCCCATAAGTAACATGTTCAACTAAAGAAAATTTAAGCTAGGGACCTTCTACCACTCATTACTTATCACATTGCATGTCATCATAGAATGTTTTCTCTTTCCAGAAAAGGCTGCTTGGCATGAGGACTATTACATCATACCGCATTTGCTAAGTATATTTTATCGAGAAGTGCTTGCTAAATATTTCATACAAGCTGATTCTCTCCTAGAAGCTCGGCAAAAGTGTCATTTTGTAGATCATAATCCCTTCACGTCAACAAGTACAGGAAGAAGTAACATAAATGAACCATGCTTCATCTATAGAGGAAAAATGGATAAATCACACAAGGGAAAGCGTAGCATCAGACACTCGATCTAGACCTGGCCGTTCTAATTTCTAACCACAATTATAAGCACCCCCAACCACTGTAATATTTGATATTTCTCGAATTGCAGTTTCTTACTACTCAGTGTCCCCCAATTCGCCTAAAACTAAATTAGTGCCTCCCATAGTGTAACAAGACATCGCCAAATACACACACCGGAGACTGGAATCACCAGCTACCACATGCATCCAATGCAGGGGTGCGTAGTAGGGCTTGGGGAGATGAGAGGGTGGATGAATTCTTACTCTGCAGCAGATGAGATGTAGAGGACCTCGAGTGGGGATGCCACTTGGAACCAAATTTGGGTGTCGGCGCATAGGAGCACAAATGGGTGATGAGCCTCAACAGCAGCATCACCCTAAGAAGCGGCAGCGGCGGCTGCGCCCTGCGTCCTTGCCAGATGGGGTGGCTCCCGTGTCGTCGGAAGCGGCGATCGGTGCGGCACCATCGGCGGTTCACGAATCACCAACACTCCCGCGGCGTCCCCTAAAGGTGTGGGAGGTGGCGACCCTCCTGTAGCTCAATCGACGACGGGAACGAAGCAGGAACGCGGGGCAGATCGCGCTGGGCGGGGAAGCGTGTGGTGGGCGGCGGGATAGAAAGTGATAGGCAGAATCCTCGGCTCGTCGTCGCCATGCCGAGTGGAGGCCGGTGGTGCTGATTTCTGTTGGGAGATATGGATCGGGTCCAAGAGGTTGAGGTTATGGACATGTCAAGCTGTACCAATATCCAATTAGTTTCCTAATCAGACGCGATCATGATTAGTTTCCTAATAAGACGCGATGGTGATTATAGTTTCCTAATTGATCGGGCATGGATTTACCCTCTACGGTGGAACACAGTCAGTCAATATAAATTGTTAAGTGCACACAGAAAATTGATTAAATTAAGGCTAGCCATTAGATTGAGTTTATGGGTTCTAATCACGGTGATAGTGATTCCGTGTACGTTTTATGGGGTGCACGTAAGAATGTTTTTGTTTGATTGTTTAATAGTAGTGGAGATAAAATATTATAGTGGGTGAACAAATTACTGCCGAGCAATTGATAGAAAAGTGCAAAGTTATGACGATATCTAAGGCAATGATAATGAATATAGGCATCACGTCCGTGTCAAGTAGACCGACTCCTTCCTGCATCTACTACTACTACTTCACACATAGACCGACTCCTGCCTACATTTGGAGTATTAAGTTCATGAAGAACAGAGTAGCGCTTTAACTAAGATGACATGATGTAGAGGAATAATCTCAAGCAATATGATGTAAAGCACATCTTTTTATCCTCGATGGCAACAATACAATACATGCCTTGCTGCCCATATTGTCACTGTCACTGGTAAATGACACCACAAGATTGAACCCAAAGCTAAACACTTCTCCCATTGCAAGAAAAACCAATATAGTTGGCCAAACCAGATCGATAGTTCAAAGAGACTTGCAAAGATATCAAATCATGCATATAAGAATTCAGAGAAGATTCAAATAATATTCATAGATAAGCTGATCATAAATCCACAATTCATCGGATCTCGGCAAACACACCGCAAAAAAGTATTACATCTAATAGATCTCCAAGAACATCGAGGAGAACATGGTATTGAGAATCAAAGAGAGAGAAGAAGCCATCTAGCTACTAGCTATGGACCCGTAGGTCTGTGGTAAACTACTCACGCTTCATTGGAAGGGCAAGGGTGTTGGTGTAGAAGCACTCCGTGATCGAATCCCCATCCGGCAGGACGCCAAAAAGGCCCCTAGATGGGATCTCACGGGTACAGAAGGTTGCGGCGGTGGAAAAGTGTTTTCGTGGCTCCCCCTGTTGTTTTGGGATATATGAGAATATATAGGTGGAAGAAATAGGTCGGTGGAGTCACGAGGGGCCCACAAGAGTGGGGGGCGCGCCCAACCCCCTGGGCGCGCTCTCCGTCCTTGTGGCCGCCTTGTGGCTTCTCTGACTTGCACTCCAAGTCCTCTGGATGTCTTCTGGTCCAAGAAAAATCATCGCAGAAGTTTTATTCCGTTTGGACTCCGTTTGGTATTCCTTTTCTACGAAACTCTAAAACAAGGATATAGCAGAAACTGGCACTGGGCTCCAGGTTAATAGGTTAGTCCTAAAAATAATATAAAATAGCATACTAATGCATATAAAACATCCAAAAACAGATAATATAATAGCATGGAATAATAAAAAATTATAGATACGTTGGAGACGTATCAAACACCGACCGAGACTAAAAGGCAACCACGTGTCAGCAGCTGCCAGGCCTTGGGCTATTTTTTTTATTTTGAAAGGAGGGGTTTAGTGGTTTTTGAGGGTTTAGGGGGTTTCATATTGTGTTTCCCCCTTTTATTTTTTGGTTTACCCTTCAATTCTTTTACATTAGGGTTTCCTTTTTATTTAATGGTTTCCATTCAACTCGACGCTAGCTACTACATATATCAATGAAGGAACCATTACACAAGATCGTCATGAACATATATAGAGAGAATTAACCTCTCTTTCTCCGTTCTTGGTCGAACAACAAGTTTTCGTATATCTATCCGACGCTACTACACATATACAATATAACATCTCTTACGGTCCTTGACATCATCTACCAAAATCCATTTGCAATTCCTGATGGTATTCTCCGTCTTTAGGTATGACGTGGTCAACAAAGAATCCCGCCAATTCCTCTTGAATTGCTCGTATGTGATCATGTTGTAGGAGTTGACCCCGCATCTCCCATATCTAGTTTAAAGAAGGGGGGTTTAATACATATATATGAATAAAACTCAACTCAATTGATGGTAATAAAATAAAATTGTGAATATTGTTTACATACTTCAAATTGTTGGTCAGATAAGCCCCGCTCAGAGGTCGAGTGGCGAATGAACTCGCAAACGTAGTATCCACATAAATTATTCCCGGGTGGCACTTTACGAGAAATAGAGTTCAATCAAACTGATAATCAAGCATGACAATGGTATTGACGAAACTAGAATCAATGAGAGATGCAGGGAACTAGCTAGTACTACTTACTTTGGGGTGTGTAAATCGCAACTCCTTCTTCAGACCCGAAACCATTCTGGTGAACTTTTTCCAAACCCTTCCCGGCAAATAAAATGATTACTTGATATCAGGAAATGAATGAAGGCTACCGATATGGTGTGATAATGATTGAACTTACTTCTGGAGCATTTCACTCATGTCCTCCCACAGCTTAGCCTCTATATATAGGTCTCAAGTCTAAGACAGTTACTACTCCCCCGTCAAGCTTAATGGATAGTAGAATAAAGTGGAAGTTGCGCATGCATAACTCATCAATTACACTTAACCTCGATTAAGCGAAACGGAATATGCACAAGACAGTAACACTCACTTGAAGTTGTAAGGAAAGAGTATCTCCCTTTTGTTTTGATGTCGAAGGAATACGTTTAGCAAGTTTTCCCCAGTATCTTTGGCTGTTTCGTACCATAAATTCATTTACGGTATTTGTGCTAATGAACCCAATGTCATAGATTTGTACTCTTTTGTATTCGACGATGTTCAATCTACATAATATAGTGAAGATAATTATATATACATGCAATGAACGAGCTGAGCTAGAGACTTAATTACAGAAATAATACTTACAGACAATAGCAAGTCACGACAGTTTTGTCGATGGCGTCTTGATTGAATAACTGAAATAATTCCACAAATTCAACGTACATCAGGTCGACTCCAAGGAAGTCATGCTCATCTTTAATTCCCAGCAAGATACTGTCGGTCCCATCCTTGTTGCAGGTTTCCAAGTACTAGTCATGCAATCTTCGCATCATCGTTGGTAGATGCAGGGGATGATCAGGTTTGACGAGAGGCTTCCTGTGCTCATATCTAATGGGTAATACTACCTCAGCCAATTCAAACTGTACATCATCGCCCACGTAATCACCAAGGGTGGTACCGGGGCGCTAGTCCCGGATGATTAGCGATATCGATAAACACCTTGAGTGGGGGCATGGTTGCTTCTCCTGTTCACCGAGTTGGGGAATTGTTTTTCCAGCTTCGTCTTGTAGCACTGCTAGAACTTCCCGACTGTCGTGCTTCATCATATGTCTTTTCAATACATCAATCATAGTGTGATAGTGGCGGGCGCGGTGGTGGTCGCCTAAGGGCACCAAGAGAGCGCTTCGCTTTCACCGGATCTATTTTCTCCTTTGGAGGTGGAGGTTTTCATTCAAAATGGGCCTTCACTTGGGCAGCCATGATGTCCTTGTTTTCCTCGTCAGTCCTCTCATATGGTAACTTTAGAGGAGCCCTGAGGCTTGGACCAGCTCTGAATTTCTTCCTTGTTGTACTGCTAACCGCTCACAACACCACAACACCAATGTAACGACATATAATCTGCCGGGAAAACTCACTTGAGAGGGCAGATAAACTGCCGGGACAGATATTCTCCCAGCAGATAGAACTGCCACTACAACGGCTGCCGGGGATCACTTGTCCCGGCAGATAAACAATCCCTGACAGTTTTTCTGCCCCGCCGTTGTATCTGCCAGCAGTTTATTTTCTCCCGGCAGATTCATCCTAGCATAGGAACTGCAGATTACCGACAGTTTCACTGCCTGCACAAGCAAGTTTTCCCGGCAGGTTGCCATGACATGCTTTTTCACAAGCAACCTCAATTGTTCTGGGCGGGATATCCCTAATTTAATATCCAATCATTGTGTTCAAACAGTCGTGACAGATCACACAACTTATACATACATACCAAAAATATACATACATACAGTTCAATCAAATTACACAAGGCCTCATTCAACAACATAAACATACCAAAAATATATGTTTCTTATGCATGCATGAACCAACCATATACAACGACATTGTGGCTCGAAGAAAAGTACATATGTTCAAGGTAAAGAAATCATGCCACACAACCAAGATGAGCATACAATGGCTTGTGTGCCGAAACAACCACCAAAATGCAACTTAAAACTCAATGTCTCAAGGTTAAAGGAAAAAGGCATATTACATAATATACTATCACTCCAGCAACTTGTAGATCCTCCAAACCTCCAGCAACTTGTAGATCTTCCAAACCTCCATCAACTTGAGTATCTTTGAGAAACCTGCAACAAATAAGAAACTCAAAAATGGTGCCACCATTTCATATTTTAAATCAACATAATATAGATGTTGTCGTGCTGTAGTTTAACTCGTTAGCATAAAACTCTTCTAAATATGCAACACTTAATCATCAGAATAAGCAATGATTATTACAGATATAATTAGATCAAGCAGAAATTATTTGCGCTTACAAACAAAAGTCTTCCATGGGCAAATATGGCAAAACAAGAATCTGTACCATTGTTACTTGCTTCACAAAACCGTACGCTCGAGTGCACCCAAAAGCTAAAAAGCCATGTAATATACAGTTAAGACAGAAAATTAATGAGAAAGAGATCGGAATAGAGAATACTGGCCCATTTGGTGTCTCTTTTATCAAGTGCTTGATTAATCCTCGTCCCCCATGAAATGCTACCTAACGGCAAGCAGTACAAGGAGCAGGAATTCATCAATAATCATTCATGTTCAACAGCAGCACAAGCATTCAACTAGCAACTAGCAAACATGACATGGGTAGCAATAGGCAACAGCGGGCCAACAGCAGCAGCACAAGCATTGAAAGAGCAGCATGATTACTACAAGAATTCAAAGAGCAGCAAGCAGACCATCCAGCAGCTTAATGGAAGGAGTCAGAATAAAAGAGATGAAGAAGTTGAGCAGAGGCTGCTGGGTTTGGAGATTGGGGAGGGTTACCTGCCATCGGGAGGAGAGGCTGCTGCCTGTTGGTGCTGAGGTAGCGGTCGTCGGTCGAGTCCGGGCATCGCCCGCGGTGGTGGCTTCGATCCAAGAGGTGGCAGCTTCGATCAAGGAGAGGATGTGACCTGGAGGCACCTTGTTTTTGTGTGGAGAGGTGTGTGCAACTCATGCAAAATATAGAGTTCCGTTTTGGGCCAAGGCTATTTTTTGGGCCAGGCCGTATCCCAACCGTGTCACGTACCCGCCATGTCCCCGCATTTTTTCTTTCTTTTTAATCGAAAATCAGGGGATACTGGGGGACACGCGTGTGCCGCCATATCAGGACAACAGATCGGAAATTCCTGTCGTGTCCATGCTTTGTAGCCCAATAGTCCATCCGTTCCGATTTACTCGTCGTGGTTTAAGTTCAAATTTGAACTAAAACCACGACGATTAAATCGGAACAGAGGGAGCATAACAGATTGCACTAATTTTATCAGTGAAGTTTTAGATCTGGCATGAAAGAGTCAACCACGAATAAAAGTAAAAATGCACATAACGGAATTGAAGAAACCACACAATTGTATAGCAAAAAAAAATTGTACAACAAGGTGCAATTTAATATACGTGAAATTACAACAAGGACTAGATATATTGTACATGATATAGTTATGGAAAGAAATGGATCAATTAGTACTACAAAAGCATACATTAAAGAAACTGAGAAAAGTGAAAGTAACTATATCACCTCTGTTTACGACTGAAAACTGACAACTTTTAAGTTTGGCACATATGCATTACCAGTGTGATTAAATTACGGGTGAAAATGAAAATGCAAAGAACAAAGAAGCAAATTATCGATTAGGAGGCTTTCAGTTCCTTCCGAAGTTCTCTGGATAATGATTAAGTGCCAAACAATATATAAACAGTGCTCCCTCCATTCACAAATATAAGATGTTTTAACTTCTTTTTATGAATTGGGTGTATATAGACACATGTTAGTATGTTTGTTCACTCATTTTAGCCCGTATGTGGTCCATATTGAAATACCCAGAACATCTTATATCTGTGAACAGAGAGAGTATAACATAGCAATAACCAAGAGAAACATTTACATTACCTCCTCAGCTTGCTGGAGGTCGCATTTTTGCTGAATGGGTAAAAGCAAACTCTATTAATTGCTTTACCCCATCAATATATGTTTGTGTGTGTCTACCTTTATCTGTCCATCTCTTGTCCATTCTTGACTAGTTTCGCTAAAACTGCCAAAGTAGTGAAAGGAAGTAGGGTTCTATTAGCTAGCTGAGAACGATCACACACTTTCAACACTATATCATAGCTATGTAGAACTGAGACTAACCACAATATTTCCACACCATATGAGTAGAAGACGAGAACTTAATAATATAAATACCGCAGAACCATGTCTACATATGTATATATCAAATTCAGACAACAAATTACACAAAACAATGGTGATAAGCGAACAAAAAAGAGACAAAAAGAGGTTCTCTATGTAGCTACTTTTCTACCATCGATCGATAATGGAGATAAGAGACACAGAAAAAAAAACCATTTTTTAGCAAAGATTGAATGTAGTACCCCTACAAGGCTCTACTAATTTAGTTTGTAATTATAGCATCCATTTTGCTGCCATAGAAGACCACTTCAGCATAAATAAACTTCGGCTATATGATGTCAAAGATACAAGCAGTACATTTTAGGGAATATGTTTGATACTTAGTCATTATCTTCATAGCTGCGGTGTCATAAACTCAAAACTTGTTGAACTCATTCTAGTTACTGCCCAGAAGAAAAAGGGATAGAAGTTTGCAAAAGCATGTCACCTGACAAATGCTCAGTTGGGGCAAGGAAGTACAGGAGCCGGCGCTGCCTAGGGAGAGGATTTAATTAAGGAGCCCTACAATAGGTGACACTGAACACAGAGAAATTATTAAATACCACCTTGTAAAATTAATAAGAGCTAAGCTAGAGTCACCTAATTAAACAGAAGTTGGGATACAATCACTACTACGAAAAGGGCTATAGATGGAATGGCTACTAATGGCGCACCTGTGATGTGGTGCGCCATTACTATATTCTAATGGCGCACCATGTCTCGGTGCGTCATTAGTATATTACTAATGGCGCACCTGGTGTATGGTGCGCCATTAGTAGTTTCGAAAAAAAGCATAAAAAAAATTTTGTTACTAATGGCGCACCGATGCATAGTGCGCCATTACTAATTGGCATAGTAATGGCGCACCACATCCGTCGTGCGCCATTAGTAGTTTTGAAAAAAAAAATTTGTTACTAATGACGCATCATGTCTCGGTGCGCCATTACTAGTTTTAACTAGTAATGGCGCACTTTCCACTGGTGCGCCATTACTAAGTTCTTTTCAAAAAAAAAAATCAAAAAAAATATTAATTTTTTTTAAATTTTTTTTCAAAACTAGTAATGGCGCACCGTGGGAGTGGTGCGCCATTACTAGTTCGCCATTACTAGTTGAACTAGTAATGGCGCACCACCCCACGGTGCGCCATTAGTAACTTGGCCACCACTTCCACCGAATGCACCCCCCCAGATCGCCTTTTCAGTTTTAAAAAAAATAAAAGAAAATGATGAAAATGTCAAAAAAATAAAAGAAGATAAGTTTCCCATGTGATATGTGGTCTAGTTGTTGGGAAAATTTGCAAATATGAATTTCGACTTCATTTGCAAAATCTCTCTGGAAATTTGTAAAATGGGCATAACTTTTGCATACGAACTCGGATGAAAAAAAAATTTATATGAAAAATCATCTACTCGAAAAGTTACATCCGAATTTAACTGTGGGAACCCCGTTAAACATTTTCAAAATCCCCAAAAACCTAACAGAAAAAAAGTTACGGGGCTTTCAAGATCTAGCGGCAAAAAAATTCAAAAAATTTCAAACTTACTAGTGGCGTACCGTGGATGTGGTGCGCCACTAGTAACAGAAAAAAAAATTGTTTTTTTTCAAAAAATCCTTCGAAATTGAATTTTTCTTTTATTTTTTTTTCAAAAAATGATACGTAATATGACCGGGAAGTTTGAAATATTTTTCAAAATTTCATCATAGTCATGAACATGAACAAAGTCCTAAACATCAACAAGGTATAACAGGATTGATATGCTAGATATATCAACAAGTGCCTGTGAAGTGAGCTGTTGCTAGGGTTGGATAGAACTTTGAAGTTAAGCGTGCTTGGGCTGGAGTAGTGTGAGGATGGGTGACCTTTCGGGAAGTTTGACCACGAAGTGCGATTTGACCTGAGATTAAGCATATTGACTTGAGATTAAGCCATAGTGAACTGAGATTAAGAAAAATTTGAAAAAAAAATTGATAAAAAAATGTTACTAATGGCGCACTTCTATGTGGTGCGCCATTAGTATACCAGATACTAATGGCGCACCGTGGGCTATACTAATGGCGCACCGTGGGCTATACTAATGGCGCACTACATGGTGCGCCAATGGCGTGCTAGTAATGGCGCACCGGTAGTGCGCCATTAGTAGGCAAAACCGGTGCGCCATTAGTAGGCCTTTTTCTAGTAGTGAATAGTGTCTACAACCACTCTAATAAGTACTAGTATTATGTAAACAAGAGCAAATTATTACTAAGGCAGATAGATTAACTGAAGTCAAATATTACATTGCACATGCTTTCGGCCAATCAAAGCTTCAGGTCATACACTGCATCTCATGACTAAAATTGCTCCGGCAAGGAAGATCGCAGAGTAGGGTGGTGGCACTGGATCGTTCGGCGAAGGATGGTGGTCGGCGGTGAAGTGGCTCGGCGAAGGGGCCGGCCGGCGTCGGCTTAGATCCTGTCCGTTGGTTCTCAACGGAGCTAGGTGGGGTGCTGGGGGCGACGGTGGAAGTGGTCGGAGAGGAGGGTAATCGGCGGTGGTTGCGGGGCGGCGGCGAGGGGCGGTGGTTGGGGGAGGCGGCGAGGGCACATCGCATTTGGTGGCGGCGGCGAGGGTACATCAGACTCGATTTGGGGGCGATTTAGAAGAGAGGTCTGGGAGATTGGGGCCAGGCCTATGCATCGTTCGGTGCCAAAATTTCGCCTCTCGCGGGCCTTCTCTCGCGACGCGCGCTTTGCCCCAATGTAATTTCCTGTGTCGCTCCAAAAGATAGTCCCCGGCAGTAAATGGGCCATGGTTTGGTTGTCCCGGCAGATTATGCGCCCTTTAATGTAGACATGATTTCCGGCAGTTTACGTGCCCTTGTTCATCAAGTTCTACCGGCAGTTTTCCTGCCCTAAAGTACTTCTACCGGCAGTAACAAGCTTCCCGGCAGATCTTTTTTCCTTACTCACATACTTCTCCGGCAGTTAATTGCCTCCAATTAAATGTTGTGGTGTAGTGGCTCGAGCGGTGGCGCCTCTCTTCCGCGGTTACTGAGGCGGCAGAGGAGGCGAAGACAGTTGAGGCGGAGGAGTATTCTGCTAAGGGGCCTCCTCCGTCAGAGTCTGCTGACACGGCGGAGTCCGCTGAGGCAGCGGAGACGGCTGACACGCCGGAGTCAACTGAGGCAGCGGAGATAGCAGAGCTGAACTCTGAGGAGTCTGTCGAGCGGCCTCCTCCGGCTGAGAAGAAACTCATCATGCACACCAAACGAAAACCCAACACATTCCATGGATATACAGATGCACTCGCAACGAGTCATATATATCGTCACCGCGGAGGAGAGAGACTCTATTAGAGACATGAGACAAATATAATGCTAAACTACGTGTACCATCCCGGCACATCACGTGTCAACTTAGCAACATAGGTTCGCAAACGAGCTTCTGTCCGTCAAAAAGAGATTGACGTAAGCAAGTACGAGCACTGGCGGCATGTAGTGTTAGAAATTTAGGGTTTGTGCCGCCTCCTCCTCCTTCTTCAAGAAAGAAAGTTAGGATTTGTGCCTCTCGTCAGCGCCGGCACAGGTCCGCCTTGTCTCCAGTGGCTCTAGGACCATGGAGGCGCGGTGGATCCTGGTAAGGGCTGGAGGGAGGGCTCCGTTTTAATAGTGTTTCTTAATCTTGCTAGGGTTTTTGTTCTGCTCAGGAAGGCGAAACAGCGGCGGCTCCCTGAAAATGAAATAAAGGTCTCCCCACCTAGCCCCCATTCCGGCGGAGCGTCTAGCATTGTTGGTGGGTATGTGGAGATGTGTCTCTGGCAGATCTATCTTTGGTGGATTTGCTCGGGTCTCGTCGTTGTTCGTCTATGTTCGTGTGTATTCGGTTTGGATCCTTCCGATCTATGTTATTTTTCATCGATGGCGGTTGCTGTTCTGGGGAGCTGGTCTTATGGGGCCTTAGCACGACGACTTCCCGACTGTCTACTACAACAAGTTGTGCCCGACTCTGGCGATGGAGGGGCGATGATGGCGGCGCGCCTTCGGCTCGCTTCAATGCTTGTAGTCATCGCTAGGTGGTCTACGGATCTGGATGTAATTTTTATTTCTGGTGTTCGTTGTACTGTCATGATTGAAGATGAATAGATTGGAAGTTTTCTTGCAAAAAAACTTAGCAACATAGCTATTTGACATGTACGAGCACACATGTATACAAATCATGCATCCGTGCAAACTGTCACATCAGGACTGTCCAAAAAAAGTAAGATGCGGCACATTCAACATAAGGCCCATTATCAGCGCACTAGCAATGCGAAAACAATAATGGAATGGGGTGAAAGGCACGAGGAGGGGTGCATTGCCTTCGGGTATGCTTTTCATCCATGTAGTGGAAGTTCTGCTTGTTCATAAAAATAACTAGATCGTTGATGGTGCGCGTTGCTGTGCCCGTCTATTTTATCTCTTAGTTATTAAGGATATAAAGTAACTTGTATATATTTGTTTGGAATGCTTTGAAGTATCATGCTTTCTTGTAGCTTGTGCTTGTCTCCTTCATTTAAAAACAATAATGGTATCTATTTGAAGAAGAATCTTTTAGGCTATCAAGAAAGTAGTGTTATGAGCTTTTTCTTCTTTCTTATTAGGTCGGATATACTTGGTTTGGCGCTTTCTCGTAGCCTGTGCTTGTCTCTTTCATTTAAAAAAATAATGGTATATGTAATTAAAGGAGAATCCTTTAGGCTATCAAGATAGTGCTATGAGCTTTTTTCTTCCTTGTTAGGTCGGATATACTTGGTTTGAGCTTGGGTTTCAACTGTGTGTGCTTTGAATTAGGACGATCGATACATGTTTTGTGATAGATTTGTGGCATCTTTTGGCTCACAATGTCTCCAAGTGTAGTGTTTTGAATTAGGATTGTACAAGGATATGTCTCTGATAGTCGTGGACTCTTTGGGCTCAAGATGGCAGGGTTAGCACACCCCTCTATTCTTTCAATAGAGTGGTAGAAAGTATTCAACGTATGTATGAAACCTGAAAATTATAATACAGATAAAGTTCTTGGAGTCCAGTAAATAACACGCTTTTTTGGAGGATAATATGACTCCTGTTCTGTGCAGGGAAATGCACGACCATGGTTTTTGAGTCGCTGTATAGTCGCCGACTAATCACCAAGTCGTTTTCCAAAAATCAGGGCGACTCGCGACTATACAGCGACTTATGGCGACTATACAGCAACTTTCGTCGACTATACGCCGGGCCGCAGGGCTCGCGGCGACTCGCCAAGTCGTGAATCAAAAACCTTGTGCACGACAGAACATATAGTACGATAAATTTGTCTAAATAACTGATAATTGTAAGTATAAAATGAAATGTATGCAACTTCCAAAAGTGGCTAATAAATCAGGTGTATATTAGTCAAGGTTAAGAGGTAACATTACAATTGTGCGATGTAACTCTCAACACATAGGCTAAAGATATCTTGCAAACACCACACTCAAACACAAGATCTAGGTGTAAGTTTTCTACATAATTTTGGGCGAACCATTTTTCGCTCATTGTTGTAACATTTGATTTTCTAAACAGATGAAATATTTTTCTTTCAAAAGTATAAGAATTTCTCTGTAGAACTGTTAACAAGTTTTTTGCGAGTAGAACAGTGATTTTTTTTTTTTGTTAAGTGGGTGGCCATTTTCCATGGTGAACAATGTGGCTAATGGAACAATTATTGTGATTTGCCATATTTTTTTAGAGTAATAACTAACTTTACCGTGTGGCAAAAATTAAAACTTTCACTATATATATTGCCCTTTCTCCAGGGAAATAATCGGCAACTCCCATACATAGTCATGAGACCAATTCTGTTATAATCCTAGTCCTTACCAATTAATATGTCTGTTAATCTTATCCGTGAGCTCAGCAGCCTTTCTTCCAGTTTCGTGTTTATAAATAGACGACGCCCGATCGATCCCTCATCGCCTCATCACATCATCGTCTCCTGCTCCCGGCACTATATATATACCACCTATACTATATGACAAAAGCAATGATATTCTTGTACGTAAATATTACGCGCTAGTTTAATTCATTGACGGTTCTTCCCCTGTTTTTCTCCAAGCGCTTGTTCCTTCCCTCACAATATGTGGTTTTTACGTAAAATTTATGCGTAGAAATAACAATTTTGATGTGAAAATGTGTTTATCCTTCCCCAAAGAAAGAAATCGGCAACAACTTCACTAACAATTCTAATCCACTCCTATAATTTTTTTGTCTTTAATCAGTTTGTCCCTGGTGATTTTGTTATGCCGACCCATTTCCATGAGTTCCCCACAGTTAGGAAATAATTTTTATTACACTTACCAAAATTAATCCCATAAGAATGTTGCTAATATTTTTCTGCAAACATATTAAATATTAGTATTTATTTTGTGTAATGATTTTAATGTCTTCCGTTATAATGATTGTGCTAAATTTTAGTTTGAAATCACCAACGAGAATGGTAGTTGTGCTTGTGGTTTGTATTCTATATTTACTTTCATATATTACATCTTAAAAAATTCTCTTGTTTAATTGAACCCTAGTAATGATATGTAAAAAAAAGACAAAATAACTAATTTGTTCCTTCCACTTAGATGAATGTAGTGTATTGCACATATTTATGCCTATTTTGGTTCTTACAAATATCTTTGGAGAGATCTAGAGAATAAATACCTATCACAAACATCTTAACATTTGTTCTTAGAGTTTCATTATTTATCTTAGATGCAAAAGGACGACGAACCATGTAAAATATTGTAGGCCGTCAAGGTGAGTGGCCTACCCAACCCTATATGAAAGAGACTCAACAAGATATGAAAACGCCTATAGGTAGGGTACCTGGAAGCCCACCAACTAAATAAGTTTCTCTTAGATTGGAGACAAAGTGACATTCAGAATGAGGACTGACCCTATGTAAGCCATGGACCGTGAAATCAAACTAATAATTCACAATGCCAGAAAGCAAAGTGGTTTAGATTGTTGATTTCACTTCCCAATAGAACATTTGAAACTCTTGTTTGAGATTGATTTCCATGGAAAGAAAAGAAAGAAGGGTAAGAAGAGAATAACATACATTGCAAGAATAACAATTAAGTTTGTGGTAAGGTGAATTAATAGTACTATAGGTCAATTTGATGTGGCACATAATGGGATGTCAATATAATGCATAACTGATGGCTGAATGTATTTACAAGAAAATCATGACAATGAATGACCCCTCCTCCCTTCTCCTATGTTGCCCTTGTGACGTGACCGGGAGGAAACCCTCGATCCTGTCAGACCTTGCCCCACCCCTCCTCTTCCTCCCTCGTCGCTGCTCTATGGAGTGGATAGGCAAAGCCCAATTGTCGGCAGAGTCTCTGAGTCATGTCGCCCATGCTGGTCTGGTGCGAGCCAGCGTCTCGGGCCAGAGCCGGGGGCGGACCCAGGCGCCACGGCAATGCAGTGGGCGGATGCAGTGCTCCGGCGCCTTGTTGTCCCGTGGAGGGAGGCTTGGTGGATGGGCGCATCTAGCGTGTGGCGGCGATGATCGCTAGACTACCAGATCAAGATCTAGGTAGGTGGGGGCTGCAGGTGGATGTCCCCGCCATGGCCTTGGCTGGTGGTGGTGGAGGCGCAACAACAACAGGATGGTGGGCACACGGGCTGGCCAGGCTTCAGTTGCTCCGGCGGCTAGACGACGCCTCGTATCGCAGGTGGGAATCCTAGATGAGCACTCTTGGCTGATGGCGGGGTTTTATGCAGTCGTGCTTGTTGGAAATAAGTTGTAGAGGCCATAATATGGTATTATTATATTTCCATATTCATAATTAAGATTTGCTATTTCATGCTATAACTGCTATGATTCTGGAATATGCGATTTAGTGGAAAACCCATATGCACATGTGGAATGATAAATGGCAAAGTAAGTTTCCTAGTCTCGCCTCTAAGACTAGCTCAAGTGTTGTTTGTGATCATTTTTCCGGATCTTAGGATATCGTTAAGTGTAACGGTAGTCCTAAAACAATTTTGAGAGTATGACGTTAGAAGAACGATTATATTGAATTGACCCAAACATGTTTGTTATAATTTGAGATAATATCGTCCAAAATCAATTGTTATAATAAGGAGCGTTAACGTGTGTTTTAGTTCCTTAGTCATGATAGTATCGTAGTCACTTCTTACGGTACGATGAACGTTGGGGTTGCTCAAATGTTATCTGTAACTAGGTCATCATAACCACAATTTACAAGCTCATGGGAAAGTTTGACAAGAGGCTAGATAGATCGAGAGTTGGATTTGCTCCTCCGGCTATGGAGAGATATTCTTACGGCCCTCTTGGTGTGACGGCATCCCTCATCGTCGAGCCGGACACAAGTGACTATAACCCGAGGATGCCTGAACACTTCAACGAGAAAGAAGAACAAAACCAATAATGAGGGGAAAGGTATAATGAGCATGTGGATGACTCAGGAGGATACCAATACACCTTGGGTTTTGTAAAGTATCGTGAAGCAAAGGGAACATCAGATGATAACCAAAGGTTCCCTCGAATGTCATTTTGTGTAATCATAGGGGTTTATTTGGACATCCACGGTTCTGTTGTCGGTCATTGAACGAAGGGGTTTCGTTCATGTCTATGTTTTACCGAATCTATGGGGTCACAAGCTTAAGTTAATAACGATTTTCTGAGTGTTAGTAGGATGAAAGTAACGAGGATTTATTTGTGGAATTGTTTCATTAATATTCAGAATAGTTCCAAAAGGAACCAGAAGCGTTTCGGCCTCACCCGAAGGGTTTCAGAGCTTATCAGGCAATACCGGGTATTACCGATAATTAATATATAGGTGGAAAGTGATTCCGGTGATGTTAAGATTATAATAAAAGGCTCTACTAATTTTTTGGCGGTTTTCATATTTAATATAATATCTACATGCCTTAAAAAGGCCATGTAGTGGAAAGATAATTGGGCCACACAAGGGCCCAATATGGGTGGCGCCTCTCTCTCCATGGAAAGAAGGGAGGGAAGGGCAAATTGGAGGGGAAACCCCCCTCCTCTTGGTCGGCCAAAGGGGGGAGGATTCCTTCCCCCTTGTGGCGCCTCTCCCTTTCCCCTCCAACCTATATATACTAGAGATTTTAGCCACAATTGATATAGATGTTTTGGAGCCTCCTCTAGTTCATCTAGTTCTATTTCTAGTTGGTCCTAGTTGATCAATTAGAGCTATACCTAGTTCCTATAATCCTCGTGATTAGAATCCTAGTGTGGTTCTAATCTCCCGGATCGTGAAGACGGTACGGTTGAACCAAGTAGAGAGGTTGTGCTTTCGGTCTTCGATTCGCTGGATCGTTCGTCTATGGTATGAGGGACTCCAAGTATGATCTACACCAACTCATCTAACTCCATTTCACACCGGAGTCGGTATTGATTGTTGATCCAAACCTTATATGCATCTCCATATTGTTCCTTGGTGACCGTAGGGTGATATATTTTTTGTTTTCTACTACGTTTCCCAACAGTTCTTGCCGGTGGTCGTGTGTCATTGGTGGCCTCGCGTGGAGCTGCATGGGCCGCCGAAGTGGGGCAGCACAAGTGGTGCTCGGTGGGGAGGTTGGTGAAAGGGATGGGTGGCGTCGACGTAGTCGAGCCACCCATTGCCGACACTAGGTGTGCTGGTCATGGATGCGTCCACCTCCTCCCCCTTTCCTTGCCTGTGTGTGTCTGTGTGTGTGTGTGTGTGTGTTGCCATAGCTCCGACGATGTTCGAGGTGGCATGTATGCTCCAGTCTCGTCAGTTGGGGGTCTTTTGGACCAAAGCAGGACACATTGGCTGGTCTCC
>LR880972.1:1013156370-1013198282 GCA_904067115.1 Aegilops sharonensis
TCCACCATATTCCACTTCGGTCATATCGTCGCGGAGCTTAGGCGAAGCCCTGCGCCGGAGAAGTCATATCGTCGCGGAGCTTAGGCGAAGCCCTGCGTCGGTGGAGCATCAACATCGTCACCACGCCGTCGTGCTGACGGAACTTATCCCCGACACTTTGCTGGATCGGAGTCCGGGGATCGTCATCGAGCTGAACGTGTGCAGAACTCGGAGGTGCCGTACGTTCGGTGCTTGGATCGGTCGGATCGTGGAGACGTACGACTACATCAACCGCGTTGTTATAACGCTTCCGCTTTCGGTCTACGAGGGTACGTGGACGGACACTCTCCCCTCTCGTTGCTGTGCCATCACCATGGTCTTGCGTGATCGTAGGAAAAATTTTGAAATTACTACGTTCCCCAACATGCTCGTGGTGGAGGTCTCCGCCGTCTACAAGTGTTCTTCTTCCCACATCTATAGTTAGCTCACCTTTGTATCTTGCTTTGGATGGGTGTGTTGTGTGTAGTGGTGTGTGTTTGCATCAGTTTGCTCAGATTTAATGCGATGATGTTGCTTTAAAATATAAAGCGTTGAAAGCCTTTTCGTAAATATAATGCATGAGGGACGTGTCAATAACACAAGCAATAAATAACTATGCTCTTTCTGGAGGACCGTTGGCTCGATGGTAGGGATATCATCTTTGGGACTGCACCAGAACTACTTCTAGTCTCAGGGTATAGGAGATATGCCCTAGAGGTAATAATAAATGTTATTGATTATCTCCCTGTTCATAATTATGTTTATGTTCCATGCTATAAATGCTATGGTTCTCGGGTCTGCAATAACCACGAGGCTCGGAGGAAGACTCATATGCACACGTGGAATAATAAACGGTAAAATGTATTCCTAGTCTGGCCTCTAAGACTAGCTCAAGTGTTGCATGACGGTTTTGTTTTCCTGATCATGGGTATGTCTATGCCAGCAACTTTGAGGGCACAATGTTAAGAGAACATTTGTGTTGAATCGACTCAGATTGATGTTATGCTATGAGATTTATTCGTCACAAGTTAATGGTAAATAATACAGAGATGGTTAACGTTTGCATGATTTCTTAGACCATAGGAGTATCGAGTTTCTTCATGCTTGCTTCATGAACTTTGGGGTTTGTTAAACGTCATCCGTAAATGGGATGCTATTACGGCGGCTTACGGGTTCATGGAAAAGTATGTCAAGTAACTTGATAGCTCAAGTTTGGGATTTGCTCCTCCGACAATGAAGAGATATCTCCGGGCCCTCTCGGTGTTACGGTATCCATTATCGTCTGGCTAGACACTTCGTGACTTGATCACGGGGATGCCGGAACACGGTAACGAGAAAAGAGAACAATACCGGTAACGAGGTAGCTGGCATAATAACAAGTTGTTGTTCCATGGGAATGCCAACATGTCTCACCTCGGGTATTTGTAACATATCACGAAGCAACAGGAATAGCACACGGCAACTAGAGGTTCACTCGAATATTCATTCGGGTGGGTATAGGGGTTAATATGGGTGTCCACGGCTCCGATGTTGATCATTGATCGGAAGGGGTTCCGCGTCATGTCTATAATTCACCGAACCTATAGGGTCACACGCTTAAGGGTCATCTATCTGCTGAATACTGGACAGGGAGTCTGAGAGAAAATCACCGAAAAAGTTTCGGACACCGGAAAAGTTTCGGACAACGGAAAAGTTGAGCAGAGAGAGGTCATCGGATGAGTTTCGGTGAAACCGAAAAGTTGTTTCGGGATATACCATTAAGTCAAATTGGTTTCCGCACATGCCTGATAATTCTTGGAGGGTGCCAGAATCATTCTAGAAACTTTCTAGAATTTTCTGAGATAATAACCGGATATGCTCCGGAGCTGCCGGAACCACTTCATATGCTTTTCGCAGATGAAAATCACTAATCCAGAATTGTTTCGGAACGCGTTAAAAATGATTTTGGTGGGTACTGGAAATGTTCTAAGCCCGCATAAATATTTTCAGTTCGAACGAACGCTGAAAAATGTCGTCGTGAATTGTGAAAGTGCTTTTTGGGATATTTATGGAAAACCACCTTTTGGGATATTTTCCAAAAGGCTTCTAGAAGGCTTGGGGGCTAAGAAACACCCATTGGGGCCCCCCAAGAGGGTTGGACGGCCACATGAGGGGTTCCTCCATGGGGCCCCACTTGCTCCATTACTTCCCCCTTATGCCCTTGTGAAGGAGTCCATTCATGGGCATTTTTGGGCTTTTTGGAATGGCCACTATACCCCTTGGTTTCCCTATAAATAGGAGGTGAGGGGGCTGCCCAAACCTCATCCCTTGCTCTCATACAAGTGCCATGCAATGATCTGGCTTCTCTCTCCCTCCCCGCTAAATAGTTTCGTAGAGCCGAAAGGCTGTCTGGGTTCCAGTGGGAACTAGTTCTGGACGGCGAAGCACTGCTGGATAGATGACACCGTATGTGTGCAACTCTGTAGAGAGATCGTAGTTTCGTTCATAGTTTGAGAGTGCCTCCCGAAGGGCTATCCAAGTGACCGTCCGAGATTCTGAGGTCCTCCTGAAGGACTGCCCGGGGATCCGTCCGGTGGGACTATCCGTGGGCTGTCCCGAGGCCTCCCGAAGGGCTGCCCAGAGATCTGTCTCGGGAGCAGATGAGGGAGTACATCCTTGCGGTTGGGAGGTTGTAAATCCTATCTGCGGAGATCTGCACCACCGATCGTCATCGACTCTACTTCCGCTGCGGTATGAGTCAGTAACGAAAAGATCAAACCTTGTATGCAGTCTCCATACTGGTCTTGGGCTGGTGCGTAGGTTAGAAATTTTTTGTTTTCTGCTGCGTTCCCCTACATGCGGCGCATTCGGGAGTGTCACAACATGTGTAAGGTTTTCAATATATACTAGTCATCAACCCGTGCATCTTCACGGGTTAAGAGCATCTCCAATAGAAGATGTAGATGCAAAAATAACTAACTTTTGCATCTCTGAGGCCCCAAACCTCCTCTTCTTCAACAGATGATGTAGATGAAGAAAAATTACATCTCCACCTCCCAGAGATGTTAAATACAACACCTCACGATGCAAATATACATGTCCACGTATAGGAGCTGTAAAGTTGTCAGCCGCACACCACCACCGAACTGCCTTCCATCTGCTTCCGCGCGACCGTGGCCCACCCACCCAACTCCGTCGCTGGCCGAGTTCGCCCAAAATCGCCGCCACCATCGCCTGCATGCCCACCTCCGACCCCGCCGCCACTTCTCTTGCCTGTCCCTCGCCCCTGCCACGCCGGAGTAGTGACGGTTGTCCTCCACACCCGCCGATATGATTTTGGCCTCCGTTTCGAATCAAATCTTTCCCGGAGGTTCGACTGCCCTAATGGCTTCCAAGGCGTGGTCGTAGATGGGCTGGGCTTGTTCCTAGTCTCGACCCACCGCCGAACGTAGGGGAGGCGCGCCACGCCGCCAACCGACGGTTGCCCGCCTAAGCCATCCGTCCCGCAGCGCGACGCCGTCCACCCACTCGCGGAGCCGCCGCCGTGTTCTCTGCAGGGTCGGGGCCATCTGTGGGTGTTCTGTAGCCGCTACTCTTTCTCTCTCTGCTCGAATCACCAATCCTCCGGCGCTGCTCCGCCGCCCTGATTCGCCGCTCCTCCGCCCCTCTGCTGCTCATCCGTCACCGCTCCGCCACTCCTCATCCTCTCCCTGCCTCGAATCGCGTCGCGCCGCCGCCGTCCCCACGACCGTTCAACTAGTTTTACATCTCCATTTGCATCACTGTTGGAGTTGCACTTTTACATCACCAATTTACATCATTTGTTGGAGTTGCCTCTTTTTGTGAAGATGTAAAAAACACTTTTTGAAGATGTAAATTTCTACATCTCTAAATATGCATATTCTATTGGAGATGCTCTAAGGATATTGTTTTCTCTTTACATTACTGTGTAATATATGGTATAATTACACATCATGCATATTTACTTTGTAATGCTTATATACATTTAAATATATGTGAAGGAGGATTCCTTACTTCAAACATTTACGTTTTTAAGTTGGTATTTATATGTTTAAAAATTAATTAGGGAAAGGTGTGATAGCTCCCGGGTGCCCCTACACCCTCATGAACAATAAATTCACAAAAATGAAAAAA
Source organism: Aegilops sharonensis (assembly GCA_904067115.1). Taxonomy (NCBI): domain Eukaryota; kingdom Viridiplantae; phylum Streptophyta; class Magnoliopsida; order Poales; family Poaceae; genus Aegilops; species Aegilops sharonensis. The sequence goes on from LR880972.1 coordinate 1,013,160,523, forward strand.
GAAGCAAAAAAATCTGAAACTTTGGGGATCAAAGATGATCAAAATTTTGATCTTCTTGCAATTTTTCAGACACAAATAATAGTCGAGGAGCCCTCACAAAAAAAAGTTACTGCTCAAAAGTGCACATAAACTTTGAACACTTACTTTGGTTCTTTAGGTTAGGGCTCCTCGAATGTTATTTTCGGCTGAAACTTTGCAAGAATATCGAATGTTTGATCATGTTTGATGTTCCGAAGTTTCAGATTTTTTTTATTTTGTTTCAATTTTTTCTGAATTTACTGTTCATAGATGGTGTAGGGGCACCCGAGTGTTGAAAGTCTTGTCTCAAATAATTCTTGAGCATTGAGTCAGGAAATACAATAATGTTTGCATGTATAATAGATTTGTCTGTTTAATAATCAGATAATTACCTACAAAATATATTAAACTGGAGTAAGGAAATATAGAAGTAATAATATCCACTCCATTTCTTTGCACTACAAAATGTTGACTATTTAAAGTTTGCATTTTTTTATATGCCAAACTTTGAACTAAAATGTACAAAATCATACAAAATTTAAAATTTGCCAAAGTAGATTTATTTTTTGAAATAACTGAATTCGCAACTTATTATTGATAGTACACTACTCACTTGGAATTCTCACATTTGCGAGAGTGTAAATAAGTTTGACTCAATCATACAAAACCAAATCTTAGCACCTAGTATATGAAGGTTTAACATTTCAGGTACNAATAGTCGAGGAGCCCTCACAAAAAAAAGTTACTGCTCAAAAGTGCACATAAACTTTGAACACTTACTTTGGTTCTTTAGGTTAGGGCTCCTCGAATGTTATTTTCGGCTGAAACTTTGCAAGAATATCGAATGTTTGATCATGTTTGATGTTCCGAAGTTTCAGATTTTTTTTATTTTGTTTCAATTTTTTCTGAATTTACTGTTCATAGATGGTGTAGGGGCACCCGAGTGTTGAAAGTCTTGTCTCAAATAATTCTTGAGCATTGAGTCAGGAAATACAATAATGTTTGCATGTATAATAGATTTGTCTGTTTAATAATCAGATAATTACCTACAAAATATATTAAACTGGAGTAAGGAAATATAGAAGTAATAATATCCACTCCATTTCTTTGCACTACAAAATGTTGACTATTTAAAGTTTGCATTTTTTTATATGCCAAACTTTGAACTAAAATGTACAAAATCATACAAAATTTAAAATTTGCCAAAGTAGATTTATTTTTTGAAATAACTGAATTCGCAACTTATTATTGATAGTACACTACTCACTTGGAATTCTCACATTTGCGAGAGTGTAAATAAGTTTGACTCAATCATACAAAACCAAATCTTAGCACCTAGTATATGAAGGTTTAACATTTCAGGTACTTAATATAAAGAAAATAGTGATGTCTCCAGAACGTGTCCTTGTTGTACCAGAGTACTCTACTATGCACCTAGTTGAGATATTTTTTTAATTTCACCATCAATTTTAATGTTTGATACCAATGAACAAATGCTTAACCTATCCCGCAAAACAAAACAAAATATGAAATATATTGGATTGATAACTGCAACTATTTATGGCAGTAGCTCAAAATTATCTAAATATCAAATTAAGAAGATAAACTTAATAAGCAATGTGCTTTTTGTTGCTTCAACATCAAGATATTGACCATGTGCTTACCTTGTCTTTATTGTACCACTACGAATTTGGATGTTTAAATTGAATGAACCAATTATCACTCGACCAGCAAACAAAAATTTCCCCTGCCAGCTCATCTTTAAGCAGATGTTCATATATTAATTTTACTCGGCTCTTTAGTATTTAGAACAAAGTATCACAGACATCATTATCAGTGGAGCAACACTGGTGAAGCTTGCAGAGGATGACACCTTAAATAATATCAGATGCAAGTTGGCTTATTAACCTTCATTTTGCTCAGAAAGTAAAATTTGAGAATGAATCATTAAAATATTATTCATTGACGCCTTCACAAATGCTCCAACTTTTATAATAAAAATATAGGAGTAATAATCTATTGTATTTGATTATATGAATTCATAAAGAGGGAGGACAAAAATCACTCTTCCTCCAAGAGAAAATGAAAGTAGGTAAAGCAGGAGTTTCAATTCAAAACGTGAAGGTTAGATGTTTGTTTTTTTATGTTAACACGAATTGGTGTTAGAATGGTGCCAATCATAAGTTCGGTACTATGTTGTTTTCACAATATTTTTATGTTAATTTCGCTATCCTATGTTAGTTTCAAAAAAAGGAAATAACTATCCTAAGTTAATCCTAATCCACTCCTATTAATACGGCCGTTCCTTATCCATGAGCGTGAGCAGCCTTCCATCCTCCCGGTTCCTGGGCTATAAATAGGCGGCGCCCGATCCCATCCCACATCGCCTCATCACACCCTCCTCTCCTGCTCCCGGCACTTCCAGAACCTCGGTCGATCGATCGTAGCTCGTGTTCCCTCTCCTTTTCGCGGCGATGGCGGTGGATCTCACCCCGAGGCAGCCGGCGAAGGCGTACGGCGGCGAGGGCGGCGCCTACTACGAGTGGAGCCCGGCCGAGTTGCCCATGCTCGGCGTCGCCTCCATCGGCGCTGCCAAGCTCTCGCTCGCCGCCGGCGGCATGTCCCTCCCCAGCTACTCCGACTCCGCAAAGGTCGCCTACGTCCTCCAAGGTATGTACATGCAACCCATCGATCTTGGTCGCCGACCCCCAATCTTCTCCCGTGGCGAGTCCGATCGAACCGAGGTGTTTGCTGAACCTGAGTCAATTTTGGTACATGCTAGCGTGTTAATCTGATCATTATATATAGATCGAATACTAACGTGGACGGATTTCAGCAGAGACGTCTTTCTCCTGAATTATCTGTCGGGTACACGTTGTGATCAGTTCTGAAATTGTGCTACTTCTTTTTTTTGGTTTAATTAGTTTCGTCACGTGAAGTGTATCCATCAGATCCCACTTATTCGAATCAATAATAAGAGGAAAAATATTATTGCAGTTATTTACTGAGCTGTTCTCGTTATCGTTTGGATCAAATCTCTTTGTTTAAGAGGTCCTGAATATTTCATGTCTTTTGTGGCGTGGTGTTTTAACCAAATCTTTCTGTGATGTCACAACTTGGTCATGCACGTTATTTTCGGAATTTCGTTGCAAGATTAATCAACTGTTTAGGCTTGTTTTTCCGCAAATTTCGTAGTACTAATACTGCTCATTTTGATCTATGATTGACAGGCAAGGGAGCCTGCGGCATCGTCCTGCCTGAGGCCACCAAGGAGAAGGTGGTCGCCGTCAAGGAGGGCGACGCTCTGGCGCTCCCGTTCGGCGTGGTCACCTGGTGGCACAACACCCCGGGGTCAGCCACAGAGCTCGTCGTTCTCTTCCTCGGCGACACCTCCAAGGGCCACAGGCCCGGCCAGTTCACCAACTTCCAGCTCACGGGCGCCAGCGGCATCTTCACCGGCTTCTCCACAGAGTTCGTCGGACGCGCCTGGGACCTCAAGCAGGACGACGCCGCCAAGCTCGTCTCCAGCCAGCCAGCCTCCGGCATCGTCAAGCTCTCGGCCGGGCAGAAGCTCCCGGAGCCGGTCGCTGAGGACCGCAAGGACATGGCGCTCAACTGCCTGGAGGCCAAGCTCGACGTGGACATCCCCAAGGGCGGCCGCGTGGTGGTGCTCAACACGGCCAACCTGCCGCTGGTTAAGGAGGTCGGGCTCGGGGCCGACCTGGTCAGGATCGACGCCCACTCCATGTGCTCCCCTGGATTCTCGTGCGACTCGGCGTACCAGGTCACGTACATCGTCCGTGGCAGCGGGCGCGTGCAGGTCGTCGGCCCCGACGGCAAGCGCGTCCTGGAGACCCGCATTGAGGGCGGCAGCCTCTTCATCGTGCCCCGCTTCCACGTCGTGTCCAAGATCGCCGATGCCTCCGGCATGGAGTGGTTCTCCATCATCACCACCCCCAAGTAAGGATATCATTACTAAAACAAACTCTACTTGCCATTGCATCGTGCTTCTCCGAAAATTAATCCATGGTGGTGATGAACTAATGATACGTTTTGTGTGTCTTATTGCAGCCCGATCTTCAGCCACCTGGCGGGGAAGACGTCGGTGTGGAAGGCGATCTCGCCAGAGGTGCTGGAGGCGTCGTTCAACACGACGCCGGAGATGGAGAAGCTCTTCCGGTCCAAGAGGCTCGACTCGGAGATCTTCTTCGCCCCCAACTAGGGACATTCATTGCGCATCGGCGGGTCGCCTTAGGCAGAAATCAATAAATTTAGTTAGGCTTTGAGCGTGAGTCTGTCAGTTGAGCTGCTGGTGGTTTTAAGCGATCACCTCTGCAAAATCTATCTTAGTTGCCCCTGGCAGAACAGAATGTTACTGTCACGTCGTCGTTGGTTAAATCGAGTGTGAGTGTTTGTTGCTGGCCGAGGTGGTCTCAGAACTGATGAATGCAATCGATCGCTAAATTCGGGTGAAATTGTTTGCCTCCTGTGTTATATGCTTTCTTAATTACTGTGCCTGCTAGTGCGTCTCTTTGAACTTATTATTCTTACTTCATAAAATATATTCTATTCCATTTGAAACTAGCTGTTCATATTTTCTTTGGTTGATAAGAGGCCCTTCTTCATTTCCAGAGCCCTTCACAGCTTTTCAGCTAAAAATTTACTAGGCTCTTTGCCACCTAAACATTTTTTGTTTCCAAAATCTTTATAGCCCTTCGGTCTACGCATAGCCCTCCCAACCGTTAGATCAACCAGGATCGAGAAAAACGGTAAACTTCTACGGGTGATCACCCATTCCTATGTGTGATCAGCTCCACAACGGTCAATTTCAGTGAGGGTAAGACCAGAGCTAAAAAGATCATCTGAATTATCTTTAAAAAAGAAAATCTTTGTTGATATGCAACACTGGCTACTGGACTAGATTTATACCGCTTAAGATTTCCATTCGACGATCGTTGGTGTTGGAATTTGGCACATTTGGAAGAACCGAAACAATATAAGAAATGGTGAAGAAACGACCCATCCTTTCACATGTGGCGGGCAGGATCAAAGCTTATTTTGATTTTATCTTATTGTACTACTTCAGGCGACTGTGTCCATTAGACGTGAGCACTGGGCGTCAATCCCCAACTGGTCATACCCTAAAAAAAAGTCCCCAAGTAGTCTCCGCCGCCGGCTGAGCTGTTATGGTCAATGTTGATGCTGTGCATCTTTGCCAGACAAAATGCGGCGGGCATTCATGTTGTCATCCGCAACAACTGGGTCTGCTGCTAGCTGTAAGCATATGGTTTGTTGATCATGTCGATAACCCAGAGCTGGGTGATGCTATTGCAATGCGCCGTTCTTTGATTTTTGCTGAAGTAATCGGGTTCCATAAAATAATTCTGGAGTCTGATTGTGCTAGTTTGATAAGCAAAGGTAAGAGCAAAGTGAAGGACAGACCTCTTACAGGTGCTGCAGTTTTTTAAGAGTAGGGCACGAAAGTTGTAGTTTTTTAAGAGTAGGGCACCAAAGTTCATATCATGTTTTAGGAAAGTTAGTCAATTTTGTAGCCACAGGTTCTAGCAAAGTCTATTGAACATGATGCATGACCTTCTCCTTGTTAGAATATTAGATAGGAGGCAACGCATAGGGTAGAGTTTATCTCTTTTAATCTCTCTCTCCCGTATCTCCTGTAATATCTCTAGTTCGGTTTGAACCGAACCAATCTTGTATGCATCCACGGGATAAGCCCTGTCCAATCAAATATAAACCAAACGCGGCCTCCTACGGGAGGTAAGACGCTTCACGTACTTTCCATACTCCTGATATTGTCAGACTATAGTTTGTCTGAACAAATCTCAAATGAACGAAGAATGTTGCTCATTATCTCAAATAACTATCGGGTCCACCCGCGCATTTGCGTAGGTTTCCACCACTTAAATGGGCAGTTAGTTTGATTTGATTGTGTAGTAGAAAACGAAAAGATCTTTCTGAGTGTTTTGATTCAATAGAAACTAGCGGGTCCACCCACGCATTTGCGCGGCTAGATCTTAGTTGTTACTATTTATATATTTGAAGCAACCATTTGTTGCCATTTGAGTCTTCTTTTTCTGTGTGGTGAAACGAACTTAACATAAAATTAAATGTTGATTTGTTAGGTGCCACAAAAAAATGGTGTGGAAATAATGTGCCTTAGATTATGTTATGATAAATTTAAATATCATTCTGGAAAAAAACACATTTCATAGATAATGATTTCAATGATTTCACATATATGCATTGAGGGCTGCCTCGATGTAGTTACATTTCTTTGCTCAGTCCAAGCCTATTTAGCCATGCATCTATGATATTCTCCTACAGTTGCATGTTTCATCTGTAATCTTCACTGTGAAACAACTATGATACTTTTGCTGGGCATCCTTCCCTCCTTTACTGTCAAGTCCTTCATTCTATTTCCTGATGGTTGCTCTCCTCTCCTACCATCATGTATAATTCATCTAATCTGTCGCAAACTTATACCTTTACCGGATTAAGAGTCTACACGTAGAAGTTATTAAGGAAAGGAAAATGTTGTTCTATAAATTCACTAAAGGGTTGACAGGACCAAATGATTTGCTCCCCAAGTATTTTGAAGCATGTCTAAATATATATAAGAATTAGAACAAATGTTTTTTTCCTGAAAAAAGAATACTCTAGGAAAATCTTGTAATCATGAAAATTGAATTTTTTTTAAAGAACGACACAAATCTGATCAATTTTTTCTTGGAAATTTATACGCACACAAAAGACAAATTGTCATGACTATAAAAGGTAAAAATTGACATTTGAAAAGATATTACTTCTAACGCTTGTTTTACATTCATCACTACGAATGCTGAGAAGAAATGCTAACCACACGTATGATGCGCTGCACGTTAAGCGTGCAACGATATTATGCAATCGCTACTCCTTGTGATGCCTCGGTATGGCTTCGGTTCCAGTAAGCGCGCCCCCGATCCATGGGAGAAGGTTGCTCTGCCCGTGTCCGTGACACGGCGGGCGCTTTCCATCTAGGCGCTTTCAGCCTTCCGTCTCCGCACACGCTACTTGTTGGCACGTGCTCGTGCACCAGCTTTTGCTTCTCCGGCTACACCACGTACGCGACAATCCCGTCTGAGCCCGTGGTGCTGCGGCAAAACCACAGAAGCTTCTCAGCTTCCTGCTGCGCGGCGACGATGACAAAGAGCTTGCCGTAATCTGGCCAGAGTCGAGCAGCACGCGAGATAGGTTCGTGTGGTCGTTGAGGCAAAATGGGTCTATAGGGAAGTCCACGGCGAGCAGCGAATTTGTAGCAACCGTGCATGTCAGCCTCGGACAGTGTGTAGTGAACATGTGATGTTGCCGCCGAGACCGAGGTGCGTCGGGTCATCGGCCTGGCCGTCCCTCTCGCACGAGATCTTGCACAGTGAGGAACTGAGGATGATGGCCTTCTTCCACAGAGTCTTCTTGGACGCTGAGTTGTTCTTTCCTTGCTCCCGCCGGCTTGCAGCAGCGGACAGCGCCATGTCTTTTATTGGAACGCAGGAGTGCGTTGGGAAATTGAAGTTTAGCCAAGGCGTCTTATGGGTCACATCTATTTGCGCGTCAGCGATGAGGACTCTTATCGCTTTCCTTCTGTGTTGCATGTACTACGTGTTATGAGAGGTTACCACTAAAAAAACGTGGCTAATATATAAGGCTGGATGGAAATCGTATGGGATGTGGAGACATGCATACATGTAATTCTTTCTAGCAAATCCAGGTCGTCCTTTCAAGTTCCTTTTTGACTGTTAAATCTAAGCCGTCCGTTTTCTATCGTTTTAATAATATAATAATAGAAGATAGATAGATAGATACATGTTTTGTTTAGGTTCGCATGCTTGGCGTTTGTTCTTTTTGAGGTCACCAAACTCATCTCTCTTGTCTTAATTGTCTTGTCACATCAGATTTTTTTGCCTACATGACAGGTTTAGCACCCGTACAAGGTGAAGCATTGGGAGGGGCCTAAGAGAACGGCCAGAGCAACCCAGAGGCCACATTCATAGCAGGAAAGTTGAGCACACACCCGGCGTTGAAAGACTATGGACGGATGGCCAATGATGCTATTTTTGCCCGGCCTTCAACAAAACGGTCTGTTCGGATACAGTATCTTGGGATATCTGCCCGGACTTTCCATGCCGCATTAACCGAGATCCAGTGTGCTGGAATGTCTGCCTAGCCTTGGTACACTTCATCCTGGATCCACGTTAGACGGGTAAAGCCAACAGAATGCTACTCATCACAGGCTGATTGCTAGCCTGGCATCGCAGGCCTGTGATGCCATTGGCTGAGGAAGTTACCGATCCAATCCACTGAGAAAAGTTATGAACTTGCACCAGGCGAGGCCGAGCAGACAGTCTCAGCGCTGCCATGTCGTTGTTGGATTCTTCATGTCTACGTGGGTCGCCATTGGTAAGTAAGACACCGTGCGATCATAGGTTGATGCAGTGAATGCGTCCTGGCTGTTTGGGGGCCTGTTGATATCGTACAATTTGCTACCTACGTGAGGCGATCGTTTTGGTGAGCCTTCTAGTTCTATGAGATTCGTTGTCATCGCAAACACATGATGCATGGCTGCTCAACTCGTTTCTTTCGTCGCCATGGTAGTGTTTCATGCATGGTCGCCAAAAAATATGCATTAACCGGTTTGTCGTGGAATTGTCACGTCAGATGTCCTAGTGTGAGGACTTAGTCGTGAGGCCAACGCATCTATGTGATAGCTTGAGAGGGTTGATTGGGATGAGAGACGCGAGACGGATCAACACATAAGACAACTTTGGGCCCCGGGAAACATCATCCAGTAATAGCCATACATGATGTTTGTGGCTAGGTCTCATTATGCTAATGAGAGAGTCCCTGCATAAACCGGCTCTCCTAATTGTGTCTATCCTTACAGATTACTTCACCCCCCCCCCCCCCCACCCCTTGTTGGGGTGCCCTGCCCCTCCTTATATAAGTTGCAGGGGCGGGCTACATGTGGACTATTCTATAACAAGCGGAATCCTAGTCTTGCCCTTTTAAGGGAAAACTCCTTATGCCTTTCCTCGTAAACCGGCCCACCATAGCATGAGCCGACCGTCTGGGCCTTGGCCTTGTTGTCCGTCTGACCCGCCCGCCGGGCCACCAGTGAGTCATAATGTTTAGGAGGGTTGTCCGTAAACTGCCAAGTCCGGGCGGGTCNGATCAACACATAAGACAACTTTGGGCCCCGGGAAACATCATCCAGTAATAGCCATACATGATGTTTGTGGCTAGGTCTCATTATGCTAATGAGAGAGTCCCTGCATAAACCGGCTCTCCTAATTGTGTCTATCCTTACAGATTACTTCCCCCCCCCCCCCCCCCACCCCTTGTTGGGGTGCCCTGCCCCTCCTTATATAAGTTGCAGGGGCGGGCTACATGTGGACTATTCTATAACAAGCGGAATCCTAGTCTTGCCCTTTTAAGGGAAAACTCCTTATGCCTTTCCTCGTAAACCGGCCCACCATAGCATGAGCCGACCGTCTGGGCCTTGGCCTTGTTGTCCGTCTGACCCGCCCGCCGGGCCACCAGTGAGTCATAATGTTTAGGAGGGTTGTCCGTAAACTGCCAAGTCCGGGCGGGTCACCAGTGAGTCGCCAAGCTCCAGCTAGGTCATACATCCGACGGGTTACACCGCGGGGTATATCCTCGACATTAGCCCCCAGTTTAGCTTGGATTTAGCCATGGTAAACTTATGCTGCAAAATAACACAAGAGCAAATTTGACAGGTTGTGCTCCGGGTTAAAAGTTTTCCAGAGCCGGCACCTGATCATCCTTAAGTTCTTGTCATTTTAAGCCTGGATGCGTGTCCATGATCTCATAGCAAATCTCTTTTAGCAGATATGTTTAAACTTTGCCAATTCCAAAAAAATCCAGGCACTTCTTCTGAAAAATCCGGGTCAATAGGCCAGCTTCATAGTCAATTTGCTCACATTGGCTCTTGTAGAGAGAAATTATAAGAAATAATCCGTTTGAGTCGGCCTTCAATTCTCTGACTTGACAAAAATATGGGTCTTGAAATATTCAACTGATATTCAGCCGGCTTAAAGATGTAGATCTTACCGATTTATGATTGCCAAAATTTTCAAGTTATAAACAAATGATGTCGGGTCATGTAATTGACTTTCCTGAGCTATCCAAGCCAAAACTGAGAATATGATACCTGGTTTGTTTCAAAGAACTGAGAACTTGAAGACGTGCCTCCATTATATTCATATCATCTGTAGCCCCCAAGTCTTAAGACGGGAGCGTAGTAACAGCTTAAGACTTGCTTCAATATAAATGTTGCAATCTTGAAGAAATCCAAGTTGATCATCTCAGTCACTAGTCAAAATTGAATATTCCACATATGTAGCTTCCAAGTGTTGGGTTGTCATGCTTGCAGCAACCTGGGACTTGTAATTGCCTTATTCTCATAAAAAGTTCAACCAGTGTAGCCACCAAGGGTCGGGTCATTATGAAATAATGAGCAGGGACTTTGTAGATATGATCATGTGGACTTGAACAACAACGTGTAGCCCCCAAGGGTCGTCTCAGCAAGACAATACTGAGCTGGGACTTTATATATACTTCATTGACAATAACATCATATGATGTCACCCCGACCATGGGGCTCGAACCCACATCCATAAGGTTAAGAGCCTTGTGCTCTACCAACTGAGCAATATATCCTTCAATTTACTGGATTAAGGCTTGTGTACATTGAATATTTGACAGGAGCAATTGGTAGCCCCCAAGGGCCAGCTCATTACGATGTGATGAGTCGGGTCTTCAATAAGGCAAGTAAAGCTGATCTTGCATTAGCCCCCAAGTGTCATGGTGCATGCTTGCAGTGAACAGGGACTTGCATATTTGATGTAATCTTAACTTGAATGTAGCCCCAAGTGCCGGGTCAAAAGCCTGCAGCGACTCGGGACTATTTCTTCCATTGTAGAATAAATCATATCCATTGACAAAATAATAGCCATAGCGCCGAAGCGACTTTGGAAACCTCAATCATAATATTGGTTATTGATAACCATAACAAAAATCTAGGCATGTTGGCTATTCAAGATTTGAATAATATAATCCAGTATGAAAACCTCAATCATTCAATATTATCATGACAATACAACCGAGTTAGGCTATTAAAGATTTGAATACCTTATCGGTTGACAAGTAAATCTGGAGTTTAATTACTCAGTGGCTCTTGGCCGATGGCGACTTAATGCGCATTCATTGTAATCTGGGATTTTTGTAACCCGACGGCTTATAGCCTTTGTGAAAATCAATAATTGATAACCCTTTTGAAACACCAATTTCAATTTTTGATGATGGGCTTGAACTTAATCATTTACATAAGTCATAGCTCTGCAAATCCTGCACAGAGTTTAAACAACATATGCCTTGGCGACTCAACGTCGAAAGCTAGGGCGGGTAACAACCCAAAATAGTCTTATGTAATTACTGAAAAGACTAAGCAAGGCCATTCAAGCCAAAACATATTGGCGACTTAAAGTCAAAAGCCAGTGCGGGTTATCAAACCTCGCATATTTATATAACCAGGGAAACATACCTGTAGAATTGACTTATAAAGCCGGCTTAAATCGCCATATGCAGTGAAGGTAACAATCCAATGATTTATAAGCGCATGATTTCAATGGCGCAATCCAAAATATGCTAGTGCCTTAACGTCAAAAACAAGGGCAGGTTTATCAAACATCGCGTATTGATCCAAGAATTAAAAATATACCTGGAAGATTGGCTCAAATTGCCGGCTTACATCGCCACATCCAGTTAGGGTGTCCATCCCAAAGATTTATAAGAACATAATTCCAATGGCGCAATCCAAATATATACTGGTGACTTAACGTCCAAGGCCAGGGCAGTTTACCAAACCCAAAATATTCACACCATTATTGAAAGACATACCTGTAGATTAATACTCCCTCCTTCCCAAAATCTTAGGCGTATAAGGTTTTCATGCAATCCCATAATCTAAGACACATGTGCCTTTATCTCTCATTTAGTTACAGCCATCACTAACAATCCATACTTTTCTGGAAACGAAAACAAATTGCTGGCTAGGTCTATTGCATGATTAGCTCACAGCGCCATCTTCATTTGAGATTGGATCGCTCAAGTAAACCTGCGCTAATTTTTGTGTAGAAACTAATATGCCTAACATTATGGGAAGGAGGGAGTACAATGGTAATGCCCTGATAATTATAATCCGGAACCAATATCAATCTGGGGTCATGAAATATCATCATTTTGATTGCTCAAGGAAAAATATCCTAGCGACTTAAAGTCTGCTATCAGGGTGGGTTATCAGACCCAAAGATGCTCAATGATGAGTCATATAATCAAGGCTACGTGGCCTGTGAAATTGGTTCATACTGCCGACTTATCATATGTCGTGTAGTAAAGGCAATAGCCCATAGACAGAAGCACAACGCCCTGTTCAATATTTTCATACTGCCGGCTTATAATGCCGGATGCAACAAGGGGTGATATCCCTAAACTTGAGCAAAAATCTCTAAGCATATGATAATTATATCCTGGCGACTTATAGTCCAAAGACAGGCCGGGTTAATAACACTCCGGATAAAGATATACATGAACCATAAGGCCACATGGCCCTAATTGGTTTTTCGACCATGTATTGATATGTAACAAGAAGCAAAAACTTCAACAAAATGGTCAAATGAAAGAAAAACCAGAAAACAAGGCTTGCATAGGCCGCCAAGCATAAAACCCAAGTGCTTTCATGGGCCGCAGAGCCGCTGAGTTAAACTTTAATTCAAAACCATGTAAGCCGGGCCTCACATGACCAGTCACCGTTTTAACATTGACATGTTCAGTGTCTTTATAAGAATAACTGTCAAGAGTATAGTGGGTCATTCCAGGATTACCTGGACTTACAAAGGCAAGCTAACCCAGATTTTTTGGTGAATACACCTAGGCGTCCAAGCCTAAAGGGTCATAGCTATGCTACTGAGCCCCCAAGTTTTACTTCAGGTCGATAAACCAGAAGCATCCAAGTGCCTTTCCATCATGGCGTATAAGCCGGATCAAGAGGGTAGTAGCGCTATGTTCTCTTTGCTGAATACACCTATGTTTGAACAGGAAGCTCCCAAATGATATGTAATGAGCCTCAAGGCAGGATACCTATGTTTGAACTGCGCAGTGCATCAAGTTCTCTTTGGTAATCCTTTAATTTGGGCAGGAAGCCCCAAAGTGATTTGTAATAAGGCGTGTAAGCCGGATCAAGAGGGTAAGCACAGCTATGCTCATTGAGCAGGAAGCCCCCAAGTGAATTTTAATAAGATAAGCCAATAAGGCAGGATACCCATGTTTGAACTACTCATCATGGCAGCAAGTTCTTCTTGGCAACCTTTAATTTTTCTGGGAACTCGAACTTGCGAGAGATGAATTCCTCTTGAGCAGGGATTGTAAACCGGATACTGAGAGCTCCGGAGCTTCGTGGCAGACATATTTCTCTTGAACCAGATTTTGATCCGGAATCCTTCTTTTTAAGCCGGAAACTTTCTGACGGTCTTTAAATTTTCACCAATAGGGCAGTAGCCTCTAGAGCCGGGTTATTTTTCCCTCCAATGACTCGGAGTTCTTGAATTCACTGAAACCGGACAATTCTGCCGAGTCATGTCATTGTAGCCCCCGAGTCTTAAGACGACTCGAGAAGTTGTCTTGAGATTCTTCATACTTGGCCGTGATATAAACCGACATATAGCAGAACAGTGGAACTTTGTAATATGTTGAAGCTGGGTGGGTTATAAATGACCCCATATGATTTGTATCAATAATCTGGCCAATGGTTCATCCCAGCTAGCTGTTGAAGTTTAACCAAACTGCAGTGGTGGTAATTTGTGCACCTGCCCATTGAGTCGTCCAGTGCAGACAGATGCTGACGATATATTATGTCTTTCTTCAGAGTTTCTTGAGTAGACCGGGCAGCAGAAGCGGCGACTTGTGTACGCTTATTAAGCAGATTCCGTGAGCAGTCCTGGCTCTGATTTGTTGATGTATATGCAGGAGTAGACCGCGTCATTAAAAGACGGCGCGGATGCAGGCGAGTCAACCGCGGGCCGGACAGATGAAACGACCGTGGCATTGTAAGCCGGTGCGGACGGGCGAGTCAATCACAAGCACAATAAGCTGCGCGGATGGGCGAGTCAATCCCAGGCGTGGTATATATCCCTGACACACCCATCGTCCTTGCCGTGAATAAGTGTCCTGCGTATAAAAAATACAGCATGGCGGAGCAGTACTGCTAGAATGATTTAATATGTACTTAAAATAGATAGGATGAATAACACCTGGTATTTTTATCAGATGAACGCAGACGCCGCTGCTGGATAATGCTGGGCGTACTCAAACCAAAAGATAGCCAGACAGAGACACGCCTGATGTGGCGTAGTGGATCCTTCTTACCACCCGTGTAAGTACACATTAAGTCAGATCGGTGACTCAATGGTATGATCCTCCATGCAACCCAGCATCGAACCAAGTCAATGCCAGTTAAACTGTTTCCCAGCAGAGCCTTGACCTTTGCAATGGTGGGGGCAAGCTTTTTACGTTCAACAGTCGTAAGCTTCTCAGGAAGATTGTGTTTTGAGTCAAGACGCTGGGCACGGTAACCCGGCAGTGGATTCTCGTCAGTCGGAGAAGTATCTTGGCAACTAAACCATGTCTGGTTCCAATCTTTAGGGTGACTCGACAAGCAAGCATAAGGAAAGATGGCATCTCTTCTCCGTTGAATTGAGATTCCGCCAAGTTCCAAGCTGGTCCGTTCGTAAACTCGTTTTGGCGGTAGAAATAAAAATATTCCCTAAACAATTCAACACTGGGCTCTTCTTGAAGGAATTGGGTCTGATGTCTTGAGGATGAAGTTCAAAGAAGTGCAGAACATCTCGGAAAAATTTAGAACCGGGTGGTGAGAAGCCCCGGTTCATGTGATCAGTAAAGACAATGACTTCACCATCCTTTGGCTGAGGTGTTTCTTCTTCTAGATCAGGGGCATGATAATGCATGACAGTCTTTTCTGGTAAATAGCCGGTTTTCACAAAGTCCTTAAGTGTGTCCTCAGTGACCATGGAGGGAACCCAGTTACATGAAGTGGATGTCTTCGGCGGCATTGTGAAGAAAGAAGCCTAAAAGAAAGAATAATTTTGCCGGTTTAAGTTGATTCATTAAGCCAGAGGTAAAACACTACAGTACATATTCAGCATGGCGGCTTAAAAGGGGCCTAATGACATATGACTAGTTATAACTGGTGAGGTAAGCCGCCATGACAATATTGGCAGTTAAGATCTCTCAAGAAGGAAAAATTTCGCTAAGTGAGGGCCAAACAGATTTCACAGTCTGAAGCTATAATTTCAGATCTGTGGTAGTTCAAAAAATGCAGTAAATTCTAAACCTAAATATCGCAGCAGCAGGAGAACTAGCACAAGGGCGAGATGTTTGCATCTGTAAAGCAAGTTTTGAGATAACAGAAGGAGTGGAAACAGGTTGCGCGCGTCCTAGGGGTTGGATCTAAAATAAGAGCTAACTAGAAGTACAGTGAAGAGCGACGAAGAACTCGAAGAACTATAGAAACCCTAATGGATATCTACGATGGAGAGAATAAGGGGCATACGGGATCCGAGGAGCAATGAGGAGGCGCTGCAGTTTCTCTGGTCCCATTCAGGTCGATGCAGCGGCCAAGGACGAGGAAGACGGTGAGCTCGCGGCAGCGGCGGAGCTCGAAGCAGCAGATGAGTCGCGAGAGGAGGAGGAAGACGAGAAGGAAAGGGGGGAATGAAAGGAGGCTGTCTGACCCTATTTATAAGGAGAAGGGTGAACAGGTAGGCGTGAAAAATGAGGAGGCCAAAACATGATTATCCAGCGATTCGGACGCCTTGATTTTCGGAAAGGACATTAAAGATAAAGATCCGTTAAGATATGTTGGATATTGTGTAAAATTAAACGGCAGATGACGTCATGGCGGGTTACCGCAATCGCAGGAGATGATGTCATGGCGGGTTATGAGTTCTCGCAAAAATGAAGAAGGGAAGATTTTTTCTAAGTGTTGAAGATTGACATGAACAAGTTCAAATCAACCTGGGACCTAATGTTGGGATATGACTATTAGGTATGACCCGCCCAGGAGGGGCCGGGTTACACGTATGGATGCGGTTCATCCATACGAAGCCCGTGAGGATACTAAGATGGCGGTTCACAGGCAAGGGCCCAAGGCCCAAGGGCGACTTAAGGCCCGTAGGAGTAAACCGCTTTATGTATATGACTTGTATTGTAAGGCAGGTATAGTTAGTCACCGAGCCGGACACGTTGTCTATGAGCCGGCTGGAACTCCGTGAGCCGCTAGGCGTCAACCTGTATATATAAAGGGACGACCTGGCGGCGGTTCAGGGCAAGAAACAAGATATCGAAAGCTAGGTCAAGCTCAGTCCAAGCTCCCTGGTAATCGAGACATAAGCAATACCACCTCAAACTGGATTAGGCTTTTACCTTCAGCCGCAAGGGGCCGAACCAGTATAAACTCGTGTGTCCTTTGTCCCGTTAACCCCTTTAAGCTAACCTAGTTGCGATGTCTCCACAACTAAGTCCTCATACTAAGACATCTGCCGGGACTATTCCACTACACGGTTGGTCTGTTTTTTCCTTGGGCAACTATCCATTGCAAGCCGGCACAATCGACCCAAGGGAGAAGGAACCTTCATGACACACCCGTATATATGAATATAGCATGGAGCACACAAGCTCGACAAACAAAAACACAAATAAACAAAGAAGTAGCCAAGACAACTCAAACATAAAATAAATAACACTGGCACATACACAACCATAAACTCAAACAGCCATCGCGGGACCTAGTAGAATACGGTATTTTGTGACGCGGCTTACCTACTCCGTCGGTGTCTCACACTCAGTCTATTGGCACACGCGCAAAAACTTGGAAACAACGTTAGGGGTAGAAGGACTGAGAGAGTTCCGAAGACAATTAAGCTGAAGAACACAGATAGAGAGAACGCAATGAAATATGGAAACAACAACTGTGGTTGGATGATTAGAGGGACAGTGGTATCCTCAGCCCACCAGGATTCAAGTCCTGGTGCTCGCATTATTTCTAGATTTATTTCAGGATTTCCGGCGATGCGCTTTCAGTGGGAGGAGACGTTCCCGTCGACGACGAGGCGCCGACAGTGACTTCGTAAATTTTAAGATGACATACCGGCTAAGTATCTCGGAGATGCTTATAGAGGTAGGATGTACGTGTGTGCATTCATAAGGATGAGTGTATGCGCGTATGTATGAACGCTTGCGTCTGTACTGATGTTTAAAAAAACAACAACGCACAAAGAACAAAAACAAAACAAAGAACAAAATGGAGGCAACATGATGTTGGAGACACTCGGTGGTCAACCATCACGTGCTCGAACGTGCGTCTGGATGTGCACGCTGTGCCACGAAACGAGACCGAACATGATGCGTGCAACGCCGTGGATGCCGCGTATCATGGTGCCAAAGCACCTCGGCCGGCGAAGTGGCGGCATCAACAAGGCCAACTGGCGAAGAAAACAACAAGAAGACGGGGCAAAAGAGCGCTTAGGAACCACTCGGGAACAACAAGCTCAAGGGAAAATGCAAGAGAGAAGACAATGTGCACACTATTCGGCGTGTGGCATGACAAAACATACTTATAGAAAGACACAACCGCCTTAACAACATGTCAGAGTTACCCAAAGAATATCATTCAGATATGGATGAGGCGTCGTGTCGATCCTGGCCAGACGGGTCGTCATGCCGACCCTGGCCGGAAGAGCCGCCAAGCTGACCGGCCGGAAAACGACCCGTGCCGACGCTGGCCGGACGGCCCATGCGGACTAGGCCGAGTCACCCGGGTCTGATGCAACCCGACCAAGCACATGGCCTTAGTCCAGCACGGGGCACAGACGCTGACAGGCGCACACTGCTTGGGGTTCGTGTGTGGATGCGAGGCAACGCCCACCGCCCAATGATGATGGCCCCGAGCGCTTCCGATGCTCCACCCGTCATCGACCTGCTCGCCGGGTCGCCCGGGCAGGGCGGACGGCCTGTATCGGCCCCTAGGATCCCCTACGGAAAGCCACCACATATGTATCCTTACCAAGTGCCGCGGCTTTGGCCCGGTGCGAGGCACACACACTGACAGGAGGGCTCGGCCAGGGGTCGCGTGTGGGTGCGTGGCGATGCCCACCACCCAATGACGGTGCTTAGCAAAGTTTTCATCTGGATAACAGTACTGCATGGACTGATTTATGGCACACAAAGGTACCATCTAAGCTCAAAGTTTTCATCTGGCGCTTAGCAAGGCACTCCATGCCTACAGCAGATCTCCTCCACCACCGAAATATGTCCACAACGAGAACATGTGCGCTGTGCGGGCGAGATGATTCGTGGAGGCATGCTTTGCTGGAATGCACAAATTCACGGTGCACATGGGCACTCTCTGATCAACATTTGGTGGAACAAATAAGTCTGAATGATGAGGCCAACCCAAGAATTTGGCTCTTTAATTTGCATGATACTCTGAACCAGGAGGAGTATACGGTTTTAGTGGTAACGCTATGGGCCATTTGGCGAGCTAGACGGAAAGCGATCTATGAGGACATTTTCCAGAGCCCCCAAGCCACAAACCAGTTCGTCATATCCTACTTGAGGGATCTAAAAATCATACAGGAGCCAGGGTCAGAGAGAAGGCAACAAACTGCTGCCCGGCCAACGCGATGGCTTCCTCCCATGGATGGTTGCCACAAGATTAATGTGGATGCAGCGGTCGCACGTGGCAGAGGGGTGGCGGCTGCAATCTGCCGCGACAGCAATGGTTCTTTCCAAGGTGCATCAGCAATCGTGATCAGGGGAATGAGCGATGCTCCAACAGTGGAATCCCTTGCTATAAGGGAGGGGCTTGCATTGGCGGATGATCTAAATGTTCGACATGTTCACCTTGCTTCGGACTGTCAGGTTGTTATTGATGACCTCAAGCAAACGAATCCAACTAGCTATGGTGCTATTCTGCATGAAATAACGGAGCACAAAGCCTCTTTTGGGGTTTGTAACATTGTGCATCAGTTTAGGAGCTCGAATTTCGAAGCTCACAATCTAGCGAAGCATGCTTTGAAGTTAGGGGTGGGCCGCCATGTTTGGTTAGGACACCCCGGAAACTTATCTTTCATTTCTGTAAACATTGATGCAGTTTAAATAAAGCTTCGCGAGATTGTCTCAAAAAAAACCCAATGACGGTGCCGCTGAGCGCTCTCAGTGGTCCACCTGTAATGGGCCTGCTATTCGAGTCACCCGGGTATGAGCCGTGCGGGCACATCAGACGGCCCGGAGCCCTCGCGAGTGGCCCTCACGGCACGTCACCGAGCAATGGATGGCTCGGAGACGCTTTTCGTCCGTGAGGCGCCCAAGGAGGTAGGTACTCCACCATTCTTTATAGGAGTAATTACACCTATATAAATCATATAATACAATAATCTAAGAGCGTAACTACTGTTGTGTGTTTTTTCATCTCTGATGGTTAAAACACATGTATGTGTAGTTCTCTTGGATATCACCATATAGAACTCTTGAATGGCACCCATTAAGAAGAAGAACTATAAAAGAACTACTCACGGTGTACATGGCAAATGCTTCACACGTAATAACATATGTATGATAGAAGGAATAGTTTGTAGAACTAGTGATAAGAGCGAACCAGCCTCTGGTTCGATGCTTAGGAGCACAGTGGATCCCTAGCCCACCAAGGGTTCAAGTCTTGACTCGGCATTGTTGCTTGCATTTCCTCTGGATGTATTTCAACATTTCCGTCGATGATCATTCAGTGGGAGGAGAAAATTTCGTCGACTATGAGGCACCTATGATGACTTCATCAATCTCAGGATGTTGTCTTGTCTCAGTGTCTCATAGGTCCTCATAGGGGTAGGGTGGGCGTGCGTCTGTTCGTAGGGGTGAGTGTTAGTACGTGCTTGTGTGAATCTACGATTGTATTGTGTTAAAAAAGAGCTAATGATAAGGTATAGTCTACATCATCATCAAAATCTTCAGTGTTGGGTTTTCTTCGTCATTATCAATGTGTCCATCCTAGTTTTCAAAACCAAGATCATTGAAAAAGACATGGTTGTGAAGGGCATCAAGGAGACCGGTAATACTAAAAGCAATCAATTTCATTCATTTGTTTTGTGTGTGTCCGGACCTTCTATTTCAACCAAGGCTTTTTTTCTTTTATGCCACAATGAGCAAATGCATTACTTGAACTACTTCTAACATACAAGGTATTTTTTTCACGTGATTATTACTTGGTTACCCTATGTTGCTATTGATTCATGATGAAAATGATTGTAAACTACATTTGGCCATGTGAAATACAGGCACCAGGTGATGCCGCATAAGTGGGTAATTACATCAATAGCACCATAGGGTAAACTAAGTGGTAGAATCACATTGAAAAAATATACCTTATATGTTAGAATTAGCTCCAACGATTCATTTGCTCATTGTAGCCTAAAAACAGAAGGCCTTGGTTGAAACAGAAGGTGCAAACATAGACAAAACAAATGAAATGAAATTAATCAATTTTAGTATTACCAATCTCGTTAATGCTCTTCATGACCATCTCTTTTGGGAAACACATTAATACAAATCCCTCAACCAAAATAGTGGATGGCACTTCTCCATTGGCCCACTCATCAGATGCCTTTTCACAATCGCATGGACAAATATCACATGATGATCATAGTAATAAAAAGGTGATAACAAATCATGTATAGCTTTTGTGCATAAATAAAAAATATCAGTTACTACAATTACTATATATTGTACTAGATTCGATGAGCCATCGTCAAACAAGTTCCTTATAGCTAGAGCCAATGAGGGTTCAACATTACCATGACTTTCCCAGTGAAGCTTAAAACTGTCATCATTCTCATTGATCCAGTCATCTGATATGATTTAAGCATGCATTGTTAAAAACATAAGGAAAATACCATCAAAGAAATTATAGAGAGGAAAATAATGCAATGGAGAGTTTTCTTGAGCCACAAGTACAAAACGACAACATCACAATTGGAATCTATAGAGAAATTAGCACAATAAGAATCAATTCTAGGGTCAACACTAGAGAGCAAGAAGAAAATCCCTTTTCCATTGAAAAAGCCCCCAACATGACATTGAGATAATACCAAATGAGTATACATCGGTTATGATCATACCTAACTAAATGAACTTTCATAGATTTTAGAGGTTGTTAATATTTTTCTGGGATCTTACAACACATTATGCGTATGAGGGCTTTTATGGGAGGAAAATGGAGATTAACTTGAACAGTCTATCCATTTCCCATTAGGAATAAAAATGAGCAAAAATGCACTAGTGCAGTCAAGCTTGATGATGCATGTATCAAATTAATAAACAACTATACTATGAAATCCATATGAACTTCTCAAATGGATGACATCAAGTGCCACAGAAGTAAGAATTTTGGAACATATGAGGAAAAAATGTGAGAGATCCCAACAATGGAATGGTGAGTTAGTTTGACTCGATTGTGTTGTAGAAAATAGATAATAAAAACTTTTTATGTGTTTCGATTCAATGGAAATTTTATGTGGTACAAAATAATTCTTAGGAAAAATCCATTAAAGGCAATCCTACCATAAATGTTATCCAGAATTCTATTTCTCTATCCGAAATCCTTTGAATCAAGGATCCCAAAGCTTGTCAAAATAGAGGAAGGAGACAAAACCTACCACCATTGTCGATCTAACAAGATGTGCCCCCTGGGCCCTCTGTATATATCTCTCCCTAGTGAAGAGGAGGACAACATGAGCACCAGGAACTCGTAGGCGAGCCTGTGTAGGAGAGTGTGACATCGGCGATAATGGCAACAATAGATGAGGAGTCAAGCATGAGGAAAAGCGGAAAGAGTTGAGGAGAGCACAACAGTGACACGATGGAGGAGGACGAGGCGAGAACTAGAATAGGTGGAGGGGGGACATCCGACCACAACAACTCTCCTCTGCCCCTATATGCTTTAGACCAAGGAGCATATTATGGCAGGTAATTAAAGCCCACTAATTGGAAAGATACGCCTGGGAGAGAAAGTAGCTTATTATAGAAGCTAATTAAAGCCCACGGTTTGGGAATATATTCCTCTAGTATCTTTCCAAATCGTCCAAATCCTAGAATATCTTCCCAAATATTAGGCTTTAGAATATGTGTATGGCTACGTCTCACCCGGCTGCGACTTGAAGTTGGCATGTTGTGTCTAGCCCATTTATCGTCTTTGTGTCACCTGGTTTGTGTGTGGGTTGTTGTTTTCTTTCATTTGGCCTAGGCTTGGTTGTCTTTTTTGTGTGTATTGGACTCGTCTTGTTTTGAAGTACTTGTGCAAGGCCTTTCAATCAATATTTTCTTGCCATTTGTTCATTGTAGTCAGCTTGCCATATGTGAATTTAAGTAAATAAACTTGATTGCTAGTCTCTATAATAAAAAAAACACTATGCATAAACCCCTTATTAAGATTTTGCTACTTGCAGCATGTCGTCACACGCGCAGGCGACCACAATTTTGCGACATTACTAACAGTGTTCGCCAAAATACGGAACACCACAAATTCTAGACTACTAGCAGCATTTGCCAAAACCACACGCTGCTAGTAAGGTACACCCTGCAACCATACTAGCAAGAAAGATCTAGCGCCATTCAAACCAAGGGAACGTCGTTAGTAGTACAAAATGAGGTAGTGTGCGACACAATGGTTGACGCTACTAGTATTATTATGTGTAAATATATGTATAAATTATAGTTAAATTTTAAAACCTTTTATTGTAAGTAGCTGCGTTCAATTTTTTTATTATACGTTAATACTATTTGTTCAAACAAATTGGAAGGCAAAAGAAAAGGCCCATGATAAGTGCCACACGAGTGTCACGAAGCAATTTCGCCCATGTGTGTGCGCTGAAGGAGGATGGGACAAACGCCTTCTACCCACCCATTGTGACACATCAGCTTTTTTTGTTTCTTTCACACATGCATGCAAGCAGGGACAGAATCTTTTGGGTTTTTCAAACATTAAAATGGTTTATCTCTTAAATGAAAATTTTAATTTAAAATCCATTTTCACCATTAAATCCGTCGCGATGAGAACTTCGAAACTAGATCCCATATCAATATGTTTCGACGATATTTTTTGGCGGTCAAACGTTCTCATGTCTATTGCACATAAATTGTCATGGTGTTTACACTGAAGTTGTCATGATATGTTTCAACTACTTTTTCTTCTATTTTAAAAGTATTTGACATGTTATAAAAATGGGAATTAAGAAAGTGCACTTGCCATGAAGAATTACTAAAATTTGTCATGATTCATGAAATAATTTTCACATGATTCACGATTAAAAAGAAATCCCTTGTCAATTACTTTAAAAATGCAAAGTCAACGACTCAAATTTTCCATGAACTAGAAACTAAAATTGCCATGGTGAATTACTTAAATTTGGCATGATACATGCACTAAAATTTCCCATGGTTCATACAAAAAATAATTTACATGGTAAAAATACAATTGCCATGATCTATAAACTAAAATTGCCATGATGATTACTGAGAAATATGATCCATGAATTAAACTCGCATTGATTAATTACTAAAATTTTCCATGGTTAATTAATAAAATTTGCTGTGAAAAGTTGTTGAAATACAATGGTAGCTTTAAATCTAGAAGAAAAAAATAGATGAAACATGTCATGGCAACTTTAGTGAAAACACCATGGCAACTTCAGTGTAACATCATGACAACTATTAGCCAAAAAAAAGTCGTCAAAAGATATCGATATGATATCTAGTTTTGAATGTCTCTTCGAGGAGGATTTAATGATGAAAATGGTTTTTTAATCGATTTTTATTTAAGAGATAAAACATTTTTATCTTGAAAAGAACAAAAATATTCTGTTGATGTTATCTGTTTGATGTGGTAAAATGGATGGTAATGGGGGCGTTTGGACCATGTTGTTTCGCGCTCTACATGTGGCCCTTATCATTTTGGAAAGAAAAACAATTGTGCTTAAACTCCTAAAATTTATAAATCATACATGCAGTGTTTTAGTGGAGATCACACATGGCTAGTATTCACTCTAGCAACGTCTTTGTTTCTACAAATGTTGCTAAGGTAATTATTATATTAGTGATTTCCATTTATGTGCCCCTTCTTTCTTAGTTGTGCTTAGTTTTGCCCTGCCCATCTAACATTGCTCACTTTCCCCCCTCCTCTACTCGCTTGCGCCTCACAAAAGGACAAATGGTGCCTTGCCGACGGGTCAAAACCGTTGAGCGCTACTTTGCACAGTGCTAACGCATGGAACCGACCTGAAATGCTGACATGTGGGACCGACTAGTGGATGGCTGGTTCATTTGTCTAAAAAAGAAGGGGACGGAATCTCTCTCTCTCTCTCTCTCTCTCTCTCTCTCTCTCTCTCTCTCTCTCTCTCTCTCTTCCATTTCGCATCTCCTGCAACCCGAGAGACTCACCTCCATCTCCTGCGATGACGACACCATTGGAGGTGTTCTATGTTGATGACACTTTCTTACTGGAAAAATGCAAGGAGATCTTCTCCTGGTTTCTGATGTCTACTATGCACCTTCTTCTTGTATATTCTTGTTGGTCCTCCAAGCGCAAAATGTTGTAGGACAATAGCAGTTCTCCCTCAAATGGATGACCTAAGATTTATCAATCTATGGGAGGTGTAGAATGAATATGGTCTTTCTCAAACAACCCTGCAACCAAATATAAGAAATCTCTTGTGTCCCCAACTCACCCAATATAGTGGAAAATTGTATAGATGCACTAGTTCGGAGAAGATATGGTGATACAAGTGTACTATGGATAGTAGATATAGGTTTTTGTAATCTATAAAAATATAAAATGCAAGGTAACTAGTAACAAAAGCGAGCAAAAACGGTATTGCAATGCTTGAAAACAAGACCTAGGGTTCATACTTTCACTAGTAAAATCTCTCAACAATGATAACATAAATGGATCATATAACAATCCCTCAACGTGCAACAAAGAATCACTCCAAAGTTTCTATTGGAGAACGTAGGACGAAAACGTGCATCAACTCCTATGCATAGATTACCCCAATGTCACCTCGGGAATCCGTGAGTTGAGTGCGAAAGCATACATCAAGTGAATCAATAGAACATCCCATTGTCACCACAGATATCCCATCGCAAGACATACATCAAGTGTTCTCAAATCCAATACTCAATCCACCATAGCGAAACCTCAAAGAGAAAGACTCAATTCATCACAACAAGATAGAGAGGGAGAAACACCGTAAGATCCAAATATATTAACAATGCTCGCGGTACATCAAGATCGTGCCAAAACAAGAACGTGAGAGATGGAGATCAAACACATAGCTACTAGTGCATACCCTCAGCCCGGAGGGTGAACTACTCCCTCCTCATCATGGTGGCCGCCAGGATGATTAAGATGGCCTGCCGTGATGATTTCCCCCTCCGGCAGGGTGCCGGAATAGGGCCCCAATTGATTTTTCATGGCTACAAAGGATTGCAGCGGCGGAACTTCTCATCTAGGGTTCTTTCCTGGGTTTTGGTATTTACAGGAATTTTTGGCGTCGGTCTCATGTCAAAGGGGGTGCTCGAGGGGCCCACAAGCTCGGGGGCGCGCCCTAGGGGATGGCCGAGCCCCCCCCCCCCCCCAGGCTTGTGGCTTCCTTGTCCGCTTCCTGGCCCAGCTCTTGTGCTTCGGGGTTCTCTTTTGGTCCATTAAAAATCATCATAAATTTTCACCCCATTCCATGAACTTATATTTCTGCACGAAAAACGTCACCATGGTAATTCTGCTGAAAACAGCATTAGTCCGGGTTAGTTCTAATCAAACAATACCAAAACAATATAAAATTGTTGCAAACATGGCATGAATACTTCATAAATTATAGATATGTTGGAGACGTATCTGTTTCCAAGCACAATGCTCTAGCGGAGCATGCGTTGCAATTGTTGATAGATGTGAGGATGGATGAGATCCGACGGATAATTCCAGATCGATACAAGGGGGTGACTTGTATCGGGGTTTTCATCCGGGCGATGTGTGAGAGAATGAAGTCGTTGGATCCTCTTCAGCGAGCTCGCTGGTATTCATACTGGTCTCCACACGGGCCGCCAGATCTAGAGGTCAAATGAGAACCTGCTGGTACTGCTGGTACTGCGGCCTCCCCATGGTATGTCTCCAAATATAATTATGCCTAATAACGTGGAGAAGTTTCTACCGTTTAAACTCCTAGGCCCGGAGAGAAGAAAATGCCGGAGGAGGATAAGGATTGCTTGTCAAAGCCTGCTTCGGCCGCCGACGAGTAGATGGTGCAGGAGGAATAGTATGCATAGGAGGATAGGTATTGGTTCGTCGTAAAGCTTATGCGGAAGCCGGCGATATTTTAGGGGCTATCATGTACGAAACAAAGCCGAAGGATGAATGGTCATTCATAGTTGTGTAATTGGAGTTGTCATGTGCTGAAACCTACTTTATCTATGGGACCCTTTGTTTATGGCCATGTACTAAAGTTTGTTAGGTTCACCTTTGACTATTCTAATGTTGTTGATCCGAAATGTGTATGCTCCCTTATGTACTTGATGCCACCTTATGTATCGAAGTTTGTTTTGTTTATCTTGGTTCTTCCAATATTGTGGATTGGAGATGTGTATGCAACTTTATGTACTAGAATTTCTTGCACTTCCTTTACAAAAAATTAATCGTGGGTGCAAGGAAATGGGAGAAACAATTTTTTACCCACCCCATGGTCCTCTAAGATAGATCATTTGGTTTTTTATAAGTTTGCGATGTTGCCAGTTTATAAATTTCCGACAAGCGAGTGCAAATAAAAGGCCCCCATGCAAAAGGATTTCAATTTTCATTTTTTTTAATTTCTATAATTTCTTGAAGGTTGTTTCCAAAAATGCATGCGTGACTATTGATATAAAGTGGTTGGGAATTTGATCTTTCTTTCTGGAAATTTCCTACATTCCTAATGCGGAAGGTAAAATGAGGTTTCCGAATTGTTAGGACCAAACTAAAGAACGCGTGTAGTTCAGATTTGAATTACTCAATGTAAATCGCCAAAAATTAAATAAATCAATGAAATATAGAAACCACACTATGCAATTCATGAAAATTTGGTAGTTGGAATCACATGTGGTCTACTTTAGGTGACAATTGAATGGGCACATTTTACAATCTTATTTGTGGCCCTTGCTTCACAAAAAAAGCCATCTTTGGCACTAGGAAGAAGAAATGTTAAATTTTTTATTTTGGTATTGCTATTTATCATTTATCCCACAAGCCATTGCACATAAAAGGCACCCATGCAAAAGGATTTCAATTTATAAACATTTTTTATTTTCTATAATTTCTTTTAGATTGTTGTAAAAAATGCATGGATGACTAACCATATAAAGTTTTTGGGAATTTGTTCTTTGTTTTTTGATACTACCAAAATTCCTAATCGGGAAGGTAAAAATGTTTTTAAGAATTTATAGGAGCAAACTAGAGCATACTTGTAGTTTAAGTTTCGAATTACTTGATGTTAATCACCAGAAATCCAATAATCAATGAAACATAGAAATATCACTCTAAAATTCATGACAATTTGGCTGTTGAAATCCCATGTGGTCTACTTTAAGTGAAAACTGAAAGGGCACAATTTACAATATTATTTTTGGCACTTGCTTTAGAAAAAGTCATGTGTGGCACTAGAAATATGGAAAATAATATTTTTTAGCCAAATCTTGTTTTTTTGGAATTATTGATCACAATGGTAATACCCTTGTTCTTTACAAAAATGGTCATGTTATCATGTACTATGCCATGAAAATGCCCATGGGCATTGTCATCTTGGTTGAAAGTCATTGATCCTCATATAAGATAGGTGAGTCTGTGAAAGTTCTTTTTCAAGTTTTTGGTATAGTTAGTTTATCATTTTTCCCACAACCTATTGCACATAGAAGGCCTCCATGCAAAATGAATTAAATTTCGAGCCTTTATTCATTTTCTATAATTCCTTTTAGAGTGCTGTCAAAATTGCATGGATGACTAATCATATAAAATGGTTGGGAATTGGACATTTATTTCTGTATACTTCCTACATTCCTAATTTGGAAGGTAAAAATGATTTCTTAGAATTTATAGGACCAAACTAGGTCACACTTGTAATTCAAATTTGAATTATTTGAGTAAATCGCCAGAAATTCACTAAATCAATGAAATATGGCAATATCACTCTAAAATTCATGAACATTTGGCAGTTGGAATCCCATATGGTCTACTTTAGGTGAAAATTGAAAGGGCACAAGTTACAATATTATTGATGGCACCTGCTTCACGAAAGAAGTCATCTTGAGCACTAAAAAATGGAAATTTAACTTTGTGGTATTGACTGTTTATCATTTTTACCACAAGATATTGCACATACAAGGCCACCATGAAAAAAAAATTCAATTTTGAGCCTTGTTTTATTTTCTATAATTTTTTGAGATTGCTTTAAAAATCCATTGATAACTAATCATACAAAATGGTTCGGATTTTGACCTTTCTTTGTGGATATTGCCTACATTCCTAATGAGGATGGTAAAAATGCATTTTCAGAATTTATAGGACCAATCTAGAGCACACTTGTAGTTCAAATTTGAATTACATGATGTAAATCACCACAAATTCAATAAATAAAGGAAATATGGAAACATCACTATGAAATTATTGAAAATTTGCTAGTTGGAATCCTATGTGGTCTACTTTTGGTGAAAGTTGAAGGGAAAATTTACAATTTTGTTTAGGGCACTTGCTTCACAAAAAAACTCATCTTGGAACCTAGAAAAATGAAAAATTAATATTTTTTTTGTTTGTGGTATTTTCAGTTTATCATTTTTCCCACAAGCCATTACATATACAAGGCCTCCATACAAAATGGTTTCAATTTTTGAGACTTGATTTATTTTCTATAGATTTTTTCAGATTGTTGTCAAAATTGCATTGATGACTAATCATATAAAATGGGTTGGGATTTGATCTTTATTTGTCAATACTGCCTATGTTACTAAAGTGGAAGGTAAAATTGATTTTTCAGAATATATATGACCACACTAGAGCAGACTTGTACTTCAAATTTCAATTACTTGATGTAAATCACCATATATACAAACGAAACTCATACGAATCATGATTCAATCCAACTGCATTAAGCAACTCGAAAGCAATCCATTTCTAGCATAATTTATCAGAATAACATGGCAAGTGTTGTGTGGCCCTATTCCCAAATCTGAAACTAATCTTCTTCATCAACATGCGAGCTGCATGTGGCAATGACGACCTCGAAGCTAAGGCCATCCTAGAACGCACATTGCCCGGCGATGTTTCTACGCGGCATCAGGTTGGGGTCGTCGACGAGCTGGATCCGCGATATGCGCTCTTCGTCGAGGATGTGCGTCCATAATCTGTTGTTTGGCTCGAAGTCTGTGTATGTTCTCTTGCTCCAAATTTCCATGTAGCCAGACAATCTAAGACCGACTAACTATCTGTGTATGTTCATAAAAAACAGGTTATTAAAACTTTCCTTTCTTTCAATTTTGTTTTAGGTTCTTTTTTGCGTCCATGATGTTCTGGATCGACATATTTTTAAGGCGCTAGAATGGATTGCAAATTAACTTTAATCTTCATTTAATGTTAAACTTTGGATGTTATATTTTATATTTGGAGCCAAATTTTATATAATAAAAACTGATTTATCGGTCTGTTTATTATTATTATTTTGAAATTCACACATACGTCAGTTGTATTCTATGTCCATTGTATAAGATAAGTTTCTAATACGGTATTATAATTTTACAAAAACTTACTCAAATCTTGGTCAACCAAGATTATGCATATATTGGTTTTAGAATAGAATAAAAATTGTGTTTGCTTTTCTATTTATAATATATGCATGATGCCAATATGTCGACCGTTGTTGCTGTGTATGGGGTGTTATGATGAGTTGATATTTGTACAAGTGTTTTCTACCCATGTCCTTCTATTATATTATTAGTTGGCTTCGCTGAAATCATATGCCCGTCATTAGGCACATGTAAATATATGAGGCTTTCACTCCTACATTCATATATGATGTGTCAAGTGGCTAAATGTGGTAGTATATGTTTTTCGGAAAAACTAACGCCCACACGTGTGGGCGTTTACACATCGCCCACACGCCTCCATCACTACTTATTTTGCCACGTATGAATAGATGACATCAGTAGATTTTTTTTGGTTTTCGGCTTAAAAATGTTTTATCTCCTAATTTAAAAAGCGAATTAAAATCTGTTTTCACCATTAAATCCGTCTCGACGAGATCTTCAAAACTAGGTCCCACGTTGATATGTTTCAACGAGAAAAGAATTCCCCAGAAGTTGCCATGATGTTTACACTATAGTTGCCATAGTGCTTAAACTAAAGTTGCCATGTGGCAATTTTAGTTGGTAGATCATGGCAATTTTAGTTTTTTGATGATGACAATTCCAGTACTTTAACCATGAAAATATTTTTTTGTATGAACCATGGTAATTTTAAGTGCATGTATCATGGCAATTTTAGTTTATGGTGCATGACAAGTCTAGTTTCTTAATTCCCCATTTTATAATATGTTAAAATTTACTTTTAAATGTAAAAGAAAATAGCTAAAACATATCATGGCAACTTCAGTGTAAATATCATGGCAATTTATGTGCAATAGACATGGCAACTTTTAACAAAAAAAATCACCGAAATATATCAATATGAGATCTAGTTTCTAAGATCTCGTCGCGAGGGATTTAATGGTGAAAACGGATCTTCAATTGGATTTTTCATTTAAGAGATAAAACATTTTAAAAAATGAAAATTCAAAAAGATTTCCATATGCATGCATGCGATGACATGGTGTAGTCTGTGTGTTATATAACGTGTGGGCTCTCACCACACGTGTGAGCGTTAGCGTTGTCCATATTTTTTAGGTTTACAGATTTCTGTTTGAAGAATTCTTTTTCGTAGAAAGAACTACGTGTGGTGGTCCTAGGATATGGATACGACCACGGGTAAACTACAACACCTTGACATTAAAAAATAAAGTCGGTTGATCCCAAATCATCTAATCCCAGTTTTAGCAATTTTGTAACTGGTACTGAATGTTCAAAGGTCAGTGTAAGTATCTGGAAAAAAACTGAGAATAAAGAAGATCTGGCAAAGAGGCCGAGTTTGAGCCAGCAAAGATAGGCTAGCACGGAGAACCGGCACTTTGGCAGCAGGAGTCAATTAGAGCAGCCGTGTGGTAGTACTACATGGTTGGACTTGAACGGCGTGTGTCTATCCGTCCGTCGTTTTTTTAGGAAGAAGCAAATAAAACAGTGCCTACTTTTTAATTAAGCCCATAAGTATTGGACCCCGATATCCACCTGACGTTCGGTCTGGAGACATTCCAGGCCGAACGAAAGGTTCGCCAGGGAGCAGCGATCCGACCGAACGAAAACGTTCGGTTCGATTCGCCTGTAGCCCGAACTGCCTTGTCAGCCAGCCCGTTGTGGCCTCCAGGCCCAAAACAACCACCACAGCCCGAACACCCTTCCCATCAACAGGCCTTTCCCCTATAAAAATGAAAAAGGAAAAAAGGTCCAGTAGCAAAGCCCAAATTTTGTTTTTTTTCCTATGACAAGTAAAAGTCCAGTTTTTGTTGTGCTATGAGGAAAAGCCGTCAACTCTAAACACCATAAAATTGCCATGGGTAAAAAATATTACTTTTTTGCGATGATCCGTAAGAGAAAGTCACGGCAATTTTCATCTGTACATACATGGTGTTGGAAAAAATGTTGACCAAAAATTGCCATTAACAATTATATTTACATGTATGTAAATGTTATAAATTGCCAAGCAAATATTTATAATTTTGCCATCGAAAATATAGCAAAAATTGCCATAAATTTTTTAAAAGTAAAAAAATCACAGCAAAACAAGAGGTAAAACAGAAATTGCTATTGCTAGGGCATTGTAGGTAAATTTGGCATGTCGGTAAAGTTAAAATTGCCATTTTTTGATGTGAAAAATAAAAAGCCCACTTTTTGTTGTGCTACAAAAAAAATGACAACAACTTTGCCAAGCTTAATAATTAAAAAATGTTCATGGTCCACGCAAGTTAAATTTGGCATGACAAAAAGAAAAACAATAATTTGCCATGACATACCAAGAAATTTGTTTACATGTATGAAAACTAAATTTGCCATGCCAGTATAGATAATTTTGCCATGGTAATAAACTAAATTTGCCATGCCAGTATAGATAATTTTGCCATGGCAATAAAACTAAATTTGCCATTGCAATAACACAATATAAAGAAAACGTTAAAATTGCCATGGCAATAAAAGGTAAAAGTTGTCATGGCAATATAGCTAAATTTGCCTTGTCAACGAAGGTGAATTTGCCATGGCAAAAAAGAGAAGCAAGTTCAGTTTGCCATGATAAACTAAAATAAATGATTTGACTAAAATAGATAATCTTAAGTTGCCATCACTACGAAGTTTGCACTGCGGAAAAGTTGCCATGATACAAGATGGCAAAATATATGGAACTTACACTAATTTGTAATTGTCATGGCAAAACATTCTTCGGGTGGACATGGCAAGAAAGACACAACAAACCATGGCAAAAAAATCTTTAGTTGCCATGGCAGAAAACACATCTATAAAAATACTGACTATAGTTGCCATGGCAAGTTTGCCATGTTTTTGAACAATCTTAGGTTGCCGTGCCTTTGAATGTCTTAAGTTATCATGGCAAGTTTGCCATGTTTTTGAACATCTTAATTAAGGAATGTTGCCATGTTTGACATGTTTTTTGAACAACTTCATTAAAAGAAGTTTGCCATGTTTTTGAAGATCTTAAGTTTTCCATGACAAGTATGCCATGTTTTTGAACATCTATAAACTTTGCCATGATGGACCATGTAAAATTTTGACAGGTATGGAAACAGAATTTGCCGTGTCACTATTGATAATTTTGCCATGGCATTAAAATAAAATTTGCCATGTCAATATAGATAATTTTGCCATGGCAATAAAAAAAATTGCCATTATAATAAAAACAGTATAAAGAAAACGTAAAATTGCCATGGCAATAAAAGGTTTGACATGGCAATATAGCTAAATTTGGCATGCCAATGAAGGTGAATATGCCATGGCAAAATAGAACAGTATGTTTAATTTGCCATGATAGACTACAATAAATAATTTGACTTGTATGTATAATTAAATTTTGTCATGTTAAGTTTGCCATGTTTTTGAACATATTAATTTGCCATGTTTTTGAACATATTAATTTGCCATGTTTTTTGAACATCTTAATTTCCCATGGCAAGTTTGCCATGTTTTTTGAACATATTAAGTTGACATGGCAAGTTTGCCATGTTTTTTAACATCTATAAACGTCGCCATGTTTCTGAAAATCTTATGCTGCCATGGAAAATTTGCCATGTTTTTAAACAAAAAGGTGCTACGGCATATCACGTGAAACTTGTCATATAGAGCCTTATATAGTATAAGTTTGCTTCTGTTTATGAACAAGGATGGGGATGAAAATTGCCACGAACTTTGCAAGTATCAACTACATGAATGATCTGCGTTTGCGACAAAAAATAGGGGACAGGGGAAATGGTGGCGAGTAGATGGAACTACTCCGACGCTGTGGGGAATGTCGGGTGGTGGCAGAGGGGGAAACTATGGCGATATACCTTCGGTAATGTCCTCGTCGGTGGTTGCGTTCACCTGGAGCGTGACGGCCTGGTGCTCGCCGCGGCGCGCAAGGACCAGTAGTAGAGAGGTGGCCCCGAAGACGGTCGTGGCAGTGCGGGCGAGCAGACGGCGCTTCGGCTCTCTTCCCGTGACAGCACCTTGAGCCATATGAAAAATTGCCATGACAACTATTTACTAAAAAGAAGGATGATAGGTGCCAAGAGATTGTAAGTTTGCCATGTCAATTGATGATAATTTGCCATGGCAAATGATCTCTTAATTCATAATGATTTGCCCATGGCAAAATATGTAATGACCATGAAACCATGTTTCAAAAAATGTAAGAAACTGTGATCATTTCGATGTAATGATTTATGGATACTTATGTGATGCAAGCATGCTATAGGGTCAGAAATGCCATGATATAGATCTTTTTTTTTTTTGAACTGAAATTGCCATGGACCAAAAACTACAAAGCATTTTCAACTAATTTTCATGTTCTACATAAACAGGCATATATACGGTCCCTGTCCACTGCATTTTTGCCAGCCACTGTCCAATGCATTCTCATGGCAAAATCCACTACAAAAATTGCCATGGCTGCAAAATTATCACTCGACTGTATTTCCGGCCCTACAGACCTGCTGGATCGTATTCATGGGGATCAAACAACAAGCTGATTAATCAATCTAGCTAGGAAAAATCACAAAAGTACTGAAACGATCAACTACTGAAAAAAAGACAAAATGTACTAGCGCAGCGGACTAGCTAGCTAACCTCATGTCACGGCGGGAGGGGTGGTTCAGATTGTGCTTGACGGCGACCCTGGTGGTGAGGAAGGAGGCTTGATGCGAGTGGAGGCTGTTGGCGTTGCCGGCGGTGACTCAGTCTCGGCGCCGACGCTGTAGGTGAGCACGACGCGCATAGTCCCTCGTCCACTTCTTGGTTGCCCTCCGCTTCATGCCGCCGGTGAAGCACGGGGGCTCATTATCGACCTCCGCCTCCCTCCGTGGCCTCTCCCTTAGCTGCCTCCGCTTCCCCCGAGAACAGCTCCCAGACGGCGTAGCGCATGAAGACGGCAACATCCCCGGCGACGAGCAGATTGGCTGCAAGACGCACGACCTCATCCACCTCCTGGTCGAGCTCCGCCGCCCCCGCCGCCGGTGAATCACTTCAGCACCCCGCCACTGGATCAAGAAGAGGACGCCGGGGACGAGGGGAGCGCGCCGTTCATGGCGACGTCGTCGTTGCGGGCAGGGTAGAGGTGAAGAAGAAGCTGAGCTTGGGGACGCTCGGCTCGGACCCGGAGCATGCCGGCCTGGTGCTCAGCGCCGGCGAGCTGTAGCGGTCGGCCTCCGCGGCTCCGCTCACCCTCTGTGGGGGTGTCAGTGTGTGTGGGGTGAAAGGATAAGAGAGGAAGAGAGCGTGCGGCGGGGGAGGAAAAGCATCGTTCGGGACGAGGATCACTTTCACCGAACGGTTTCACTGGCTGACGTGGCCGTAAACCTCTGCTTTAAGATGTGTGGTCGAATCCAACAGTGAAAAGAGCGTTCGGCGCCAGAAGTTAGAATTCAGACGTTCGGGAGTTAACGTTTCCCTAAGTATTTGTAAATTTAAGCATTTCATTTAGATTTCAGTTTTTTTTATCCACCATGCATAGACGTGAAAAAAAGACTTTGTTCTTTTTTTAGTTGAAAAAGACTTTGTTCCATACGATAGAAAAGCTACATGCAAGATACTGTAAAATTAAATTTAAGCATAGTATATGCCTCTCGTCTAGTAGTACTATTTCGCAAGCTGGATTGGAAGAGGATTCTTAACTCGTCTCTTGCTTAGGCAGCCTGGGAACGTAATTGGTACATAAGCCCGCCGTCTTTCCTTTTTTCTGAACACGTACATAATAACCGTATAGGAGATGAGCTCTTAACTGATCGGTTTGCTTGGCTGGCTGAAACGTCCAAGCAAAAAGAAAGAGAAAAAGTCTAGAAATCGTACGTACATGATATGGAAAAACACGCATACATACTTCTTTTCAGGAAATCATAGTCGCTCTTTTGAGCCCTTTATCAAATGTTACATCTAATCCGTTCGTTTTCTATCATTTTAATAATATAACAGATAGATAGATTAATTTACCCGTGGCAACACACATTTAGCTAGTTAGTGTTAATTATGACTATGATGACGAGGAGTTATTGTTATTATTATTATTACTAGCGAATATACCCGTGCGTTGCAACAGGAAAAAAACAATCAGATTATATAGATATGATAGAGATAATAAAAATCTGAGTCAAATGCCAGGATGAGATAAGGATTTTCAATATGTCATTTCACAAACTATGTCTGAGTGATGTTATGATGAGAAGGGACATTTAAAAACTCATTTCAAAAACTGAAAATGCGATGGTCTCATCACGGTTTAATTTCCTAAGGTGCCACAACGAAATATTTTTTTGGTTGAGCAAACTACATTGTTGGACTGCTGCCTGAGCTAGACTGATGCATGATGTGTCTCACATTGACCTAGCGTAGCGATGTTTCCGAAACCAGTAAAACTTTGGTACGAGAATAGTTGTGTACGGAGGCAAAAAAACATTTAATCATTTCCATACAGTTTACAAAAACTAACCCATAGCAAGATGTGTCAATTTTTTTGGGCTCGGTGCTGTAGAGAACACAAAAATCTTTTTTTACCCGATGCGCGAGGGACTAAATAAAATCATAAAAGGACCTCTACAGATCCCCTAATAAAACCTCTACCTAAGCCATGGTTTGTTCTGTTCATTACTTAAAAACCGGTTTTTATTTTCTGAACATTTTCTAAAATTTCATGGACATTGTTTTCAAATTCCCGAATATGTGTTGAATACACGATTATATGTTTAAAAATCATGAACATTTTTTATTTCATTGTTTTTTAAATCGTGATTTATTTATAATATGCGAACAATTTTTTTAATCATGAACATTTTATGACCCCCTAATAAAACCTCTACAGATCCCCTAATAAAAACTCTGCCTAAGCGATGGTTCGTTTTGTTCATTACATAAGAATCAGTTTTAATTTTTGTGAACATTTTTTAAAATTTCATGGAAATTGTTTTCAAATTCCCAAATATGTTTTGAATACACGATCATATTTTAAAAATCGTGAATTTTTATTTTATTGTTTTTTAAATCATGAATTTTTTTAATATACGAATAGGTTTGTTTTTAAGTCATATTTTTTTATGATTTCTAAAATGTTTTTTGAATTCACAAAATTTTTATGATGTATCTATATACTTTCTCAGTACTCACAACTTTTTTGAAATTTGTTTTTTTTTAAATCGAAGAGTAATTTAAAGAAAGAAAAACAGATTACCTATATTGCTGAAATGGGGAGAAAAAGGGTATACGACCAAGGATCGAACCCTGGTCTCCCGTTCGGACGACTTTGGCCCTAGCCACTGCGCTGGCTTCCTGCGAGTGCTATATAATTGTATTGACGATCCTATAAGAACAAAATTGGACGACGGTTTTTTTAAAATGAATTATTTTCTTTACTTACCGGTGGCATTGTGGGTAAATAGGGACAACTTCATAGGCAGTTTATATGACGGACGACGGAAACCCAATTCTTTTTATTATTAGGTAAAGATTATTATTATTATTATTATTATTATTATTATTATTATTATTATTATTATTATTATTATTATTATTATTATTATTATTATTATTATTATTATTATTATTATTATTATTATTATTATTATTATTATTATTATTATTATTATTATTATTATTATTATTATTATGAGTTATGTGCTAGAATGATGAGTTGTTATATG
>LR880972.1:1013222078-1013248741 GCA_904067115.1 Aegilops sharonensis
AAGTTCATACAACACTTAAATGCAACAAACAAATAACTCTCTAGCTAAAGCATTTAAATGCAACAACAAATGCGATCAAGATCGCAACTAAGGTAACAATTGATCCAACAGCATAATGATACCAAGCCTCACTATCGATGACATATTTTCTAATCTTTCTAATCTTCAAGCGCATTTTCTCCATCTTGATCTTGTGATCATCGACGACATCGGCAACATGCAACTCCAATTCCATCTTCTCCCCCTCAATTCTTTTCAATTTTTCTTTCAAGTACTCGTTTTCTCTTTCAACTAAATTTAACCTATCGACAATAGGGTCGGTTGGAATTTCCGGTTCACATACCTCCTAGATAAAAATATCTATGTCAACTTGATGGGCATAATTTGTCATAAACACGAAGTGCAACAAATAGTTTTAAAAGAGAATATACCACATCCGAATCATAACAAGGACGAGGGCCGACGGGGACGGATATCAAAACCATGGCACTATGTATAACAAACAACGTACGGGTAAGATAATTATACGAGTAACTATATATCCAAATCACACAAACATCAATTTTTTATATAAAATTTCATGAACAAGAGGCTCACCACAAGGTGCTGCCGGCGACGGGACGGTGCGGGCGATCGACGGTGGTTACGACGGAGATTTAGAAGGCACTAAGTAAAACACACCTACATATGCAAACTAAGTGTTAGTTTTGACCTCAAATTGCATATAAATCAAATACTAGCACATATATATATTTCTTCCCAAATTACTAAACTCACAAATTAATCACTATATAAAGCATTGCAAGAGCTAATCTAGCAATGAGAGATGAAAGGACAAAGTTGATAACCTTTGTGATCATTTGAATGGATGGGAGCCTTCAAATCTTGACAAATTTTGGGCAAAATGTGTGATGAGCTCGAGAGGAAGAGGGGAAGAACAGAGAGGAGAGGGCAAAGGGGAAGAACAGAGCGACCTCGGGTGGACGAAGGGTTTATGTAGGACGACCTTTAGTACCGGTTCGTGCCAAGAACCGGTACTAAAGGGCCTGGAGGGGCCCCAGTCTGACAACATCCTGCCACCACTCTCATTAGTACCGGTTCGTGGCACGAACCGGTGCTAAAGGTTCGCCACGAACCGGTACTAATGAAAGCGGCCCGGCTAGCTGTTTGAACCGGCACTAATGTGCTTCACGTTTGACCCTTTTTCTACTAGTGATGGTTACTCGGCAGTCATAGTACCCAATTTAGTAGGGCATCAAGCTAATTGGCGGTTATGGTAAGGGACCTAATAGAAAGTTGTCACATGTTGCACTAAAAGTTTCCTCATATTGTACCGAAGTTGCTTCATAATTTTTTTGTCGAAACCTATCCACATGGGATCTAGTTTTGAAGAAGTCATCATGAGAAACCTAATGGTGAACAACGAAATGCAATTCCGGCATTCCAATGAAAAGTAATAGCTTTCTAAAATTTTACAAACCAAAATTAAATGCAAAAAGAGCCCATATTTACATGTGTGACCCCACAGTTATTCCCTTGTGTGAATTACTTGTTGCATTAAGTGCATGTTGCTTTATGTCCCTGTTGTCCGCAAGTGGCGCTACATTCGCATCCACTTCTTTCGCATCCCACGGTTAACATAGGGTACGTATGTTCTCTTCAAATAGCCTGGACGTGACCACCTGAAAAATTTGACCAACAAACTAGCAGCACCAATAAGAGGATGGCAGGCGTGAAACCTCCTCCTTGGCTCCATAAGCGTCAAGGAGGGAGCTGGCCACACACTCACCCTTCATGGGTCGACCCATTATGGAGGCCAGTGCTCGATGGAGCGGCTCCGTTTTTTCGGAATGTTGCGCATGCAGTCATGGTTCGCTAGTGCATCATCTGATTTTGGATTGGTGGTGGTTGGTCTGCAAGAGGTTGAGATGGGTGCTGGAACTCTTGCCATGGCAATTCTCTAGTCGTCGTTAAGTATTCAACCGTTGACCTATTGACTATTGACTTTTGAAATTAATGTTATATTTTCAAGACAATCAGTAAATAGAAAAATCATTCAAAAAATTCAAAAAATTTCACGGGTTCAAAAAAAATCATGAATTCAAAAAATGTTTACAAATTATTAAATAAAAACACAAAAATGGAAAAAGTACATTGATTTTCGAAAAAAGTTAATTGATTTTTGGAAAAAAATCATCAAATTAAGAAGAAGTTCACGAATTTTAAAAAAGTTCGTCCATTTTTAAAATTAGTTCATTGATTCTGGAAAAAAGTTCATCAACTTTGCAAAATGAAATAACTAATTTGAAAATTTTCATAATTTGTTAAAAAATCAATGATTTTAATAAAGTGCACACATTTTTAAAAACAGGATATGGAAACAAAGGAAAGAAAAAATAAAATACAGAAGCCTAGGTGGAAACGCATAGAAAATGAACAGAAAAGAATATTGACCGGCCCACTACTAGACCTAGTGTACAGTGGTGTGTGCGCCCTGTATTAAATTGCCTTTAAGCCGTGCTTAACGCGGCAATAGGCTTTGGAGGCAGACGTGGGCAGAGGTGGAGCCCATTGGGTACCTATCAATTAAAAAGGTCCAGTACATCAGAGTAGCCCAAGAACATTGCATCAGCGTCGGCCCTTTTCAGCCACGCCTCCGCACCTGACCAACTCAGCACGGGAGCTCCTATTCGGTAGGGCTATGTCTCGTCTGTACCGATTCCTAATAGAAATTGCCTACAGGTGGACGACTATAGCCGGGTCATTAGCTATTTCATTCGATCAATGGGTTCGATCGGTTAAATCCGGTATTTTCGTTTTCATTTTCTTAGGTTTTCTTTTTTGGTCGATTTTTTTGGATATTTTTTTCCTTCATTATGCTTTTGATTTTCGTTTTTTCAAATTGTTTTTCCTTTTCTAATTATAATTCAGTTTTCTTTTTTATTTTTATATTTTTTGGTATCTTCTTTTTTTCTTTCTTTTGTAAGTTTTTGGTTTTCGTTCTTTCAACAAATGTCTACTCATTCATGCATATTGTAAATTTTCAATATACATATAAACCATTTTTATACTTGTTTAAATTTTTCCAAATACATATTTACCATTTATTTACATAAACATGTTTTGAATATATTTCTCAAGTACGTGTTAAGAATTTATTAAGTACATGCAAACATTTATTTGAATGGTAAAAACCATGTTTTTGAACTATGCAAATATTTTTGTAAATTGTACAAATATAAATTATTTAAATGTCACACACTTTTTGAAACCTATGAAGTTTTTTATTAAATGTAACTTCCAATTTTTTTAATATTCAAAACATTTTAATGGAATTAGACAAATATTTTCTTACATTTGTGTAAACATTTTTTAAATGTTACATATATTTCTGTTCAAAAGTGCGACATTCCATAATTGTCACAAACGATGGAGAGGCGGGTGGTAACTTTTGCCCGCCACTGCAGATCACGTAGCTGTGGTGGGCACCTTTTTCTACCCACCGCTGAATCTTTTCTCAAATAACTGTGGCCGATAACAAGATCTGCCCGTCTAATTTTAACCCACCTATGAGCCCTTTTCGNTTTTGATTTTCGTTTTTTCAAATTGTTTTTCCTTTTCTAATTATAATTCAGTTTTCTTTTTTATTTTTATATTTTTTGGTATCTTCTTTTTTTCTTTCTTTTGTAAGTTTTTGGTTTTCGTTCTTTCAACAAATGTCTACTCATTCATGCATATTGTAAATTTTCAATATACATATAAACCATTTTTATACTTGTTTAAATTTTTCCAAATACATATTTACCATTTATTTACATAAACATGTTTTGAATATATTTCTCAAGTACGTGTTAAGAATTTATTAAGTACATGCAAACATTTATTTGAATGGTAAAAACCATGTTTTTGAACTATGCAAATATTTTTGTAAATTGTACAAATATAAATTATTTAAATGTCACACACTTTTTGAAACCTATGAAGTTTTTTATTAAATGTAACTTCCAATTTTTTTAATATTCAAAACATTTTAATGGAATTAGACAAATATTTTCTTACATTTGTGTAAACATTTTTTAAATGTTACATATATTTCTGTTCAAAAGTGCGACATTCCATAATTGTCACAAACGATGGAGAGGCGGGTGGTAACTTTTGCCCGCCACTGCAGATCACGTAGCTGTGGTGGGCACCTTTTTCTACCCACCGCTGAATCTTTTCTCAAATAACTGTGGCCGATAACAAGATCTGCCCGTCTAATTTTAACCCACCTATGAGCCCTTTTCGAGCAGTGGCAATACATAATTATTTGTTCAGCTCAAACATTCAACGATGTACTCCCTTTGTTTTTATAAGCCTTTTTATAGATTCCATTACAACCATATACAAAGCAAAATGAATGAATCTACACTGTAAAATACATCGATATACATTCTTATCGTATTGAAAGCTTTAAAAAGACTTATATTTAGAAACAAAGTGAGTAGTATATACACCTAGAATCTGCATCAAATTTTATGTATGGCAAGCCCCAATCCTTGCAAGATAGCTGGCTTCGCCAATGTCCCGCACATATACATATGGGCTGGGTTTGGAGAGTGTTTGGACATATGAAACATATTTATTTTTTCAAAATAGGGCAAAAGATTTGCCACTTTCATGCATTAAGCAGAAGAGAGTTACCCGGTTAATTAACGAAAATCCGGGTGAAAACCGTTACAACACACGTCCTCAACAAGGCACCATCAACACACGCCGACCCCAGGGCCGCACTACATCCGAGCTGCCGGCTCCGTCACCCAAGCAACCCGTAGCCGACACCCTACAACCAAGACCGAAGCCGCTGCTCCGGCATCCACGACGAACCCAAGGCCGCGCACCAAGCGAGCCGCCTGCTCTGCTGCCTGAGCAACCAGAGCCGACACCCTACAACCATCTCCGGAGCCTCCGCTCCGACGTACAGACAGAAACCCTACACGCCGACCTCGAGGCCGTGCACCAGGTGAGCCTTCGGCTTCGTCACCCGAGCAACCGGAGCTGACACCCAACCACCGTATCCGGAGCCGCCGCTCCGACATCCACGCCGACCCCGAGGCCGCGCACCTGGCTGGCCAACGACACTGCCACTCACATGACCAATGCCGTCACCCCTCCATCCGGAGCCGCCGCTCCGACTTCCACGCGCGGCCCCGAGGCAGCGCACCACCCGAGCCGGTGACTCTCCCAGGCCAATACCATTCCAGAACGATGCCTCCAAGAAGGACCGCGACACTGGAGCGCCTCCATCATCCGCTCCAAGAACCTGGAGCCAGGGTTTCCCCCGAAGTGCGAGAGAAGAGGTTGAAGGCCCTCGACCGACGACGCCTCCAAGAAGGTGTGCAGCGCCCATAGGCATCGCCGCCGGCGGCTTTGGCCAAGGCCGGAGCAAGGTTTTTGCCCCGAGCAGCCAAAGGAAGCCCACCCCTCGAACAGGCACATGAGAGCCAGCGCCCGCCTGAACCACCACCTTTCGCCAGAGCCAGGAGCCGCCGATCAGAATAGCCTCCCCGCCGCCACCTGCACCACGCTGAGCCGCCGACCAGGCCACCCCATCACCACCGCAGGATCCAGAACCCGCCACGTCTGGTCAGACCCGGCGCCCCACACAGCAACTACAGCCAACCCACCGGCCAGCACCAAGCGTCCCTAGCACGTCCGAGGGCCGACGCACTGCCGCAGAGTACCGGCGCCCCGAGCATCACAACCCCGCCATCACGCGCCCCAGATCCACGCCGCTGGAGCAGCAGCACTCGCACGGCCGCCAGCCTCCCACGCCAGATCCGTCCACCACCGCCCGCGTCGGCGGGCCACACCACCGCCCGCGTCGGCGGGCCACACCACCGCCCGCGCCTGCCCGAGGCGCCTCCTCTGCCCCGTCGCCGCACGCAGCCGAAGGAGCCCGCCAGGCACCTTCCCCACCTGATCCAGATCTAGGACGAGGCGAGCCAGCCCCACCACCGCATTGCCCAGCACACGGCCAGTCTGCCGCCGCCACGAAAGCGCCGCAGAGCCGCCGGCGCTCGGCG
The DNA here is from genome assembly GCA_904067115.1 of Aegilops sharonensis. Lineage (NCBI taxonomy): Eukaryota > Viridiplantae > Streptophyta > Magnoliopsida > Poales > Poaceae > Aegilops > Aegilops sharonensis. The sequence continues at coordinate 1,013,228,144 of LR880972.1, forward strand.
CCAGCGCTGCATCCCGCCATGGCCGCCCCGTCCCGCATCTAAGCCACCACGCGACGAGCCGAGACCGCCTCGCCGCTGCCAGCGCCGGCGAGGGAGGAGAAGCGGGGGTCGAGGGGCCTCTAGTGGCGGCGGCGTGGTCGCCCTCCCCGCCGCACGCGGGGCGACGCGGGAGGGGATCTGAGTTGATGAGACATATTTAGGGTTGCCCGCTTCCCTACATGTCATGTCTGTCCACCTGAACATATTAAACAGATTTTGAAGAGCTCCCTTGGAGATGCCCTAACTCCAACAGCATGCTTGCAAGGGTAGACTTCAATGCCCCGACCTTTGCGCACACGCACAAACTAGTCTGGTTTTGGTTGTGCTCCTTGGAGTATGGTGTCACCTTTGAGAGGCTCGGCACCGTCGTCTCAGACAACGAGTAACTTGCCGAGGAGCCTTACCGCACCATAGGGGCGGGGATGAGGACCAGATGCTGGCATGACCGAACACCTGCATATACCGACACCAAGGTAACGTGAGGCTGACTGACTTCAGTTGCAAGATGTTGAGGAGTCCATTCTTCCGAGTGGGCAGCACGCAGACACTCATGTAATCGGAGGTTGTGGGTAGCTTGTAGAGATGTTGGCGCGTATCTCCACCAAAAATGCACTGGCATGGGTATTCATAGCTGATGCGGTGCCAGATCGAGTAGTTCCACAAGGCGAGGGAGGACAACGTAGTGTTCATAATGAGCCAGAAATGAACATTGGTGAGGTGCTCGCCAGCCGGCCGTTTGATGAAATGGTTATTAAAGGGAACGAGGGAGATGATGGGCTGGGTGAGGAGGAAGCAGGCGGGATGGATATGTCTGCGTGACACTTCGGGGTCCAGAAGATCGTAGTCATCCTCCGAAGCGGCAGCAAACCCTTTCCTCCGCCGTCGCCATTATCATCGTCTCTCTCTCTCTCTCTCTCTCTCCGCCCGCGGCGACGGTAGCAGCGGCAACGCACCTAGGTTTTTCTCTAGGCCGAGAACAGGAGGGTCTGTGTGACCGTAAGGAGGCCGCTACAGGCCCATTGGACCCAATTTAACCCAAGATGCTCAAAAAAGTGACCAGAGCAGCGGCCCAGAAGGTCAGCGAAACATTATTAGCGAACCAAACGACCTTAGGTGCGATTCAGAGGTAATCTAACGGCAGAAAATGATCTAAATTCCCCTAAAAAAATGATCTAAATTGACAATCAGACGACTGGCAACACTGATGGCCTGAAAGGGTAGGAAAAGTGCCCGGTTATAATCTATCTATCTATCTATCTATCTATCTATCTATACCTATACTAATTAGCGACTTCCAAGAAATTACCACATTAATTAGAAAATATGAGCCGTTAATCTCTGATAGGACCGAGTTATAACGGCCAGATTTAATCTAGAATTAATCAGACATGAAAGGCCTGGAAAAAAATAGATTACGTCAAATTCTAAAAGTCACGTTAGAAAAGGACACCTCACAAGGCAATGACGTTAAAGAAGATTTCTCACAAATTCTTCTCCTGTTCTTTTTGTGAGTATACATACACATAATTATATTGGTCTCATTAAAAAGGAGTCCTACTTCTATACGTACGGCTGAAATCACATGATAAAAAAGGAGTCCTACTTATTTTTGATAGAAGAGTCCTACTTCTATACATACTTGCTGGATAGTCTTCCAACGGCCGAACGTGATCTGAAAGAAAAACAGTTGTATCTAATCTTCAGAAGCTACTCACACGTATGTAATCTCCACAAGCTGCTCCGTCTTTCAACTAAAAAAAGGCTGCTCGGCCTAGGGTTTTCAATTCCATGACCAACACATGGAGTCGCCTTTCTCTCCGATTAGGATCTTACTAGCATGGGATTCTTCTCTCTATTCTCCCTCTTTACCTCAAAAAAAAAGTTGCAAATCATAGTCTCCCTTTGATCCGTTTTCACAAGGTGCCGGTGAAAGGTAACAAATCTGTTTCTACCACCTTGACGCCGTTGATGGCAGCGGGATCGATCGCCCGCAGTAACCAGTCCAGACGACAAGACGTCTCACCTCAGTTCCAAACCCTCCTCCCGTTCTCACGTTGCACAAAGAGAAATCGTCGCGAGCACGCACCCACGGCAGCAATCCGGGTGCTGGATGGGCTCCAATGGAGATACAATGTTAGAGCCCTCAATTCCTCGGTTTACCCTTGCAATCAAGGCTGAAATCAAGGCTGGTGTGTCCCGCAAATCATAGTCTCCGTCTGATCCGTTTCCGCAAGGTGCCGGTGAAGGTAACAAATCCGTTTCTACCTCCTTGGCGCCTCTGATGGCAGCGGGATCGATCGCCCGCAGTAACCAGTCCAGACGATGAGACGTCCCACCTCAGTCCCAAACCGTCCTCCCAATTCTCACGTTGCACAAAGAGAAATCGTCGCAAGCACACGCACCCACGGCAGGAATCCGGGTGCTGGATTGGCTCCAATGGTGATACAGTGTTAGAGCCCTCAATTCCTCGGTTTACCCTCGCAATCAAGCTGGTGCATCATTTCTTCTCTCCTCACACAAGTCATAGTGAATCTAAATTAATTAGGACTATTTTATATTAACATAATTCAGCAGTTTCGCTAGGTTCTTTCTCGCTCCTTTGTAGAATGATAAGAACTACCACAACCAACCTGTTTGCTTGGGATGACCCATCCTCTTTTTCTAGAAATCTGGTGTAAGTTTGTCGGTATACCACCATATGAATCACTGAATCAGATTTCGAAACATCTCCTTTATTCCTTTTCCATATATTACCACACATGAGGTTATATGGATGGCAAGCTGTTGAGAACTGGTGGCAATCCATTAGTATTTGAGAACAAAGCTCCATTAGTAACTACTTACAATTATTTTTTCTCAAATCTATAGCACATACATGTGAAATGTTAATGGTTTTGAATGGATGGTAAGCTTCATGGATCTGTTTTATGTTTGAGCAGCGCACATACTGTAATTATACAGAATGTATTTGTTAGCTTCTTCTGTAACATGCATGCATATTTCGCATGCTTTTTTGGTGGTCAACGGTATTCGATGGTTATTCGATGCAAAAAATGAAAACTATCAACTGAGAGTGGTTTGATCATACCTGGTGCTAATTTGAGTGCGGCAACGATATTATTTGTGTTTTTCCAATTTGGATAATGTATGTTTGATTCAGTTTACCTCATGCCCATGATCTCATTTTGAAGCACGTACCTGCGTGTTAGGTACAGTTTTGTTATCGTCTGAATATGCAAATCAATCGCGCTTTAGTATGAGCCATTCATGTATTTTCTATTTCATCGTTGGATCACATAATCCATACATTTTTATATTTTGATCACACAGTATTAGCTGGCCGCCGAATAAGGACATTAGCTATTATGAGGTTGTGGAGATATCAAGTTAGTAGGATTAAGCAATTATTATTGTTGTTCAAATAAAACTTACGCCATGAAGTGACTTGGTGAAATCCATGTATTTTGGGGTACTTAGTTCATCCACGTTTTTCTGTCATTAGTTATTATTCAGTTATAATCTTCATATCTTTAACTTTACAACTCTGCTTGAGGAAATAAGGAAAAAAAGAATGCACGTCAAAGAAGGTGTTCCAGAGTGCTGATCAATTCACATATGTACATTTCTCGAAATTAGTCGCAACATACATTTTTTCCCAAGTAATACATTGAAATACTAAGGATCTATATGACACTTACATAAGTATCCTATGTTGTATTTACTCAATTATGACAGTTGCATTATTAACGAACAACGAATTTTATTCAGTTATGATGGATTTGAGAAGAAATATATTTCCCTTTTTGAACCGGATAATCTTTAGTGGTACCTTTATTCAATGATGGATGCACAAGTATTGTTGAATGAATTATTTCTCTGAGTACAACATGCATTATTGAATGCATTGTTACGAAAGTGCGTTCGGGCATAATTAGTTGTATGCATGGTTTGTTCATTATGGTTGTGATTTTCTTATATGCAGGTAGGTACGTATTTTTAGAGAAGTGGCATCATTAGAAATCTCAGATGCAAAATGGTCACATGACTCGGAGAATGGACTCGATACAACAACACAAAATGTTCATATTTTGCTCCCAGGATCACAAGAAGAGTCATGAGATGGACTCATTTATGCAGAGAAGAGTGAACACACATGATTCTTTCAGTATGCTGCCTAAGTGTGCTTGGTCAATGTTGTTCAAGAATTTTTATATGAAGAAATTCAATGGATAGGATTTGCATAAGATTATGTGATGCATATTTCTAATATATAAAAATCAGTTTCATACAAAATTAGTAAGATCCCAGTTTCATTAACACTAAGGATGGAAATCCTGATGATATTGTAATTAAGTCCCCACTTGCATTGGTATCACACTGATTCGTCTCTATACATTTAATCCTTCCATATTTGGTATATCATAGGAAAATTGCATTGTGCTACACATGGCAGATTATATTCGCATAGATCCTTACTAAAACGCTTTTGGGTCGTGCATGTTGTTTCCGCATTAGCTATATGTGGGTTAGAAGTTTGCATAAGATGTCTTACTGCTTCAATCTAATAGATTTGTGCATCTTCATAGTTATTACACCAATGTGCGGTCTTGATAATTAATATCTTACCGCAATATCGCCAATGTTTTCAGAAGTTTTCCTACCTTTCAATCTTCTTTAGTTGTTCATAGAACAAATTTCGTTCAATAACCAATGTGTAGTCTTGATTATTAATATCTTACTAGAGCATCACTAAGGTTTGCAGAACTTTTTTAACTACAAAGTCTTATAGTTATTCATAAAAAATATGCCATTCAATAAGATTAACTATCATGTTTTTCTAACGATAGCTAGCCCGTGCAGATGCACGGGTTGCCGACTAGTGTATCTAAATATGGGGAGGAGGAGGATGAAGAAGAGGAGGGCCAACATGCAAAATTTTCAGACTAACACATTGCCATGTAGCGCTAGACTATGTGTTATATATTTCATGACCAGGAATGTGTCGTTGTCAGAGCACGTTCTGAGTTTGACGACCGTTTTCTAACGTGCCAACGAGCACATGTACCATTGTTCTTTTTTTTTGTCGCCCAAATAGCTCCTGCGTGGCTCGCAGCCGTCTTTGTGCTGATCATGGTGATGCCATACTGCCATTCATCTATTGTGAGCTCGGGCTCGCAGTTGAGACATCGTAGTAGCACCTTGACAGCCACATCCCGCCCATTCGATCGGCCAGCCTCTCTGGCAAGGTTTTTTCACGAAATGACATTCGTGAAAGACATGACAGAAAAACAAAATCGACGCTTCAAAAGCTTTTGGAGCATCGTTTTTTGTCACCATGTTTTCCACGAATGTCGTCCAATGTGAAAACTTTGCAAGCAATCAAAAATTTGTCAATGTTTGCTAAAAGAAAAATTATATAATTTTATTTGATTTTACTGGTTATCCAAGCTCTCATGAGCTCGAGTTCAGTTTAACCGCGTCCTCATTTTTCTTCACCTTCTTTAGGTTCAACACATGCAGGTCTTTTGTATTTGTTGTATGCTTGGGAACATATTTTAAACTATTAAGTAAATTGTGGGGAAAATGAGTTACCGCCCTTGGGACTCTCGTTTGAACATGACATTGACAGGTACCATCCAAAACAAGTGAGGCAGTTAAGAATAATTAAACAATACTATTCCCTCCTTTTCAATTTACGGGCATCAATTCAAAAGTTTCATCAACCAACACTAGTAGAAAAAGGACCTAATGTGAGACATATTAGTCCCGGTTCGATTTTGGCCCGGTACTAATGATACCATTAATGCCGGTTCGGGCGTCTATGCATATGCATTAATGTCGGTTCGTTTTGAACCTTTAGTACCGGTTCGTGCCACGAACCAGTACTAAAGGGGTGGTAACAGGCTGGCGTCAGGCCGGGACCCCACGATCACCTTTAGTACCGGTTCGTGACACAAACCGGTACTAAAGGGCTAACCTATAGTACCGGTTTGTGCCACGAACCGGGACTAAAGGGGTTTGACCTATAGTCCCGGTTGGAGACACAAACCGAGACTATAGGGCAATTTTCAAACTCTACCCCCCTCCCCCATCGCCATTTCAGTTTTGAAAAATACAAAAAAATGATAAAAAGTTCGAAAAATAAAATTCTTCGAGATGTAGTTATATTGCTACATCTACTAGTAAGGAAAATTTAAAAACTTAAATTTGAACATGTCTTACAAAAAGTGTAGGGAAAATGTAAAACGGCTATAACTTTTGCATACGATGTCGGAAAAAAGGATAATATATCAAAAATTTCAGCACGAAAATCCGCATTCGATTTTGACAGCCTACGGCCTGTTTGCAAATTTTTAGAATCCTCAAATTCCAAAAGAAAAAAAGATATGCTTAAATTTCAGTTTTTCTAATTTTGGTTAAATCTGGTCAAACTATGGTTAAAATACTTATTCAATAAGTATTAATGTTGCTACATAATTATTCAAGAATATTGGTGTTACTAAATAATTATTTCAGTTTTTTGAATTTTGATCAAATCTGGTCAAATTATGGTCAAACTTATTCAAGAAATATTAGCGTTACTAACTGTTTTTTAAATAATAGTTCCAAATTCAAACAATGAAACGTGTGACCTAATGCTCAAGATAAACTGCTGAAGGTTAATAGTATTGACAACTTATATTTCTTAGGAATTTTTTGAATTATTTGATGATTTTTGAGTTTATGTTTGTAGACAGCCGGTGAGGTTGTGTTGTGCTGTGAGCACTAGTATCGATGATTTTTGAGTTTATGTTTGTAGACAGCCGGTGAGGTTGTGTTGTGCTGTGAGCACTAGTATCGATGATTTTTGAGTTTATGTTTGTAGACAGCCGGTGAGGTTGTGTTGTGCTGTGAGCACTAGTATCGTTGAGTGTGATTAGAGGGCCTGTCCTCAATTCATATACGATCCTTGTGCGGTTCCCTCTCGTGATTCTTCTTAGGTTCACAAGCTTCATGATTTGGGCCGCATCCTTGTAAACCCAGCTAGTTACCCGCTGCAATTTATCTGAGAGTGTTTCCTCTTGTTCTTGCCACTTGAGAGAAACAAAGTTTGTTGAAACAAGTATCGAGTGAGTTTGTTGCTGCTCCTTGTGAGTTCTTTGGCACCGTGAAAGATCTCTTCCGAAGCGTCCCACATTAATACATTTTATAGTTTACAAAAATACTCAATTAATGTGTTTGTTTTCCTTAAAAAGTGTGTTTATTAATGCTTTAATTGCAATGCATGCATGCGTGATAAATAGTTGACTAAAAAAATTACATGCACTGATTAGTTTTTTTAATCTTAGCATGTAGTGATTTAATGAACCTTAAAATCTAAAATTATGATGGGAAGCAATAAAATTAAGACATATAGAACGAATAGATAAATTTTTTAAGATAAGCTCTATAAATCGAAAGAAAGAAAGTATCACAGCTGACACTTATCCATCATACAAAGCTCCAAACAAAGCTTCGGCCATCTTAAGTTACTGTAACACTTACACAATAGTATTAGCAAGGATTCAGGAGCATAGCTTTATGCAGCTACAGTACAACAATACCAGTGTTATTAAAGATATTAAAAGAGCAGTACTTCAGAAAAGAGACACTGAAAATTGAATCGGTAGTAATATCAAACAAATATTTATACCTACTACCGTGACTGAAGTCCTCTGTCACTTAAACCTGAAAAACAGAAATCGCGAGGAGTCTGGCTCAATGGACGCATCCATGTCCAGAATTGGATCACTACGCTTTTGCCCTCAACAATCGAACGATGTGCTGCTAATAGACTAGCTGAAGCACCCAACCTCACATAGCCGCAGCCAGCGACGCACAGCACATCGAACAAATAGCGGAGGAGGAGCCGGTGCTCACCGGAGGGAAACCGGTGTCAGCGACGACCACGTCTAGGTCGAGGTGGCGAGCTCCGACGGCGAGTGCGATCCGATGATGAATACTAGGCGGAGGCGGCGTGGGTGTGTTGCTGTGCTCGATCTCGGCCTGGTCTGGATTTGTTCTCAATTACACAGATCGAGTGCCGACCGATTCGCACGAAGTCGCAGAGCCGTCGTAGATCGTCTGCCGGGGACATAAACTGTACAGGCCGCACGGCGCGCCGCGATTCACTTATACAGTGTATGTCCCTCGCCAGATGATCCTAGGACGAATCAATTGTTGATTTCAGGCCTCTCATGTGCTTGAACAGACAAGCTACTACTAGTACGGTAGTACCCAGCGCTCAGGGCCGAGCGGAGAGGCTTTAATCACCGCTACTAAGACTAGCCATAGTGGGAGTAACTTCAGCAGTAACATCGAGTCCAACTCAGCAAATTTGCTTATGTGGCAATGAGTTAATGAGGAGAGAGGTAGTTGTAGTAACTTAGCTAGTTACTGTAACATCACATGTCCCAATGCAATATGTGTCTATAACATAATAAATGAAGCTTTGCATGTTACCACACTTATGTTACTACCCACTATGAAGGTAGTAACATAGTCTAGGGATATGTGTATGTTACTAGTGTATGTTACTATGCACTATGGCTAGTCTAATAGTCAGGGATGAAGCCGACGCCACGCTACGCGAATGCCACGTTTCTCAGCACGGCGCAACACGTTGCAAACTTTCAGCATGCAGCCTGACAAGTCTTAGCCGGCTCCACGAGTAATGTTCTACGTGTCTGCCTGCCTCTATCCACTTGTGCATGCATAGCTCCACACGACAGAACATGCAATGGCACGTGTCTCCCCTACTTTCATGATTTCCCTTTTGACAATTAATACGCACTTAAGAACACATGTTTGATGCAGTGCCTATAGGAGAAACGAATTGAAGGACCGAAAGTGTAGCAGGCGACTTGGGGCTCGAGGTAGAGTTGTTTCACAATGACAATTAAGACCAGACATATCACTAAAGGATGATAATTAGAGGCTAGTAGGTCTAGAGAGCAAGGTTAGGAGCAGAGAAGAGAAATATTTAATTAATATTTGCTTACCAGTATAAGGAAACAAGTAAGATTATAGAATACAATAAACATTTGTATTTATGCCACTTGGATTTCATAATTTTGCAAAGTGATGCAAATTCGAAAATCAAGAATGCATACATATATGTAACTAATCCAAATTCATTCAGGCAATCTTCAATGCATAAATCGCAACACCACTTAAGTCATTTGACCTTAAGTAGTAAATGAGTTTTCATTAGAGAAAGTATATCAGAACTTTTTCTCCTATATGTACACCATCTGTATGACAAGGTTATAAGGAACTGCTATATATACACCATCGGTCATACACACCATACATAGTATAGTACAAGCCGGGCTAAAGTACAACTGCGGTGAAATGACGATACATCTCAACAGAGGCATTCCAAGCTCCTATACATTATTTATCTACGCCTCCGGAACTCAGTACACACTAGGTCGTATCCCACAAGACACGTAGGACGGTGGAGATACAACTACTACAATACTACAACTGCTACGATCTAACTCAGGCGTCTCCGTAGTAATCTTCGTAGAGATTACCCCGGTGGCCCGGAAGTGGAACGTGAGGTTCTGGGAACTCCCGGTCACGTGGGGCCTATGGTCCATAAGGGCACGGATGTGGTTTTGGTCCCACGGCTGATGGCAAACGACGTCCACGTGGAGGTGTTATGCCTCCAACATCAGGCCAATCCATACGGTCTGGCAGATGGGACAACACGGGGTACACCGCCTCCATATCAAGATACCCAGTCTGCACAATGGGTGCAAGCCGTGACAGAGTGGCCCAATGGTCAGCTCGAGTGTTGAAGAGCTCCATCCGGAGGGCACGAACCTCGCGGTCCTTATCCTCCAGCAGCTCGGTAGTAGTTCGAAGTAGCGGCTTCTCATGACCGGCATCAGTGTAAAGACCAGTGTAGTAACCCTCCTTGCCAGGGAGTGCTGCTGGCATGTAGCAGAACTCAGTGTTCTGAAGAAACCCGTGCCTAGCTCGGATGATAGTCATCATGGAATAGGCAGCGTCCTGAACATACATCTCAACAGTAACTCCGAGCCCATACGACCAGTGGATGGGGTTGGTAGCTCCAGGGTAGGAGGGATATATCCTCACTGTGCAAAGGTACTGGCTCTGGTTGAAATCCCTATACTGCTCCTCTACAGTATACTCAGGATACCAACGATAGCCAGTATCGGTCATCACGTAAATCAGCATGGCTGTGTGATCAGGCACATCGATGCACCGGGCCAAACGAATCACCTGATGTGGGGTGCGGGAAGCCATCTGAAAGACGAAGTAATGCAAGGCATTAGAATTTCTAGGAGAAATCGGATAGCATAACGGTTGTCAATGCTCAAAAAAGATTTTGAGACAATTCTGCAAAAAGATTGCGTAGCCACTCAACAACATCATATCAAGGTTTCGGGTCCAACTAACAACATATTAAAGTAGTAGAAACTGAACTGAGGCTTGGAACCAGCAATCCTAAAAGTCTACGGATTAGTAACACGTGAACCATATAGAAAGATGAGAAGCCCATTTCTTAACTCCCATAGAAAGAAGAGGCCGACTCAGATCTGAATGACATGAGGTAAAGGAGTAAAAACAGCCTTACGTTCCCTCCCACAATAAATTCCCCTATATATAACTAAAGCATTTCTAGACTCGACATCAACCAGTTTGGCTTGATGAACCTATAGACAGTTCAGCTCTGATGCCAACGCTGTTAGGACCCGATCCTAAGTCACACCAATCTAGCATGTAACACATCATATCACTTTGCAGCCTCACGCACGGTATTTCGACGGGTGCCACCTTACCTGGCCCGAGACCATTTGCGTCTTTGGCTCACTATATGATTGTGTCGCTAGCATTCATATGACAGAGAACCCAGGCCGACATGACTAGTCGTAAGCCCAAGGTGGCACTAACCTACAGGGACAGACATACATAACCCAACAACGAACGTGTCGATCATCAAAGTATGAACATAAGTCATAACAAGCTACAAGGACTTAAAGGAACAACGTGTGACATTTCCCCGAAGGGACAGACACAGGAACGAAGAAGGACACATGCCGATCAATCCTTGTGTTCCGGAGCAGTAGCAAGCTACCATGGCTCACTGGAAGCACTAGGAGACATTTCCCCATAAGAGAGGCTATCAAGAATAAATAACTAGGTTATCGGATCCCACACATACCAAGCATTTCAAATCATACGCACAATATGTTCGATATGTGAAAATACAACATGGCATCATAATAAAACTCTATAACTCAAAGTATTTATTTAAAAAGCTCCGGAGAGCCATACATAACATACCCATACAGGTAGGGGTCACATGACCCGACACTCAAGTCATACAAACATACAAGCACATGCAAAAGCTAACTTGTCTGGGTACAGACAACTAGAAAGAAAGAAGGCTTGACGAAGCCTGTCTATCTAGACCCTTCACAAGCTCAGGGTCACCACCTGGGCAGCAAGTTACATGTCAACATTGAGATCTACATACAAACCATCAGATCCTACCATACATGCAACATTGTCAACAAGGGTAGCAGAGTTTATTGCAGCAAGCCAGTTTTGACTCTTGGCTATTCTACCCTACGAATGACAGTAGTTTGTGAAATGATTTTTCGCAGACAAGTCCACTAATCACCACAACAATACTCTACCGCGGATCCTCTCCCGTCTTCGTACGAGAGGGCCATCCACGACACTCACACTTGTCTTCAAACTTTTATGAGTAACCATTAACTTGTCTATGAACTGCATAAGCAACCAAGTTGTCCTTTAATTACCGCGGACGCGGCTATTCGAATAGTTTGATAACCCTGCAGGGGTGAACTTCTTCACACATGTTTCCACCACTTAGCGTCTGCACACGACATGTGTTCGACAGACTTCAAGCGAAAGCCGACATGGGTGTAGACCACGACTTGACTAACCACACAAGTCCCTAGTCCAGGTTTATCGCCTATTCAGGTTCCATCCGCAGGGAGTCCGACCGAGGTTTCCACTACGGCCCCGAAAGATGTGTGCAGGATTCCCGAGGCACCAAACGGGCGTCTCGATACACCGGGCCACGTACCTTTCGCATCACAGCCCACCCCGAGGGTCAGCGCTGCACACGGCCTCTAGTATGCTACAAACACCAGAAACTACTTGCAACTCCTGGACATAGGACATGGGGGTTAGTAAGTAGCGGGGTCATATTTTAGGGCTCAATGTGTGGTAGTAGCTGATCTTAAATCACACACACAAAACTCAGTTCTTAAAGACGGTCCTAATGAAACAACCCACCATGTACTCCTACATGGCCTCTCATCGATACCTTTACCATAACATGTTCAACACTTCACTCTCATTACCGACACCACCATTTCACTCCAGTCCATCACCCAGATGAACCAGACCTGACACAACTCTAAGCATAGCAGGCATAGAATGATAGGAAAACACAACATGGCTCAATCAACTCCTACACATGCTAGTGAGTTTCATCTAGTTACTGTGGCAAAGACGGGTCATGCAGAGGAAAAGGGTTCAACTACCACAGCTCACAACACTTTGAAACGTTGTTCTCCTAATGCGATAAATGAGAGCAGGAGCGAGAAGATGGGATTGTATTGAGATTATCAATGGGAGGGGGGAGGGGTTGGTTGCCTGACAGAGTAGTCGATGGGCACTATCCTTCACCTGGATACTCGTGAATATCCTTGAAAGCAGAACCTACCGCGGAGAACACACCGGTAACACGATTACATGGCGATATGCATCAATATGATGCATGCATATGACAAGGCAAGATGAGTGTGTTAGGCTAATGCAATTAAAACCTGAGGGGTTTGAGTTATTTTGAACCAAAGGTTAAAATTCAAATTCAAATTATGAATTTATAAAGTGCATTATAAATGTTTTGATCTAAACAGCAAGGTCAAGTTGCTTTATCATGCATCAAACCAGTACCAACGGATAGATTGCATTTTTCTGATCATTTTTCATATATGAATCTTTTCATTTGGAGTTAAATATTAATTTCTATGATTTTTTGAAGTTTAAATCATTTTCTGGATTTTTTGGTCATTTAGAATTAAAACAAAATCCAGTAAATGATTTATTGCGTCAGCACTCCCTCAACATGACGTTACCAAGTCAACGGGACAGCCCAGGTCAAACTGACCAGTCGGTCCCGTATGTTAGTGACTAAACTAACTAACCTAGTTAATTAGTGCTAATCTGGATTAGTTAGCAAGGTGGGGCCCGCATGTCAGCGACCCAGGAGGGTCAAATCCCTGGTCAACTGGGTCAAATCACCAGCGTTTAGACGCCGGCGATGACCAGACGCGGCGGGGCGGCGCGGGATTCCGACTCCGGCGACCAAATGGCCGGCGAAGGGCATCTACGTGATGCGGGCACTCCCCCGCATCGAGTGGTGGTGGTGGTGGTTACTCCTGGGGTGACCGGAATCATCGCCGGCAACGACCTTAGCGGTTGCCGGAGCTCGGGTGAGCTCGGGGTCGTCGCTACGATGGGCGTGGCGGCGCGGGGTTAGCTCCTACGTGCTCTACGCAACGCAGTGAGCAAGACGGACATGACGGCCGGGCCGTTGCGTGGCCAGGGGCACGTCGGCGGCGAGCACAGACGGTGGCGCGTGCGAGTGATCTCGGTGCGGTGCCTACGATGCACGAGGGAGAGAACGAAAAGGGGAAGGACGGGTCGCAGCTTATGGCAAACACGACGGTGCTGACGGCGAGGTCGGAGAGGAACCGGAGCGGTCGGGGCGGCAAGAGGGATCGCCGGCGATGGCGGATTGGGACGAGCTCGGTGCAGCGTCTCCGGGGCGAGCGAGCGCTCGGGGCTCGGTCTGCTAGATGAAGCGGACATCGACGGAGCTTATGGACACGGCGAGGCGACGAGGGAGCAGCGGTGGCTGCGAGCTTCACGGCGGCGAGGGCGCGGCAGCGTCGGCCATGGCGGGGAGAGGCGAAGGAGGGGACAAGGGGAAGTGAGGTGTCATGGAGCGCGGGGCGGCACCGAGGAGGCCTATGCAGGCGTTGTGTCAGGACCCCGATTCCAAGTCACATCGACCTAGCCAGTAACACCTCATATCACTTTGCGGCCTCACGCACGGTATTCCCATGGGTGTCGCCTTACCATGGCCCGGGACCGTTTGCGCCTTTTGGCTCACGTATATGATAGTGTCGCTAGCATCCATATGACAAAGAACCCGGGCCGACATGGCTAGTCGTGAACCCAAAGCGGCGCTAACCCATGGGGACAGGCATACATGAATCACGTCGAGCATGTCGGTCATCAACGTATGAATTCGGGATGTAGCACTGGGCTAACAGGACTCCGGTATCCCGGGCTGTAGCAGGCTAGGCAGGACTCCGAATATCACCGCGTGACATTTCCCCGAAGGGACAGACATAGGAACGAAGTGAAACACATGCCGGCCAGTCAAGTGTCCAAGCAGTAGTGCTGGGCTAGCAGGACTCCGGTGAACCGGGCTGTAGCTGACTACTATCGCTCAGAAGCACGAGACTACATTTCCCCCTTATGAGAGGCTGCCAAGGATAAACAACTAGTTTGTCGGATCCCACTCATACCAAGCATTTCAATCATACACGCAATATGCCCGATATGAGTACATACAACATGGCATCACAACAAAACTCTACAACTCAAAGTACTTTATGTAAGAGGCTCCGAGGAGCCATACATAACATATCCATACAGATAGGGGTCACATGACCCAACACTCAAGTCATACAAACATACAAGCACATGCGGAAGCAAATTAGTCTGAGTACAGACTCTAAAAAGAAAGAAAGCTTGTCGAAGCCCTTCTATCCACAGTGGCCCTTCACAAGCCTTGGATCACCACCTGGGTGGCTAGTCACTCGTCGATGTCAAGGTCTACATAAAACCCATCGAAGGGGGCGGTGTTGTCGTCTGAAAACATTAATTAAGCAAACATGAGTACGGAGGTACTCAGCAAGTCTTACAACAGAATCCTATCATACATGCACATTCTCAAGGAGGTGGTGGAGTTATTTGCAGCAGGCTAGCTTTGACTCTTGGCTAAGCTATCCTACGGGACACCACTTGAAAAGCATTTGTCGCACACGAGTCCACTAATCACCATCACAATACTCCACCGGGGATCCTCTCTCGTCAACCCACGAGAGGGCCATCCGCGGCACTCACACTTATCTTGAGGCTTTTAGTAGTATCCATTTACTTGTCTATGAACTGTTATAGGCAACCCAGAAGTCCTTCTCCGCGGACACGGCTATTCGAATAGATCATATTAACCCTGCAGGGGTGTACTTCTTCACACACGCTCTCACCACTTACCGCCGTTTACACGACATGTACTCGGCAACCTTCAAACGGAAGCCCAACGTGGGTGTCGGCCACAGCCTACCTAAACACTCAAGTTCCTAGTCCAGGTTTATCGCCTATTCGGGTTCCATCCGCAGGGAGTCCGGCCGAGGTTTCCGCTAACGGCCCCGAACGATGTGTGCAGGGTTCCCGAGATACCAAACGCGCATTCGGTACACCGAGCCACGGTGTATCTACCGCATCATAGCCCACCCCTAGGGTCAGCGCTACGCACGGCCTCCAACACATATCCTACAAACACCAGAAACTAGTTGCAACTCCTGGACAGAGAACAAGGGTGGTTAAGAAGCCGAGAGGGTCCATTGGTTTCGGGCCCAATGCGTGGTAGTAACTGTTTCATGGATCACAAACACAGAACTCAGTTCTTAGGGACGGCTTCAATGAAACAACTCACCATGTACTCCTACATGGCCTCTCATCGATACCTTTACCAAAACGTGTTCAACACTTTCACTCTCGAACCCGACACAACCTTTCACTCCAGTTCATCATCCCGATGAGCCAGACCTGACACAACTCTAAGCATAGCAAGCATAGCGTGGTAGGAATCACAAACATGGCTCAATCAACTCCTACACATACTAGTGGGTTTCATCTAGTTACTGTGGCAATGACAGGTCATGCAAAGGAAGTGGGTTCAACTACCGCAGCACACAACAGTTCGAATCGCGTTGTATTAATGCAGTAAACAAGAGCAGAAGCGAGAACATGGGTTTGTATCGGAATGATCAATGTTTGCTTGCCTGATGTAGTGGTGGTAGGATACTGCCCTTCAGACGGATATTCGGGATTATCCTCGGAGGCAGAACCTATCACGAAAGACACACCGAAAATAAACACACATGGCAATATGCAATAATATGATGCATGCTATGACATGGCAATATGAATGTGTGTTGGCCTAATGCAAGCTGGAACAAAAAGGGATGAACTCATTTGAATCAAAGATTCAAATGTTAGCTCATTTAACATAGCCATAAAGGTGCATTATCCTAATCTGTTTAAACAGCAAGGTTAACTTGTTCTATCATGCATGAAACCTTTACCAATGGATATAATGGATTTTTCTGATCATTTTTCATATATAAATCTTTGCATTTGGAGTTACAGATTAATTTCTATGAATTTTTGAAGTTTGAACTATTTTCTGGAATTTCCTATAACAGAATAATTCCAGTAATTCATTTACTACGTCAGCAATGCGTCAGGGTGATGTCATAGGTCACCTGGGACGTCCAGGTCAAACCTGACTGGTGGGTCCCGTGTGTCAGCAATTAACCTAACTAATTAAAATCAGTTTAAACTAACTAAGTTAGTTAGCAGGGGGCCCACCTGTCATGGACTCAGGAGAGTCAACCAGGGCCCGCCCTGGTCAAAGTCAGAGTCGGCTACACCGGCGTTTAGCCGCCGGCGAGCCAGACGCGGCGGCGCGAGTGGGTTTGGCCGTTCCGGCAACCAAATGAGCCGCGGAGGGCGTCTATGGGTAGCTGGGAGCAAGCCGCAGCTCTTGGTGGCGTTGGCTGGGTTCGGGGTGGCCGGAAACGGCGCCGGCGACGACCTTGGCGGCCGCCGGAGTTCGTGTGAAGACGAACTCGAGGCTACGGTGTGCGGTGAGGTGCGTGAAGTGGTGGTTAGACGCTACGCGGTGCGGTGAGTACGTTAGACACCGAGGGGTGACCGGTGGATGGCCGGGAACACGTCGGCGACGAGCTCCGCGGCGGCGCGTGCGGGTGAGCTCCGCGGCGGCGTTACGAGGCTCAGGAGCGAGAAAGGAAAGGAGGGGGAGGTAGCTAAGCTCACGGAGAACTCGAGGAGGCAACCGGTGTGGTCGGGGACGGGCTGGTGCGGCAGCGACGTCGAAGGGGATCTCCGTTGACGGCGGAGTCGGGCGAGGTTGGTGCAGAGGCCTCGGGCCACGCGAGCGCTCGGGGCTCGGCTAGCTCGACGAAGAGGAGGGCGGCGGAGCTCCTAGACACGAGGGGAAGGCGCAAGGACGACGAAGAGCGCCACTACGGTGACGGTGTGGCTACGGTGGCGTCGGCCATGGCGTGGGAGAGCGAGGGGCAGGAGCTGGGGAAGAGGAGAGGTGTCTGAGGGCTCGGGGGGAGAGAGAGAGCGTTTCGCGTCGCAGCTCGGTGAGGGAAGCGGCGAGGCGGCGGCCAGCTGCGTGGCACGCATGCGGTGCTCGCCGTCAAGCACCTGCCTGCCTGCCTGGCCAAGCCAAGCAGCTCGCTGGCGCGGCGGTTGGGCTGGGCCGACAGGTGGGCCGGTTGGGTGGCGCTAGGTAAGTTTTTCCATTTCTTTTTTCTTTTTCTATTTTCTGTAACTTTGTGGACTTTTTAAAAAATACTTAAACAGCTCCAAAATTCACCAAACTGCTCCTGGTCCTTAGTTGGAATATTTCCAGCATGGAACATTTTAGTTTGGGATAATTTGGGCATTTGAAATATTTTATATAATTTAAATGCCCAAACTCAATTACTTATGGTTTAATTTAAAAACCTTAGGATGACCTAGAAAATTGTGCACCACTTTTGGCAGAGGCTCTGAACCAAAGCAAAGGTGATGAGCATTTTAGAAGGGCATTAGTAAGCCCTAGTTGGATTCAGAAGGGGTTCTGGGGGTTCTGTCTTCCCCATTTCCAATTTCTGATGAAAGTTAAACATGATGCAACACACTAATGCATGGACTAGCT
Source organism: Aegilops sharonensis (assembly GCA_904067115.1). Taxonomy (NCBI): domain Eukaryota; kingdom Viridiplantae; phylum Streptophyta; class Magnoliopsida; order Poales; family Poaceae; genus Aegilops; species Aegilops sharonensis. Next base: position 1,013,246,307 of record LR880972.1, read on the forward strand.
AGGATGTGACAACTCACCCCCACTCAAAAGAATCTCGTCCCGAGATTTAGGATCCGTTGCGAAAAAGGTGGGATACTCAAGTCGAAGACGATCCTCCCTTTCCCAAGTTGCTTCTTGCTCGGAATGGTTTGACCATTGAACCTTTAGAAACTTGATATTCTGACGTCGAGTGGTACGCTCGGCTTAATCAAGAATACGAACGGGATATTCTCGATAGGTGAGGTTATCTTGGAGATCAAGCGTTTCGTGGTCCACTCCACGGATAGGATCCGAGAAGCAACGCCTGAGTTGGGAAACGTGGAAGACATCATGGACTCTGGAAAGATGCAGAGGTAGTTCCAATTGTAGGCAACTTCTCCTCGTTTGGCAAGAATGCGAAAGGGTCCAATGTAACGAGGAGCCAACTTGCCTTTGATACCGAATCGATGGGTTCCCTTCAAAGGAGTAACCCGAAGGTAAGCCTTCTCGCCAATTTCATAAGCCATAGGCTTATGCTTGCGGTCATACTGGCTCTTTTGACGAGATTGGGCTGTTTTCAATTTCTCACGAATAACGCGAACCTACTCTTTTGCTTCCTGAATCATATCCGGGCCAAAGAGTTGTCTCTCCCCGGTTTCTGACCAGTTAAGAGGCGTTCGATATTTCCGTCCATAGAGAACTTCGAAAGGAGCTTTGCCCAAGCTAGCTTGATAACTATTGTTATAAGCGAACTCGGCGAATGGAAGGCATTTCTCCCAATTCATGCCGAAAGAGATGACAGAAGCTCGAAGCATATCCTCTAGGATTTGATTGACTCGTTCTACTTGACCACTTGATTGAGGATGGAAGGCGGTGCTAAAGGAGAGACGAGTTCCCATAGCATTTTGGAAACTTTCCCAAAATCAAGAGGTGAAGAGACTTCCATGGTCTGAGTTAATCTCCAATGGAACACCATGAAGAGACACTATTCGAGAGATGTACAAATCAGCTAGTTGGCTAGCGGTTATACTCTCACGAACGGGTAGGAAGTGGGCTACTTTGGAAAGACGGTCGACGCAACGAAGATAGCATTATTCCCTCTCTTGGTCCTGGGAAACCCGGTAATGAAATCCATACCGATTTTATCCCATTTCCATTCGGGAATGGCCGAAGGTTGGAGGGTACTAGCAGGCCGTTGATGTTCTGCTTTAACTCGACGACAGACGTCGCAGTTAGCAATGTATTGAGCGACTTCTCTCTTCATCCTAGTCCACCAAAACCTCTGGCGTAGGTCTTGATACATTTTAGTACTACCGGGATGAATGGTGAGAGGAGATTCATGATCTTCCTTAAGGATCAATCGCCTCAGGTTGCGCACCTTGGGAACCACTAGATGGTCTCCAAAGAACACAACACCTTGTTCATCAATGGAGAAACAATCTGCGACTCCTTTCTTGATGTTTCTCTTGATGCGGGAAATTCCCGGATCTAACTTCTGTGCCTTGATGATCTGATCCGTAAGGGTAGGTTTTGCCACCAGGGTGGAAAGGAATCCTCGAGGAATAAGGTGAAGGTTAAGCTTACGAAATTCCTCGTGGAGAAGAGGTTGACTTTGTTGTAACATCAAATTGTTACAATAAGATTTGCGACTTAGTGCGTCAGCCATGACATTGGCTTTGCCTCGGGTGTAAGATATACCTAAGTCGTAATTTGTAATCAACTCGACCCAACGTCTTTGCCTGAGATTCAAATCCGGTTGGGTGAAGATATATTTCATACTTTGGTGATCAGTGTAAATTTCGCAACGATTACCAAGAAGGTAATGTCGCCAGGTTTTGAGTGCATGGACCACTGCTGCAAGCTCTAGATCGTGTGTGGGATAGTTATCCTCATGTGGACGCAACTGTCGAGAAGCATAGGCAATCACATGACGATCTTGCATGAGTATGCAACCTAGTCCTTGTCGCGAGGCGTCGCAATAGGTAATAAAGTCCTTAGAAAAATCTGGTGGAACAAGTACGGGAGCAGATGTCAGGCGTCTTTTCAGTTCCTCAAAGCTGAACTCGCACTATGGCGTCCATTCGAACTTTTTATCTTTCTTGAGGAGTTCAGTTAGAGGCTTAGCAAATTTAGAGAAATTCTCGACGAAGCGGCGGCAATAGCTCGCTAAACCGAGGAAACTCCGAACTTGCTTGACCGATTCAGGTGGAGTCCAGTCAAGGACGGCTTGAACTCGCTCGGGATTGACAGCAATGCCCTTACCAGAGATTACATGGCCTAGATAGGTCACTTCTGGTAACCAGAATTCACACTTAGAGAATTTGGCATAAAGGCGGTGCTCTCGAAGTTTCATCAATACTAGCCTTAGATGTTCGGCATGTTCTTCCTCATTCTTGGAGTAGATGAGTATATCATCGAGGTATACCACGACGAATTTATCCAAATACTCCATGAAGATTGAGTTCATTAACCGAGAG
>LR880972.1:1013264604-1013283166 GCA_904067115.1 Aegilops sharonensis
AACAACATAATTTACATATGGTTTAACTTTTCGGGAGGCCCTAAAGGGATAACACAAGAACTTAGAAGGATACCTTAATATTCTTGGCGATTACAACACCTTCGATATGGTGGCTATTCTAAAAAGTGGTGGTGCTACTATTACTTAGGAACTAAGAGCGCTTTTGGTGACGGTGTTTGTTGCTCGAAGCTCAGGACTCTGTCCCTTCTATGTGTGTTATGTTCTCTCTGAGGCCAACTTCTCCTTTTCTAGCCGCAAGAGAGACAAGTTTCGGGAGCCTTTTCCTGCTTACTCAAATGCCATAGCCTTCTTACATGTCCACCTAGAGCGTGGATATGGATGCCTTCATGAGAATGGCCGACAAGCTACGCTTCTCGTCTTTCATGCAATCTTACTTGTGGTTACTTTGTCTGTTGGCAAATAACTTCCTAGCATCCGGTGTTATCTAGCATATGAGTAATATCACACACAAATGATTGTTACTCAGATTCCTATCTTCTTATTTGACTCACACTGTTGGATTGACTCAAAATTCATCCTTCTTCTTTGATGCATATAGCCATGCTTAAGCTTGCTCTTCTTATCTATTCACACCGTTGGCCTGACTCAAAATTATGCCTTCTTCTTCGATGCATGCGAACATTCTTAAGCTTGATCATCTTATCTATTCATTTATTTTAAAAAATTATATAGGGGTCTTCCCCTCAAATATAATTGATAATACATTATCAATATTCAGATGCGCTTCAATATTTGGGGAGCTCTTCCTCACCTGAATAATTAATAGCAATATCAATTCAGGTATATGGGCTTCTATTCAACAGGCTGCCCATGCCCAGCTATGTCCATGTGATCGTCATCAGATAGATTGAAATCATATTTGTAATCAAATTCTTTCTTTACTTCTTCAATTTTTACTATTTCTTGTCTTAATTCTTGTAAGATTTCCTCTTTCAATTCTTTTTTATTCTTTTTTGACAATTCTTCAAATATTTTATCCATTTCTTCATCTATGTATTCAATATCTAGAGGGTCAATTCCCTTTAGAAGGCATTCTTGATATATATGATTGAGATTCTTCCTTCTTTATATTCTTCGAGATTGATGCTTCTCACTTTTATAGGAGTTGCTGAAGCGGGTATATTTTTATCTATACATGTTCGCTTCTAGATGTATTGTTTAACCTTTGGGACCATATAATAATTCTATCCTATTATGGCCCTTGCCCGTTTCAAGGCATCATTGATATTATCATATGTTTTGAATGATAGTTCTTCATTTCTTCGCTCTGCTGCAAACTTCTCTATTTGAATGTATTCCCATGACATGTATATTACTGGCTTATTTCCATCAAATATAATATACAAAGGTTTTTGTTTTTGTAGTTCAATTTTTTGCTGTCTTTGTTATAATTTTGTTTAACATATTAAAATATTCTACTGGACTATTGAGATTACATAACATGTATCCTTTCTCTTCTCTCTTCACGGTGTATTGATACCAATGTTTATCCAATAAGAATCCTTGGATCTCATCAATGCGGATATGGCTCTTTGGTTTGAAATTGAATGTATTTGGTGGAATATTTCCAATTTATTATCATTTTCAAATATAAAACATTCACTTCCACCGCCGAGTGATGCTCTCTTCATTTCTGTAAAATTTGTACAAGGGAAGATATGTCAAGTAAACTATTATCGTTTCCCTTAATATGCTCAAACTACTAATTTTTTCGTAATATCAATATATAGCTTCTCAGTCTATCCTTATTGTAAATTATTTCAATTCTATATATAACCTAAAGGCATTTTATTGCATTTACTACTACAAGGATTACCCTATGAATATTATTCAATATCTTTCATTAATAACCCTATCAATATTATTTACTGTCTTTAATTTATAACTTCCTGAAGCATATCTGCATATTTTTTTCATCTGCTTTTGGGAAATATTTTTTAGGCTTTTGTTTTAGTATAGCTCTGGATCCTACCTTCGATGCACCAGTTTCAATTATAGAGTAGTTGTCTTCTAAAGGCAGTTCTAGGGGTTTAAAACCTTGACTTTTTATTTGATGGACTTACTAATTTTATATCTTTTGTATTGAAATATATTTTATCATTTTTTTCTTAATTTAGCATATAAAGGTCTAGCTAGCTTTGGTAAGTTATCTATATAACTGCTTGCATAGTTTACAATTCCTATATAACTTTTAATGCACGAAGTAAATAAAAACAAAAGGAGTTCAAGAAACGGCCATCAGCCCACGTGCGAGATGCACATTGGCGCATGCAGAGTCGTCATAGCTTCTTATACTTATTGGTGCATGCAAAGACGGTTATTAATTTTGGGAGGGGGAGCGCTCAATTTTGTGTGGTGATTGGCTGCCCGCCCCAATGATGCATTAAAGCACATAATACAACGCGTGCAAGGCCTGCCCTTGATTACTAGGCCGCGTTAATAAAAACGAACCATGCAGCGGGTCTGCTGCTTCCTGGTCATTGTGCAAAGGCCCTCGTTGAACGGCGTATATGCTCGGGCCACGTAATGAAATGAATGCGCGCAGGTAGGCAGTGGAGGGTATGGATTGCGCCATGTCACTGATCCGTGGCATGGCCTTCTTGTTCTCTAGGCTCGGCCATGCCTCCATCTCTCTCCCTATATATAGGAGGAGTAGGCATCCATCCGCGTGCGGGGTGCGTGTGCGACTTAAGACTTTGCGACGGGCGGCGATGCCTCTCCCCGCTGTGAGAAGCTTCTTGATCAGAACGGATCATCCCCGGCCCGGCGGACGTTGCGACGGAGGAAACGTCGAGAGGGAAGGGGATCCTCTCGGGCTGGCGAGGCGGCGAAGAGGACAAGACTAAGGCAAGGCAAGCTCGAAACCGACCTTGCATCACTTAATTAGTTATGGGTTTGATTTGGCCCTGTCGTTCATAGAGTGGATGCATTCTGTTGTTGTTAGTCGCTTCTTTGGTTTCTTAATTTCCCCTCAAAAGAAAAAGTGATGTGCGAATCTTCTGAGTGAGTGGCTGCTGCCTCTCTGGCCATGGGAGCCGCAGACTCGCGGGAATCCAAGACTGCCAATCTTCAGAAGCCAAGCAACGGTGCGTCGATCTTCCACAGTTGTCCGGCCACGTCGACAAGCGGGTGAAATGAAATTGGACGGGGCGGACGAGGCCTCTAGCCGTTGGAGTGCACCCACCGGTCCTCGATTCATACGTAGTATAGCCCAGTAGCGCGTGATTTCGATGGTCAGCGCGCCTCAATTTGAACAAGCCAAGGTGAGTTCTTTGTGTGATGAGCCGTTGTGTGCGTGCGTGCTCTAGCTTCATGTGTGCATGCGCGTTTATATTCTAATAATGGGGTTAATTTCTTTATGCAAAGGCACACAAGGTGAGGCTTGTGCTTTGCTTCTTCATTCATCCTCGTTTCGGTCTCTCAAGGAACATTGTTCTTTGCTTTTGGGAAGGGCCGTCGAAGAACTGCATTCCGTGTCATGGTTCAAGTTGTATATTGCTATTTCCAGTTCAGATTCAGTGCCCACAAAGTCATTTATGCTCAATCCATGTATTTTGATATATATTGATCGTCAATGTCGTGCATAAAAACCATGCAAAAAAAAAACACGCCTTATATTTTGGGAAGGAGGAACTACTACGGAACCCGCTATCATTATTGCAACAATCATACATTCTAGAAGATGACATTCTAGAAAATGGACACACACACACACACACACACACACACGCGCGCGCGCGCGCGCACGCACGCACGCACCCACGCACGCACGCACACGCACGCACGCACGCACGCGCGCACGCGCGCACGCGCGCGCACACACACCCACACACACACACACACACACACACATAATGCATTATGATTCATAATAATATTAGTTTAATTAGACTAAACTTAGGGTGAAATCTATTGTAACAAAACATTTATTTGTACCTCTAAGACAATACTTTTTTCACAAAATAAAATGTTAATTTGGCACAAGAAAATATACATGTAATCATAAACATTATAATTAAAATTGTATGACAAATGTGTGTCTTATTATAGAGAATCGCGACTATATAGTTAACAAGAACTATACATAAAAGAACTATCAAGTTAGTGTAAAGAAAGATGTATATGGTATATTTTTAAAAGACAAATATAGATTGATTAGCATAAGAACTTGATTATTTTTTTAAAGAAAAGTAAAAAAGTTTATTATAAATAATTAAGAGCGATTGATATTAACTAATGAGGGGGACACTATTGACACGGCCGAGGCTGATGCCAACCATGTGGCGCTCGACGCCGGCTCGATCTACTCAGCCGTGTCCGCGAGCCCGGGACTGGATCTCAAGTCCGGTGGCGTGCCCATCACTGCCTGGGTCCAATACGACGCGCCGCGCCGTCGCCTGCACGCCTGGCTGTCCCACTCCGCGTCACGCAGGCACCTCAACCCGGCGCTGTCCATCACAGTAGACCTCTCTGAACTGCTCAACGACACCATGTTTGTGGGGTTTTCGGCCTCCAACAGCAACAAGGGCAGCGCCCTTCATATCATCAACAGCTGGTCCTTNAAAGTCATTTATGCTCAATCCATGTATTTTGATATATATTGATCGTCAATGTCGTGCATAAAAACCATGCAAAAAAAAAACACGCCTTATATTTTGGGAAGGAGGAACTACTACGGAACCCGCTATCATTATTGCAACAATCATACATTCTAGAAGATGACATTCTAGAAAATGGACACACACACACACACACACACACACACGCGCGCGCGCGCGCGCACGCACGCACGCACCCACGCACGCACGCACACGCACGCACGCACGCACGCGCGCACGCGCGCACGCGCGCGCACACACACCCACACACACACACACACACACACACATAATGCATTATGATTCATAATAATATTAGTTTAATTAGACTAAACTTAGGGTGAAATCTATTGTAACAAAACATTTATTTGTACCTCTAAGACAATACTTTTTTCACAAAATAAAATGTTAATTTGGCACAAGAAAATATACATGTAATCATAAACATTATAATTAAAATTGTATGACAAATGTGTGTCTTATTATAGAGAATCGCGACTATATAGTTAACAAGAACTATACATAAAAGAACTATCAAGTTAGTGTAAAGAAAGATGTATATGGTATATTTTTAAAAGACAAATATAGATTGATTAGCATAAGAACTTGATTATTTTTTTAAAGAAAAGTAAAAAAGTTTATTATAAATAATTAAGAGCGATTGATATTAACTAATGAGGGGGACACTATTGACACGGCCGAGGCTGATGCCAACCATGTGGCGCTCGACGCCGGCTCGATCTACTCAGCCGTGTCCGCGAGCCCGGGACTGGATCTCAAGTCCGGTGGCGTGCCCATCACTGCCTGGGTCCAATACGACGCGCCGCGCCGTCGCCTGCACGCCTGGCTGTCCCACTCCGCGTCACGCAGGCACCTCAACCCGGCGCTGTCCATCACAGTAGACCTCTCTGAACTGCTCAACGACACCATGTTTGTGGGGTTTTCGGCCTCCAACAGCAACAAGGGCAGCGCCCTTCATATCATCAACAGCTGGTCCTTCAGGACCTACTGGCCGCGCCACACATCCTCTGGTCCGTTGGCTGCGTCGCCGCCACCACCGTCAACCCCTCTGCCATCGCTTCCGGCACATCACCACAGCATTGTGGCTTGGCTTGTCGGTACCTTGCTCTTCTTGATGATTCTCGCCGTTTCATTCTTCTTGTGGGTTTGCCCCCATCCGAAGAAGACCCTACGCCCCCGTGATGTCCAGCTCGCTGACCGTTCCGAGAAACACACCATTCTGCCGAAGGAGCCAGGAGTGCCTGACCTGACATCAATCAAGACCATCAAGCTGTTGTTCGTGTGTCGCCATTTTTTATTCTAATTTTGATAGGCCGCATTGTAATGGTGACTCCTGCCCAACTACTTGTCCTATGCTGAATCTGTGTCCTATTCTCATGAGTTTTGCTCCCGCATCATTTAGTTTGACAGTCGACGTGAAACGGTTCCAAGCCATATGTGGCCGTGCTGATATGTGTTTCTAAACGAGCTTAATGCCATGCTTGTCCGCAAGAAGCTTACTTCCTTCCTGGAGGCTTTCTTGTGCTCTGTTTGTTGTCTAGTTGTTTGCCGAAATGTTGATGTTGATATCAGTACGACTTGTTTCTGCGTTGTCTCCAACCGTGGTTTTTGCAACGTCATGACTTCTTCAGTCATCATATGCCAAAGTCTTTTCTTGATATAGATTGGATTGACCATGATTTACGCATATGCTTTTCTTCTAGTTTAATTTCCTGGAAAAAAAAGACCTAATATATATTCCACTGCTTGTTTGCAGGGCAAAGTGACCAGGACCAAGATTGTGGAGTATTCCCGTCGCCGGGGAACTTCCTCAACGGCTGCTGCTGGACGGCCTACCCGTTCCTCAAGTTCCATCTCTACGTGACGGTCAGTAACTAATGAGGGGGACACTATTGACACGGCCGAGGCCATCTTGGATGGAGCACATAGGAAGGTTGGTTAGCAGAATAAAAATAAACATAATTAGATCGTTGAACTATANAAGCTTACTTCCTTCCTGGAGGCTTTCTTGTGCTCTGTTTGTTGTCTAGTTGTTTGCCGAAATGTTGATGTTGATATCAGTACGACTTGTTTCTGCGTTGTCTCCAACCGTGGTTTTTGCAACGTCATGACTTCTTCAGTCATCATATGCCAAAGTCTTTTCTTGATATAGATTGGATTGACCATGATTTACGCATATGCTTTTCTTCTAGTTTAATTTCCTGGAAAAAAAAGACCTAATATATATTCCACTGCTTGTTTGCAGGGCAAAGTGACCAGGACCAAGATTGTGGAGTATTCCCGTCGCCGGGGAACTTCCTCAACGGCTGCTGCTGGACGGCCTACCCGTTCCTCAACGGCTGCTGCTGGACGGCCTACCTGTGGACGCCGAGGGGCACGGAGAGCGGCGACGGCGGCGCCAAGATTCGGCAGAAGAATAACTACCATTGCCACCGCCTTCGAGGAAAGACACAGAGAACCACGACTTCGGCATTGTAGTTGATGTTTTGTGGGCTCAATGATGAGGAGGGGCTTAGAGAGGAAGAGTGGCTCAGAGATGTCGTCGAGGACATGCACTGTAGGGGGGTGGCGCAACCCGGATTAACCTATATGTTGTATTTACCTCGCCAGATGATAGTATGATAAATCAAATCAGTTGTTGGATGTAGTCCTTCCAGATGCATGAACCATGAAAATCAGCAGTGGCATGTACAACTAGCTAGTGGCTTAGACACTCACGGTGCCAAGAAGAGGACGTGGATAGGCAGCATGCGGGCGCTGGACTAGTGCTTCAACATATCCGCTATATTAGGAAACTGATGTGCCACATCAACCTAGTCTGCCAAAAAAGAAAAGTGCATGATCCCCATCGTCATTCTCCTTCGGTCAAGAAACATGTGCATTTATTTGGGGTTCTAATTTTTTAAAAAATTATAACTTTTGATTCGAGCTTCGGAACTTAGATCTGTCTTCACCGTTGGGTTTCTTGTGATGAATTCTTTAAAACTCGATCTCATATGTGTAGGTTTCAATGAAGTTTTTAGAGAAATTTTGGGTGCTACGAAGCCAATTTAGGGCTATAGAAAAGCAACTCGTTTTTATTGCTTAGTATGACTAACAATCAGTATGTGCTTCCAAGTTTGTTACCGTGACTACCAATTGACTAGCTTCCCTCTAAGTTGCCTAAAATAAGGACAACTCCAACGCGGATTACTAAATCGCTCCCAAATGCCCGGCCCGGCCTATCCAGACACATTTAGCCATCCAAAGGTGATCACCTAATTTGCCCGAATAGGTCTGTACGTCCAAAACCCCCAAAATGTATCACCCAATTAGCCTTTAGTACTACATACAAGAAACTACATTGTAATGTGTATCAACAATTTTTTCTAACATTATCCCAACTTTCCTATCGTGATTGCTCAGTTTCCCATCGTGGTTTCTTAGTTGCCTACCGTTAATATTCAATTCCTACCATTAAAGCACAGTTGCATGCTACTACTAAATTAGTTGTCTACTTGTTTCTCAGTTGACTAACGCAAATTAGTTTGCTACAAATATTATGAAGTTACTTATCATTTTTTCTTTCTAAGTTTCCTACAAAATACTCCAAAGTAATTTATCGATGATGCTAAGGTGCCAGCAATTACTATTTCAGTTGCCTACAATATATTAAAAAGTTAAGTTACCAATTCAAAGCCGTTTTCACCGTTGGCTTCATCATGATGAATTCTTCAAAACTAGATCACACATGAAGTATGTCTCAACAAACATTTTCTGAGAGCAACTTTTGCCCTACGGAGGCAACTTTAATGCTATATGAAAGCAACTTCTTCTTTGTTTTCCAAGTATGACTGCATATCAGCTGGAAGTACTTATAAATTGGCAACCATAACTACAAAGTTGACTAGCTCCATCTCTAAGTTGCACAACATAACTAGCGAGTATACAATTTAGTTTTTTCATGTAGACAACATAGGAAGCATGGTGGACAACTTTCGCTCTATGCAGGGCAACTTCCATAGTATGTTAGGCATTTATACTGTGTACAACTTAGTTTTTTATGGAAAAACATAAAAATCATGGCAGCCAACTTCTAAACTACTGCAAGCAACTAATTAGCAACACATATGCATCTTACTCGTGATGCCAACTATTGCCTATTGTACTACTATCTGTACCACTGCAAACTTGGTTACTGTTGATGCTTAGTTGCCTACTATAGTACGAAGTTGCCTATGATGATTTCTAATTTGCATACGACACCAAAACCATTGTGGGACACCTTAGGAGATTGTTACACACTCTTAGATCATATTAAGCAACTTAGGGCAATGTTAGGAAACATGACATTCATGGTATGATTACTCGGCAGTCATAGTAGCCAATTTAGTAAGGCATCAAGCTAATTGGCGGTTATGGTAAGGGACCTAATAGAAAGTTGCCACATGTTGCACTAAAAGTTGCCTCATATTGTACCGAAGTTGCTTGATATTTTTTTGTCGAAACCTATCCACATGGGATCTAGTTTTGAAGAACTCATCACGAGAAACCTTATGGTGAATAACGAAACGCAATTACGACATTCCAATGAAGAGTAATAGCTTTTTTAAATTTTACAAACCAAAATTTAATGCAAAAAGAGCCCAGATTTACATGTGTGACCCCACAATTATTCCCTTGTGTGAATGACTTGTTGCATTAAGTACATGTTGCTTTATGTCCCTGTTGTCCGCAAGTGGCGCTACATTCGCTTCCACTTCTTTCGCATCCCACGGTTAACATAGGGTACGTATGTTCTCTTCAAATAGTCTGGACGTGACCAGCTGACGAATTTGACCAACAAACTAGCAACACCAGTAAGAGGATGGCAGGCGTGAAACCTCCTCCTTGGCGCCTTAAGCTTCAAGGAGGGAGCTGGTCCCATGCTCACCCTTCATGGGTCGACCCATTATGGAGGCCAGTGCTCGATGGAGCGGCTCTGTTTTTTCGGAATGTTGCACAGGAAAAAGCATCACCTGAATCCCTTCAGTTATGGTTCGCTAGGGCATCATCTAATTTTGGATTGGTGGTGGTTGGTCTGCAAGAGGTTGAGATGGGTGTTGGAATTCTTGCCATGGCAATTCTCTAGTCGTCGTTAAGTAGTCAATTGTTGACCTGATGACTATTGACTTTTGAAATTAATGTGATATTTCAAGACAATCAGTAAATAGAAAAATCATTCAAAAAATTCTAAAAATTTCACGGGTTCAAAAAAAATCATGAATTCAAAAAATGTTAACAAATTATTAAATAAAAACACAAAATGGAAAAATTACATTGATTTTCGAAAAAAGTTAATTTATTTTTTGAAAAAAATCATCAAATTATGAAGAAGTTCATGAATTTTAAATAAGTTCGTCCATTTTGAAAATTAGTTCATTGATTCTGGAAAAAAGTTCATCAACTTTGCAAAATGAAATCACTAATTTGAAAATTTTCATAATTTGTTAAAAAATCAATGATTTTAATAAAGTGCACACATTTTTAAAAACAGGATATGGAAACAAAGGAAAGAAAAAATAAAATAGAGAAGCCTAGGTGGAAACGCATAGAAAATGAACAAAAAAGAATATTGCGCCCTGTATTAAATTGCCTTTAAGCCGTGCTTAACGCGGCGAATAGGCTTTGGAGGCAGTCGTGGGCAGAGGTGGAGCCCATTGGGTACCTATCAATTAAAAAGGTCCAGCACATCAGAGTAGCCCAAGATCATTGCATCAGTGTCGGCCCTTTTCAGCCACGCCTCCGCACCTGGCCAACTCAGCACGGGAGCTCCTATTCGGTAGGGCTATACCAATTCCTAATAGAAATAGCCTACAGTCTGACGACTATAGCCGGGTCATTAGCTATTTCATTCGATCAATGGGTTCGATCGGTTAAGTCCAGTATTTTCGTTTTCATTTTCTTAGGTTTTCTTTTTTCGTCGATTTTTTTGGATATTTTTTCCTTCATTATGCTTTTGATTTTCGTTGTTTTCAAATTGTTTTTCCTTTTCTAATTATAATTCGGTTTTCTTTTTGATTTTTTTATTTTTTGGTATCTTCTTTTTTTCTTTCTTTTGTAAGTTTTCGGTTTTTGTTCTTTCAACAAATGTCTACTCATTCATACATATTGTAAATTTTCCATATACATGTAAAACATTTTTATACTTGTTTAAATTTTTCCAAATACATATTTACCATTTATTTACATAAACATGTTTTGAATATATTTCTCAAATACGTGTTAAGAATTTAGTAAGTACATTCAAAATTTTATTTGAATGGTAAAAACCATGTTTTTGAACTATGCAAATATTTTTGTACAGTGTACAAATATATATTATTTAAATGTCACACACACTTTTTTCAAACCTATGAAGTTTTTTATTAAATGTAACTTCCAATTTTTTTTAATATTCAAAACATTTTAATACAATTAGACAAATATTTTCTTACATTTGTGTAAACATTTTTTAAATGTTACATATATTTCTGTTCAGAAGTGTGACATTCCTTAATTGTCACAAACGATGGAGCGGCAGGTGGTAACTTTTGCCCGCCTCTGCAGATCACGTAGCTGTGGTGGCCATCTTTTTTCTAACCACCGCTGAATCTTTTCTCAAATAACTCTGGCAGATACCAAGATCTCCCTGCCACTAATTTTAACCCACCTATGAGCCCTTTTCGAGTAGTGGCAATACATAATTATTTGTTCAGGTCAAACATTTTTTTTGAACCGAAAACCAAACAATCGTTCTACGGTAATTTTCATTCAAAGTATAACAAAGTTATTTACAAACAAGTAAAGAAAATACAACAGGAGCCATCTAACCAATACCAGCTCTAGGAAAGTCCATGATCAATTAATTTAGATTATCTGTAATCCTTCCACTAAAAGCTTCCCTGTGTTTCTCTTTGGTTCCCAGAATAATCAACTTTAGATCATCTTTGAGCAGCTTTCTCCATCCTTGAATCGATGGGTTTTGAGCTCTGAAAATTTTGGAGTTCCTCTGCATCCAAATGTGCCAGCAACCCATGGTGATGATACTCATTGCAAACTGCTTGGGCAGATGGATTGACAACAGGTTGATCTCATAGAAAACATTTATACCTCTGACTTTGGAAGGAACAATTGAATCCCAGCATTGCAGAGCAAAAGGACAGTCCCAGATGAGATGGAGGTTGGTTTCTTCACAAGAACAGTTACAGAGTTCACAGTTGTAGTTTGGCAGATGAAAGTGCTTTCTGGCAAGAAGATTTCTGACATTTACTCTATCATGCAGCAGCAACCAAAGAAATATCTTATATCTTAACATGGCAGCACTTTTCTAGATCTTCTTAAAGAGTGGAGATGCTAGTTCCTAGCCTTGCATGTGGCAGTACATTTTGATAGCTGAAAAATCATTCTGATTCTTGTTCCATGGAAGGCACCGGGTGTCCAGAGTATTATTCAATTGGGTAGCATGCAAGAGGGCAGATAGTTCTTGGAATTGTTGATGAGCCTGGGTTGATAATGGAGTGAAGAAATGTTCAGATGCATCTTCCAAATTTTTGATTTTCTGGACAGAAATCTACTCTTGCCTACTGAAAGAGAACAACTGTGGGAATCTGTCTTTCAGGATGCCCTGATTCCAGTTGTCAAACCAGAATCTTATAGTGTTACCAGAGCCCAGCTTGGGGACAACAGCTTGCCTAAACTCAAGCACTAGCTTGAGAATACTTTTCCACCAAAAAAATCCTTGTGGGTTTGTGTGAAGCAGTTTGTCAGGATAATAAGCCTCCCAAATCAATTTGACCTAAGGAATATTCTGTTGATTTAAGAACTTATGGACCTGCTTCATAAGTAAACATTTGTTGTGACTGGCAATATCCAACACCCCAAGACCTCCTTTTTCTTTTGGTTGGCAAACTTTGTCCCAAGCAATCAAGGCAGTGCCCCTGTCTTCCATTCCATATTTCCTCCAAAAGAAATGTTTGAGATATTTCTTAATTTGCTCCATTACACCAACTGGAAGTGCAAGTGTACACATGAAGAAAATGGGCAGGCTGTAGAACACAGACTTTACCAGAACCAATTTATCTCCATAAGATAACATGGAGGAACAACCAGCCAGCCTTCTTTCAATTCTTTGCATGATGGGCATAAAATCCTCAATCTTTGGCTTGGACAGACAGAGAGGTAAACCCAAGTATGTGAAGGGAAGGGATCCAACTTTGCAACCCATAATACTAGCCAATTCCAGCATCTTATCATTTTCAGTGCTAATAGGAACAATCACTAATTTTTCATAATTGACTCTCAATCCAGTGAATGTACTGAAATACATGAGCAAGTTTTTGAGCTGATGCAGCTGAGCAGCATTGGCTTGCATGACAAGGACTGTATCATCTGCATACTGGATTACAGGAAAATCCTGAGCAGAATTAGTCTGTATAGGAGCAGAGATCAGACCATTCCTCATAGCTTCATTTAAGATTGTTTGAAGCAGATCAGCAGCTATGACAAACAGTAAGGGTGAGAGAGGATCCCCTTGCCTAACTCCTCTTTTACAAAGAAACTGTTTTCTAGGCACTCCATTCAGTAGCACAGAAGAAAATCCAGAAGAGAAAATCATATCCATCCACATAATCCACTTAGGTCCAAAGCCTCTAGCAATGAGAATTTTCCTGATAGCTTCATGCTCAATCATATCAAAAGCTTTCTCAAAATCTAATTTTAGAATAATTAATTCTTGCCCAGATTGATGACATTGGTGAATGAACTCATATGACCAAGCCAGACAATCTTGTATTGATCTCTTCTTAAGGAACCCATATTGATTTTGATGAACCAGCTTTAAGATGACAGCCTGCAGTCTGTTGGCAAGAAGTTTTGTGATGATTTTTATGGAACAGTTGAGCAATGAGATTGGCCTGAAATCATTAGCATTGACAGGAGCATCCTTTTTTGGCAGCAGAGTAATAAAAGAAGAGTTGATACTCTGCAAGTTTAATTTGCCATTGTAGAAGTCTTCAGGTCAAACATTCAACGATGTACTCCCTTTGTTTTTATAAGCCTTTTTATAGATTTCATTACATATCATATACGGAGCAAAATGAGTGAATCTACACTGTAAAGTAGATCCATATACATCCTTATCGTATTGAAAGCTTCAAAAAGACCTCTATATACATCCTTATCGTATTGAAAGCTTTAAAAAGACCTATATTTAGAAACAGAGTGAGTAGTATTTACACCTAGCATTAGCATCAAATCTTATGTATGGCAAGCCCCAATCATTGCAAGATAGTTGGCTTCGCCAATGTCCTGCACATATACATATGGGTTGGGTTTAGGGAGTGCTTGGACATATGAGACATATCGAGGGTTGCCCGCTTCCGGATATGTCATTTCTGTCCACCTGGACATATTGACAGATTTTGAGGAGCTCCCTTGGAGATGCCCCAACACCAACAGCATGCATGCAAGGGTGGAATTCAATGCCCCGACCTTTGGGTACATGCATAAACTAATACTCCTTCATATGTGTGGTTTTGGTTGTGCTCCTTGGAGTATGGTGTCACCTTTGAGAGGCTCGGCACCGTCGTCTCCGGCAACGAGTAACATGCCGAGGAGCCTTACCGCACCATCGGGGTGGGGATGATGACGAGATGGTGGGATGACCGAACACCTGCATATTTCGACACCAAGGTAACGTGAGGCTGACTGACTTCAGTTGCTAGATGTTGTGGAGTCCATTCTTCCGAGTGGGCAGCACGCAGACACTCATGTAATCGGAGGTTGTGGGTAGCTTGTAGGGATGTTGGCGCGTATCTCCACCAAAAATGCACTGGCGTGGGTATTCATAGCTGATGCGGTGCCAGATGAGTAGTTGCACAAGGCGAGGGTGGCTAGCACAGTGTTCATAATGAGCCACTCATGTGAAGGTCAACTCCGGGTCATTGCTTCTCAGGAGGCTGGCCCCCGGATACGGGAAATGACCATTGGTGAGGCGCTCGCCAGCCGTTTGATGAAATGGGTTTTAAAGGGAAAATGAGGAGGAGGATGAAGAAGAAAAAGAGGGCCAACATGCAAAATTTTAAGGCCAACACATTGCCATGGAGCGCTAGACTATGTGTTCCATGACGAGGAACGCGTCGGAGCACTTTTTGGGCTTGAGGACCGTTTCCTAACGTGCCAACGAGCACGTCTACCACAAATGTAATTTACTTGTTTTTTGTCCTGTCGCCCAAATCGCTCTTGCGTAGCTCGCAGCCGGCTTTGTGCTGATCATGGCGATGCCATACCGCCATTCCTCTGCTGTGAGCTGGGGCTCACTGTTAGACATCGTACCAGCACCTCGACAGTTTCATCACGAAATGACATTCACGAAAGATATGACAAAAAAACAAAATTGATGCTTCAAAAGCAGCATAGAGTTTGCTCACCACGTTTTTCACGAATGTCATCCGATGTGGAAACTTTTCAAGCAATCAAAAAATTGTCAATGTTTGCTAAAAAGATCATAATTCTTTTTTTTTTTTTTTTGATTTTACTAGTTATCCAAGCTCACATGAGTTCGAGTTTAGTTTAACCACGTCCTCATTTTTTCACCTTCTTTCGACTTAACATATGCAGAACTTTTGTATTTGTTGTACGCTTGGGATCAGATTTTAAACTAGTAGATTGTGGAAAAAATGAGTTACCGTCCTTGGGACTCTCGTTTGAACATGACATGGACAGGTACCATCCAAAAATACTACTCCCTCCTTTTCGGTTCACAGGCATCAATTTAAAAATCTCATCAACCAGAATAGATGACGAGGGGGTAGAATAAATTTTATAGTTTGCAAAAATACTCAATTAATGTGTTTGTTTTTCTGAAAAAGGTGTGTTTACTAATGCATTAATTGTAATACATGCACTAGTGATAATAATTGACCAAAAAAACTACATGCCCTGGTGAGTTATTTTAATCTTTTGCATGTAGCGATTTAGTGAACCTCAAAATATGAAATTGTGATGGTGAGCAATAAAATTGAGATTTATAAAACAAAAAGTAATTTATTAATATAAGCCCTATAAACAGGAAGGAAGGGACTATCACAAATGATACTTATCCATCATACAAAGCTCCAAACAAAGCTTCGGCTATCTTAAGTTACTGTAACACTTGCGTAACACTTGAACACAATAGCATTAGCAAGGACTCAGGAGCATAGCTTTATGCAGCTACAGTACAACAACACCAGTATTATTAAAGATACTAAAAGAGCAAATACTTAAGAAAAGAGACACTGAAAATTGAATCAGTACATAGTAATATCAAGCAAATATTTATACCTACGAGTCTACGACCGTGACTGAAGTCCTCTGTTACTTAAACCTGAAAAACTGAAATCGCGAGGTGTCTGGCTCAATCGACGTATCCATGTCCAGAATTGGATTACTACACTTTTGCCCTCAACAGTCGAATGATGTGCCGCTAATAGACTAGCTGAAGCACCCAACCTCACATAGCCGCAGCCAGCGACGCACAGCACATCGAACAAATAGGGGAGGAGCCGGTGCTCACCGGAGGGAAACCGGCGTCAGGGACGACCACGTCTGGGTCGAGGTGGGGAGCTCCGACGGCGAGTGCGTCCGGAGTGGAGTATTAGGCGGAGGCGGCGTGGGGGTGTGTCACTGTGCTCGATCTCGGCCTGGTCTGGATTTGTTCTCAATTGCACAGATCGAGCGCCGACCGATTCGCACGAAGTCGCAGAGCCGTCGTAGATCGTCTGCCGGGGACATAAACTGTACAGGCCGCACGGCGCGCCGCGATTCACTTATACAGTGTATGTCCCTCGCCAGATGATCCTACGACGAATCAGTTGTTGATTTCAGGCCTCTCATATGCTTGAACAGACAAGCACAGTCGCATGTACTGATGTACAACTAGAGAGGCTCGCAGGTCCGAGCAGAGAGGCTTTATTAACCACCGCTACTAATAGTCAGGGACGGAGCCGACGCCACGCCACACCATGCCACGTTTCACAGCACGGCGCGACACGTTTCAAACTTTGAGCATGCAGCCTGACAGGTCTTAGTCGGTTCCACAAGTAATGGTCTACGTGTCTGCCTGTCTCTATCCGCTCCTGCATGCATAGCTCCACGACAGAGCATGCAATGGTCACGGGCTCATGGCATAATCATCGTTTAGACCGCCAACAGCAAACCTGAGGGCCCCTCTCCCCTACTTTCATGGTTTTCTTTTTGACAATACTCGCTTAAGAACACATGCTTGATGCATTGAGTAAAGGAGAAACGAATTGAAGGACCGAAAGTGTAGCAGGTGACTTGGGGCTCGAGGTAGAGTTGTTTCACAATGACAATTAAGACCAGACATATCACTAAAGGATGATAATTAGAGCCTAGTAGGTCTAGTGAGCAAGGTTCAGAGCAGAGAATAGAATTATTTAACTAATATTTGCTTACCAGTATAAGGAAACAAGTAAGATTATAGAATATAATAAACATTTGTATTTATGCCACTTGGAGTTCATAATTTTGCAAAGTGATGCAAATTCGAAAATCAAGAATGCATACATATATGTAACTAATCCAAATTCATTCAGGCAATATTCAATGCATAAATCGCAACACCACTTAAGTCATTTGACCTTAAGTAGTAAATGAGTTTTCATTAGAGAAAGTATATCAGGACTTTTTCTCCTATATGTACACCATCTGTATGACATGGTTATAAGGAACTGCCATATATACACCATCGGTCATACACACCATACATAGTATAGTACAAGCCGGGCTAAAGTACAACTGCGGTGAAATGACGATACATCTCAACAGAGGCATTCCAAGCTCCTATACATTATTTATCTATGCCTCCGGAACTCAGTACACACTAAGTCGTATCCCACAAGACACGTAGGGCCGTGGAGATACAACTACTACAATACTACTACTGCCACGATCTAGCCTAGGCGTCTCTGTAGTAATCCTCGTAGAGATTACCCCCATGGCTCGGAAGTGGAACATGAGGATCTGGGAACTCCCGGTCGCGTGGAGCCTGTGGTCCATAAGGACACGGATGTGGTCTTGATCCCATGGCTGGGGGAAAACAACGTCCACGTGGAGGTGTTATGCCTCCAACAGCTAGTCCATACGGTCTGGCAGATGAGGCCGCACGGGGTACAACGCCTCCATATCAAGATACCCAGTCTGTACAACGGGTGCATGCCGTGACAGAGTGGCCAATGGTCAGCTGAGTGTTGAAGAGCTCCATCCAAAGGGCACGAACCTCGCGGTCCTTATCCTCCAGCAGCTCTGTAGTAGTCCGAAGTAGCGGCTCCTCATGAGCAGCATCAGTGTAAACACCGGTGTAGTAACCCTCCTCGCCAGGGAGTGCTGCTGGCATGTAGCAGAACTCAGTGTTCTAAAGCAACGCATGCCTAGCTTGGATGGTAGTCATCATGGAATAGGCCGCGTCCTAAACAGACATCTCAACAGTAACTCCGAGCCCATACGACCAGTGGATGGGGTCGGTACACTGGTGGAAAAACAGGCTTCCGTCCAGCCCCATAAGTCGCGAAGCTGTAGGAACCGCGACTAATGGGACCTTTAGTCGCGGTTCTGGAGGTGAACCGCGACCAAAGGCCTGGGCCCAGGGCGCTCGGTGGCCAGCTGGCGCACGTGAGGGTCTTTAGTCGCGGTTGGCCAGGACAACCGCGACTAAAGGCCTTCGGGCACCTTTAGTCACGGTTTGCCAGGCCAACCGCAACTAAAGCCCCTCCCCTATATATACCCATCCAGCAGCCAACACTTAGCCATTTGGAGCCATTCTCTTCACAAGTGGGTGTAGGTTTGCTTTTGGTTCCTCTTATGCACATAAGGTGTTTGATGAAATGCCCCAAGAGCATGAAACAAACATGACATGAAGTGTT
>LR880972.1:1013336995-1013348557 GCA_904067115.1 Aegilops sharonensis
CACAGCCACAATGCAAAGACATTAGAATTTCTAGGGAAAATCGGGCAGCATAACATCTGTAAATGCTCAAAAACAGATTTGAGACATTCATAATCAGATTGCAAAACCACTCAACAACATCATATCAAGGTTCTGGTTCAACTGGTAGCATACTAAAAAGTAGTAGAAACTGAACTGAGGATGTAACCAACAATCCTATAAGTTACTACGGATTAGTAACACGTGAACCTGATAGAGAGAAGAGAGCCTAGTCCTATACCCACGTAGAATGAGAAGAGGATGACTCAGATCAGAGGGCATAAGGTAAAGGAGTAAAAAGAGCCTTACGTTCCCTCCCACAATCAATTCCCCTACATATAACTAAAGCATTTCTAGACTCGACATCGACCAGTTTGGCTTAGCGAACCTACAGGCAGCCCTGCTCTAATGCCAACGCTGTCAGGACCCCGATTCCAAGTCACATCGACCTAGCCGGTAACACCTCATATCACTTTCCGGCCTCACGCACGGTATTCCCACGGGTGTCGCCTTACCATGGCCCGGGACCGTTTGCATCTTTTGGCTCACGTATATGATAGTGTCCTAGCATCCACATGACAAAGAACCCGAGCCGACATGGCTAGTCGTGAACCCAAAGCGGCACTAACCCATGGGGACAGGCATACATGAATCACATCGAGCATGTCGGTCATCAACGTATGAATTCGGGCTGTAGCACTGGGCTAACAGGACTCCGGTATCCCGGGCTGTAGCAGGCTAGGTAGGACTCCGAGTATCACCGCGTGACATTTCCCCGAAGGGACAGACATAGGAACGAAGTGAAGCACATGCCGGCCAGTCAACTGTCCAAGCAGTAGTGCTGGGCTAGCAGGACTCCGGTGAACCGGGCTGTAGCGGACTACTATCGCTCAGAAGCACGAGACTACATTTCCCCATATGAGAGGCTGCCAAGGATAAACAACTAGTTTGTCGGATCCCACTCATACCAAGCATTTCAATCATACACGCAATATGCCCGATATGAGTACATACAACAAGGCATCACAACAAAACTCTACAACTCAAAGTACTTTATTTAAGAGACTCAGAGGAGCCATACATAATATATCCATACAGGTAGGGGTCACATGACCCAACACTCAAGTCATACAAACATACAAGCACATGCGGAAGCAAACTAGTCTGAGTACAGACTCTAAAAAGAAAGAAAGCTTGTCGAAGCCCTTCTATCTACAGTGGCCCTTCACAAGCCTTGGATCACCACCTGGGTGGATAGTTCACTCGTCGATGTCAAGGTCTACATAAAACCCATCGGAGGGGGCAGTGTTGTCGTCTGAAAAACATTAATTAAGCAAACATGAGTACGGAGGTACTCAGCAAGTCTTACCACAGAATCCTATCATACATGCACATTCTCAAAAAGGTGGTGGAGTTATTTGCAGCAAGCTAGCTTTGACTCTTGGCTAAGCTATCCTACGTGACACCACTTGAAAAGCATTTGTCGCACACGAGTCCACTAATCATCATCACAATACTCCACCGTGGATCCTCTCTCGTCACCCACGAGAGGGCCATCCGCGGTACTCACACTTATCTTGAGGCTTTTAGTAGTATCCATTTACTTGTCTATGAACTGATATAGGCAACCCAGAAGTCCTTCTCCGTGGACATGGCTATTCGAATAGATCATATTAACCCTGCAGGGGTGTACTTCTTCACACACGCTCTCACCACTTACCGCCGTTTACACGACATGTACTCGGCAACCTTCAAGCGGAAGCCCAACATGGGTGTCGGCCACAGCCTACCTAAACACTCAAGTCCCTAGTCCAGGTTTATCGCCTATTCAGGTTCCATCCGCAGGGAGTCCGGCCGAGGTTTCCCATACAGCCCCGAACGATGTGTGCAGGGTTCCCGAGATACCAAACGGACACTCGGTACACCGGGCCACGGTGTATCTACCGCATCATAGCCCACCCCTAGGGTCAGCACTACGCACGGCCTCCAACACATATCCTACAAACACCAAAAACTAGTTGCAACTCCTGGCCAGAGAACAAGGGTGGTTAAGAAGCCGAGAGGGTCCATTGGTTTCGGGCCCAATGCGTGGTAGTAACTGTTTCATGGATCACAAACACAGAACTCAGTTCTTAGGAACGGCTTCAATGAAACAACCCACCATGTACTCCTACATGGCCTCTCATCGATACCTTTACCAAAACGTGTTCAACACTTTCACTCTCGAACCCGACACAACCTTTCACTCCAGTTCATCATCCCGATGAGCCAGACCTGACACAACTCTAAGCATAGCAAGCATAGCATGGTAGGAATCACAAACATGGCTCAATCAACTCCTACACATACTAGTGGGTTTCATCTAGTTACTGTGGCAATGACAGGTCATGCAAAGGAAGTGGGTTCAACTACCGCAGCACACAACAGTTTGAATCGCGTTGTCTTAATGCAGTAAACAAGAGCAGAAGCGAGAACATGGGTTTGTATCGGAATGATCAATGGGTTGCCTGCCTCATGGAGTGGTGGTAGGATACTGCCCTTCAGACGGATATTCGGGATTATCCTCGGAGGCAGAACCTATCACGAAAGACATACCGGAAATAAACACACATGGCAATATGCAACAATATGATGCATGCTATGACATGGCAATATGGATGTGTGTGTTGGCCTAATGCAAGCTGAAACAAAAGGGGATGAACTCATTTGAATCAAAGATTCAAATGCTAGCTCATTAACATAGCCATAAAGGTGTATTATTTTATTCTGCTTAAACAGCAAGCTTAACTTGTTTTATCATGCATGAAACCTATACCAATGGATAGAATGGATTTTTCTGATCATTTTTCATATATAGAACTTTGCATTTGGAGTTACAAATTAATTTCTATGAATTTTTGAAGTTTGAACTATATTCCAGAATTTCCTGTAATAGAATAAATTCAGTAATTAATTTACTGCGTCAGCAATGCGTCAGGGTGATGTCAGGGTCAACGGAGACGTCCAGGTCAAACCTGACTAGTGGGTCCAGGGTGTCAGCATAATTAGTTTAACTAAAAAATTAATTAAAAATAATCCTAATTAGTTAACAGGGTTGGGCCCCACCTGTCATAGACTCAACAGGGTCAACCAGGGCACACCCATGGTCAAAGTCAAAGTCGGCTACACCGGCGTTTAGCCGCCGGCGAGCCCGACGCGGCGGCGGAAGTGGTTTTGGTCATTCCGGCAACCAAAAGAGCCGCGGAGGTGCCTACGGGTAGCTGGGGACAAACCTCAGCTCTTGGTGGAGTTAGTTGAGCTCGGGGCGGCCGGAATCGGCGTCGGCGACGACCTAGGCGGCCGCCGGAGTTCGGGTGAAGACGAACTCGAGCTACGGTGCGCGGTGAGGTGCGTGGAGTAGTGGGTTAGGCCCTACGTGACGTGGTGAGTGCGTTAGACACCGAGGGATGGCCGGTGGATGGCCGGGAGCACGTCGGCGACGATCTCCGCGGCGGTGAGTGTGGTTGAGCTCCGTGCGGTAACTACACAGCTCGGGAGCGAGAGAGGAAAGGAGGGGGAGATAGTTAAGCTCACAGGGAACTCGAAGAAACACTCGGTGCGGTCGGGGACGGCCTGGTGCGGCGGCGGCGTTGAAGGGGATCTCCGGCGACGACGGGGTCGGGCGAGGTCGGTGCAGTGGCCTCGGGCTACTCGAGCACTCAGGGCTCGGCTAGCTCGACGAAGAGGAGGGCGGCGGAGCTCCTAGACACGGCGAGACGGAGCACGGACGACGGGGAGCGCGACTACGGCGACGGCGTGGCTGCGGTGGCGTCGGCCATGGCGGGGGAGCGCGAGGGGGAGGAGCTGGGGAGGCAGAGAGGTGTCTGGGGGTTCGAAGGGAGAGAAAGGGAGTGATCCATGTCGCGGCTCGGTGAGGGGAGCGGCGAGGCGGCGACCAGGTGCGTGGCACCCATGCGGTGCTCGCCGTCGAGCACCTGCCTGCCTGCCTGGCCGAGCCAAGCAGCTCGCTGGCGCGGCAGCTGGGCTGGGCCGGCAGGTGGGCCGGTTGGGAGGCGCCAGGTAAGATTTCTATTCTGTTTTCCTTTTTCTATTTTTCTGCAACTTTATGGAGTTTTAAAAAAATACTTAAACAGTACCAAAATTCACCAAACTGCTCCTGGTCCATAGTTGGAATATTTCCAACATGAAACATTTTAGTTTGGGAATATTTGGGCATTTGAAATATTTTATATAATTTTAAATGCCCAAACTCAAATACTTATGATTTAATTCAAAGACCTTAGGATGTCCTAGAAAATTGTGCACCATTTTTGGCAGAGGCTATGGACCAAAGCAAAGGTGATGAGCATTTTAGAAGGGCATTTCAGGTTCATTGAAAATAATTTTAGTAAACCCTAGTTGGATTCAAAAGGGGTTCTGGGAGTTCTGTCTTTCCCATTTCAAATTTCAAATGAAAGTTAAACATGATGCACACACTAATGCATGGACTAGCAGGGGCGGAGCCACGTTATCGCTTCCGGTGTCACTGGCACCGGGTAAAGTACGTGCTTACCTTATACATAGTCCAGATTTTTAGGCTGGACACCGGTAATTATTGGACCTGGACACCTGCCAGCCCAGAGAAACACAGGCGAGGCAGTGCAGCCCAGCTATAAATTAATCGATCCCTGGTCCTGTACGTGCGCGTGTTGAAAAAAATATTGATCCCTGGTCTTGTACGTGCGCGTGTTGAAAAAAAAAGAAACTATCGATCTACCTGTAGGTGCGCCTGTTCGGTTGCTCGTCCGCTCGGCTTCTGCGCTTCAACCCTCATAGCGCCGCCGTTCTCAGCCCTTCTCCGTCGCGCGGCCAGCCGCCGGTCCGCCGAGCCGCCGTTGTTCAAGCATCGCTAGCCGGCCACCTTTACCCTCGCCCCACTCAGGAATTGTTGGAAATTCGAGGTACGTCTCAACTCTCAACTCAGCACTTGGTAATTGCCGATCTCTCTCAAATCTGAAATCTCTATTCAACTGTGTGTAGGAATTTCAATTTTTTTTTAATTTCCGTTTTTCTCATTGTAAGGCTAGGGTCTTAAAATTTGAAGGTGTTACAGTTGGGGACAATTCGCTGCGATTCATATATAATTAGGGGAGGATTATTTTTGTGACAACAGTGAGGCACAATGTCGAGTAAGTTTAGGTCCCTAATCGTATCATTCAATCAATACGTTTTGTTTATTGTTTCTATTCTTGCATATGCAAACACAAATAATGTAACTCGTACATTTTTACTAATATAATAATAATTAATCATGGGAGAATTTATGGAAAGGTTTAAATAAATGAAGACCTCGGCATAAGATGATATAACTAGCCCATCACATTCAGAATATATTGACATATGTCGTCATCTGATCATATTTGTTTTCATTGTTTGGAGTTCTTATGCTTAATTGTTCAAATTTACATAATCAATTAGTATTTCAAGTGGAAGTGAACAATTTATTTTGGTAAGAAATCTTGTTGCCATATAATTTGTGTTGTTGGGTGTGTTATTTATATATATTCCCTGTGTAAAGTAATACAAGATAGTGATCTAAAAAGTCTTATATTACTTTACAGAGGGTATTATTGCTTAGTGTCCATCCTTGTATATATGATGTGCACGTGGACACCGGAACATTTTTGTTCTAGATCCGTGGCAGAGGTTCTGGACCAAAACAAAAATGATGAACTCTATGAAGAGCATTTCAGGTTCATTGAAAATTATTTTAGTAAACCCTAGTTGGTTTAAGTGGTGCTGGGGTTTATGCCATCCCCATTTCAAGTTTTCATGAAAAGTTAAACATGATGCATCACTCTAGCTAGTCCTAATTCAAGCACTGACTAGGGTTGTGACAAAACTATAGATTTCTTATTCCAATGTTTCACTGGTATTTCCTCAATAATTTGTATAATTTATTTTCTTTCCACAATCTTGTCTATATATATTTTGGATTTTATATCTCTATACCAATTTGACGAGAATGGTTGTAACCCTATACATTTTGTACATTTATTTTTTTTATTTGATATTCTTCTATGTTCTCATTAAGTTTTTCATCTTTACAGAAATTAAGGGGATCTGAAGTTGTGCTATATTCACAATAATGTTACCATATTCAATACAATATTTGCAATAATACTTTACTAGTCACAACAATATTTAAATATTTGCTATTAGTTGCACGTTCTGCTATTTTACTAAGATGATTATTTCTTAATGGGCATCTATTAAGGGTTGACGAGGCCAATCAGTATGTCTGACGGTGCGCGTAGTGGCGTAATATTCCACTCAGTACTCACCATAGTTTTTCTTATGTTAGTTTGAGATTAAATAAATTTAAACATGTTCAGAAAAAAAGGAAATTTAAACATGTTATATGCATGCTTAATTAAATCTAGTACATCACCAATGGATAGGGATGTGACACTAGACGCACACAAATATACTCGTTTCTAGGTTGGTCCGTAAAGAGAATTTGATTTTCGCGCAGATAGATCATGGCATAAGAATATTCTTTGATATCAATTTTGCCAGCGAGTCTACGTACGTTGAAGATTGGTCTGAATTAAATTGATGTTACCTGATTGCAAGGCCACCGAAGATCATCTGGCGAAAACATACACTATACGAGTAGCGTGCCGCAGCCTTGGGGTGATCGATCCATCCCCTCTCGTAGAGCAGGGCGCGCGCTGAGCAGCTGAAAAAGCATACACATAAGTGCAGATGCTTACGGTATGCCTGATGGAAGCCATACAGACACAGAGATAAACACGAAGCAATCAGGCAGCCCAAAAAGATAGAAGAAGACTTACCGCCCGCACGCACTGAACCTGTACACAGAGGCTGGACAATACACTCGATCGGAGCACTGGATGGAGGATGATGCATGTGGTAGTAGGAGTACCAGTACTTGTAGGAAGGCACTGAACCGACGCGACGGCGCGTGTCTCGGCGCGGCGCACCAGATGTCGCCCTGCAGTGCGAGTGTGCGACACGCTTCGATCCTTGGACACGCAGGAGCCTACGTGTATGTCGATGCCTAGTGACTCGCGCATGCAGCAGAAAGCTCCACGCCCACGCAAACAGACACGGTCACCGAATACGAACCAGCCCATACTGTCAGCCCCGGTAACAGCACAATCTGTGGCCAGCCTGCACCGTATTTTTTTTTAGAAAAAAAGATGGCCCCCGGCTTCTGTATCTGGGAGATACATACGGCCACTTTATTGATTATTCTTGAGGACCTTATAAAGTATTACAATAATGTGCCTGAGTCCATCATCTTGGCACCGCACCTTGACCTGGAAAACTACTGACCTGATGCTACGGCAGCCGCAGAACAAAATTTCGGCAGTGAAACAGGCCGGTAAAACTGAAGTTAGGGCATCTCTATTCGATCTCTTGGATTTAAGGAAGTAAACGGTCCACTAGATCTTAGTGGAATACTTTATTCTTAAGTTTTGGTCGTTTCCACCCGATCCTTTAAATTTAGCGGGGTATTCTTTTTGTTAAATTCATTTAATTTTTGGCCGTCGGCACAATTGATTTAGCAGCTTGCTTCTCTCTTTTGTATGGGCACGTTCAATTAACATGCGAATCAATCAACCTGCTTCAAATTAGTCCATAGACGTCTTGCTTCTCTCTTATGTATGTGTACGTTCAATTAACTCAGAAATCAATCAACCCACTTCAGATTAGTTTGAATACGTGCATGTGTGTTTTCTTAGCCAAAACGATGGACGATGAATCAATGTTGTTCTAGTATTTTTGCCTAGCTTTTAAAAAGAAGCGTGTGAGATTGAGCCAAAAAAAATTAGAGCTTTGCTCTCGCTTTAAAAAGGAGGCATGAGAGATTGATCATGCAGGAAAAATGAGAAACGTGAGAGATTGGTAGAACCATGAGAGAGACGTGACTAACTTGGTCTCACCAGATATACGGCTCTTAATTTCTAATTAACTTGCGAATTTCTAGGAAGTGCCAAATTAGCATAGGTATAGGTTATGTTTGGAAAAATTATCAAAGTACATATAGTAATTTTCTTGAGGGAGGAGTGATGTATGCATCATCAGTTCAATCGATTAACATAGACAAATAGTATAGGTCCAGTGCATGTGTAGGTCACATCCGATGCATTCGCTCATAGCTCAGAGACATGTCACGTACTGCTCCCAATAGTACATGTTGTATTACCACTTCACTGACTTGTTCATCAACATTTTTTTTCTTTTGTCCAGAAAGCTCATACTCTCAGCACTCGTCAAGACACTGAATAAAATTTATACACACATACTACTACTATTAAGAAGAACAAATCAGTCATCAGATGTTCCTTCGAAAAGATAGTAGTCTGCAAAACAAACATCAACAGAAAGGCACTTATTTAACTTGAGCAAGATCAAACTTCAGTCCTTAAAGAGAAAAATCACACAAGCTAAACAGCATGCGTAGCAGCATGCTTAGACCATCCCAACACAGAGAACTTACATTAGAAGCATAGCATAACACCATAACTATAGGCTCCCTCAAACCCAAAGGGCAACTAGTGCCATCCTCCACCTCACGCCATGCCTATCTTGCAGCCCCAAAACTAGAACCACCCACACTCATATCCGGCAAGGTTTTATATTATTCTAAAGATGCTAGATACTACAGAAAATTGTTGTTGTCGCCTTAGACTAGCTCTCTCTCACGCCGGACTGAAGGTAGACGAAGCACTTTTTGCCCGCCCCGGCGCTAAAACGACTTTTTTTCTTTTCACCTCGTCACAAACTTAAACAGAATACATGCGGCTTTGTAGCCCGGGAGACGAAGCGCCCACGCTTCCTGCCTAGCTGCATGCAAGCGATCCGCTGGCCTCGCGCACGACGCGGCCGGCCGCTGCTAACAGCCCAACAACTACCACTACGCGCACGCACACACTACTGTCGTAAGCACACACGCACGCCGGTCACAACGCATGCACAAGACTAGTCAATCCACTAACCAACTTACTACATGCATCAAGATTAATATTAACATTTTTCATCCTAATCTTGACTTGCCGTCCATGGAGTTGTTGCAGCTTCCGTCGTCGATGTCGCCGCCATAACCGTAGCCCAGCCCGCGGACCCGACCTGGCGCACCAACGCCGATCGTACCGTGCTCCGTCATGATCTCGACGACATACGCCGAGCTCCTTGTCCGCCGGCGACACAAGCCCGGCGTCCCTCTGCGCCGCGCCCGTCCCGCGCGCACCCGACGTGCCCAACGAGCCCGACCGCATCAGTGCGCCCCGCACGTCCCGCGCACCTGACGCGCCCGACGAGCCCGACTGCACCAATGCGTCCCGCATGTCCCGCGTGAATCCGTCGCGCCCGACAAGCCCGACCACACACGCCTACGCTGCGGTCCCGCCGCGCCTGACACGCCCGGCACGCGCCCATACACGTGCCCGACGCGTCTGACACTGGCGCCACGGCTTATTCCGGCCAACACTCACCCCCTAAGCCGTGGCCTCGCCGCACGGCCTGCCGACAGGGGCGCTGGCTCATCGTTGTCGCCTCGTCGCCATGTACGCCTCCGCTGCGTCTCCGGCACAAGCCGCCGCTCGCAGTCTCGTGCGCCGCCACGCCGCGTCTCCGTGCCACGTGCCTCCATGGTTGTCGGGCCGAGCCGTCGCGACCTTTGCGCCACCACGCAGGTCCTTTGCGACCTCCTCGTCTCCACGACCGCCGTGCCCTTTGCGCGCACAACATCACAGCGCACAGCCGTGGACTCGCCGCCTGTTGCCGTCGCCACACGCTCGCCGCACGCCGCAGCCGATGCCTCCATGTCGGCCGCGCACGCTGCGCTCGATGCGGACGCCACCGCGCGCCACGGCCGCCCCTCGAACCTTGTGGCTCTGAATACCAATTGTTGTTGCCGCCCTAGACTAGCTCTCTCTCACGCCGGACTGGAGGTAGACGAAGCACTTTTTTCCGGCGACCAACGCCTCGGCGCTTCAACGCCCCGGCGCTAAAACGCCTTTTTTCTTTTCAGCTCGCCACAAACTCAAACAGAATACATGCGGCTTTGTAGCCCTGGAAACGCAGCGCCCACGCTTCCTGCCTAGCTGCATGCGAGCGATCCGCTGGCCTCGCGCACGACGCGGCCGGCCGCTGCTAACAGCCCAACAACTACCACTACGCGCACGCACACACTACTGCCACAAGCACACACGCACGCCGGTCACAACGCACGCACCAGACTAGTCAATCCACTAACCAACTTACTACATGCATCAAGATTAGTACTAACAAAAATACCCCAAAAGTACGGCTACCGTGCTGATGCACATCAACTCCTCACACACTGCCGCTGAAACTTCCAGTGCCACCATGCTGCAGTGCAGCCACAGTGTCCTTCAGACAGCGAATGCAACGGGAGAACCTGTTAGTGAGGCGCTTCAGGAAGGAGACCTCACTCTAGCTGGAGCGAACGATTTTCATCAGCTCAGCACAAAGATGCTCAACCTCGATCAACTTCTTGCGGAGATCATCCACCTGATGGCGCTGGTAACGCAGTTGATAGTAGTTAATATCCCTAATTTCCACATTACATTCAGCAGCTACGGCATGAATCACCATCAGGCAGGCAGTCTGCTCAGCCTCAGGAATAGTTACTCCAGCAGCCTCACAGTACACATGAGGAACCATGTCTGCTGGATCAGGATCGACCTGAACTCCCACGATGTACAGTCCATCAGGAGCAGGCCTCCAGCAAAGAACTGGCAGAGGGACACCAAAGAGTGCCACAAACTGCTTCAGGAAATGCTTGGTTGGATGTCAACAAACTCCATGCCTAAATTTGACAACACATCTATCACATTAGAAAACAAGATAAAGAGACACAAGCATAGCTACTACCCATACACCAACGACCATCTCCATATTAGATATGCATTAGCCAACTTCCAACTTCTCCCGAGCTAGTGCTAGTTAGCTTCTAGTTGGCTAATGCTAGAAACCATACCTCCTTTTCTTCAATCTCTATCGAGCTTCTCCATATTAGACATACTAATGCTAGCTGGCTTCTAGTTGGCTAATGCTAGAAGCCATACCTCGTTGTCGTCAATCTCTCCCGAGCTTCTCCGATCAGTTGCTCTCCTTCTACCGCTTCCAACTAGAGTGTGGAATTTTTGGATGGGCGATTAGTATCGCGCGACCCAAGAGCCATTTATAGTGCAATATAAGAGGGTCGCGAGCAGGACATCTGTGCACAAGAGGCTACGTAGATATGACTGATTTAACCTAGGTATCGACTACCCCACGGCTCGCTCACCCTGGTTACTGTGATGCTTATCTATTAGCTGCGTCCAGGTTGTTACCTACTCCATCCGTTCGGAATTACTTGTCGTAGAAATGGATGTATCTAAACATTTTTTAGTTTTAGATACATCCATTTCTGCGACAAGTAATTCAGAATGGAGGGAGTAGATATTTTAAGAACCACATCGCAGATATTCTTCTCGCATAAACAATCTGCTGGACATTTTGCGTGTG
>LR880972.1:1013349249-1013363443 GCA_904067115.1 Aegilops sharonensis
ATTAAACTTATTATTACCACATATTTTATTTAGGGTACTACATCATTTGAACAACATAATTTACATATGGTTTAACTTTTCGGGAGGCCCTAAAGGGATAACACAAGAACTTAGAAAGATACCTTAATATTCTTGGCGATTACAACACCTTCGATATGGTGGCTATTCTAAAAAGTGGTGGTGCTACTATTACTTAGGAACTGAGAGCGCTTTTGGTGACAGTGTTTGTTGCTCGAAGCTCAGGACTCTGTCCCTTCTGTGTGTGTTATGTTCTCTCTGAGGCCAACTTCTCCTTTTATAGCCGCAAGAGAGACAAGTTTCGGGAGCCTTTTCCTGCTTACTCAAATGCCATAGCCTTCTTACATGTCCACCTAGAGCGTGGATATGGATGCCTTCATGAGAATGGCCGACAAGCTACGCTTCTCGTCTTTCATGCAATCTTACTTGTGGTTACTTTGTCTGTTGGCAAATAACTTCCTAGCATCCGGTGTTATCTAGCATATGAGTAATATCACACACAAATGATTGTTACTCAGATTGCTATCTTCTTATTTGACTCACACTGTTGGATTGACTCAAAATTCATCCGTCTTCTTTGATGCATATAGCCATGCTTAAGCTTGCTCTTCTTATCTATTCACACCGTTGGCCTGACTCAAAATTATGCCTTCTTCTTCGATGCATGCGAACATTCTTAAGCTTGATCATCTTATCTATTCATTTATTTTAAAAAATTATATAGGGGTCTTCCCCTCAAATATGATTGATAATACATTATCAATATTCAGATGCGCTTCAATATTTGGGGAGCTCTTCCTCACCTGAATAATTAATAGCAATATCAATTCAGGTATATGGGCTTCTATTCAACAGGCTGCCCATGCCCAGCTATGTCCATGTGATCGTCATCAGATAGATTGAAATCATATTTGTAATCAAATTCTTTCTTTACTTCTTCAAATTTTACTATTTCTTGTCTTAATTCTTGTAAGATTTCCTCTTTCAATTCTTTTTTATTCTTTTTTGACAATTCTTCAAATATTTTATCCATTTCTTCATCTATGTATTCAATATCGTCATAGCTTCTTATACTTATTGGTGCATGCAAAGTCGTCATAGCTTCTTATACTTATTGGTGCATGCAAAGACGGTTATTAATTTTGGGAGGGGGAGCGCTCAATTTTGTGTGGTGATTGGCTGCCCGCCCCAATGATGCATTAAAGCACATAATACAACGCATGCAAGGCCTGCCCTTGATTACTAGGCCGCGTTAATAAAAACGAACCATGCAGCGGGTCTGCTGCTTCCTGGTCATTGGGCAAAGGCCCTCGTTGAACGGCGTACATGCTCGGGCCACGTAATGAAATGAACGCGCGCAGGTAGGCAGTGGAGGGTCTAGGCGGCAGGCGGCGGTGTCCTGCGGTGGCAGGCCTCGGCGAGCGGTGGCGGGGCGCGGGGCACGCGGCGGCGAGCCTTGGCAGGCGGTGGCGGCTGCGCGCGGGGCAGACTCCGGGGCGGCGGCGCGGGCTTGGATCCCTCGCAGATCTGATCCTGTGGGCGCGGCCTCGGCATCCCCTGCTTGGCCGACGGGTCTCGGTGGGGGGGCTTCTCCGTGCTGAGATCTGGTAAGCGGGATCATCCAGATTCCGGCAAGGACGGCGGCGACCCGTGCACGAGAGATGGAGGTCTTCGATCAGATCTGGGTGAAAACCTGCTATTGGCTATTGCCAAGGCCGGTGATGGCGACGCTGTCCGCGTCGTTCCCTTCCTGAAGGCATCGTCGTGGAGATGTTCAAGGCCACTCTCTGCTACCTCCGGGGGAAACCCTAGATCAGTAGATCGGATGACGGCGGCTCTCTGGTGTCGTTTCCCCCCTGGGGGCGTCATTCTTGGAGGAGCACACGGACTCGAGGGACTAGAGGACGACGACTTTGGTGGAGCGGTGCTTCATCTTACACATTGATGGTGGCGGATCTCGACGGCATGGTGCTGTGGAGACTCGGTGCCTGATGCGCGGAGATGGACTCGTGCAGGAGGAGGATGCTGTCTGGCGTCATGGGGGCGTCGATGGCTGAGTGGCCAGACAAGGTAGAAGCCACAATATGATCTGAAGATGGACCTGTGGAAGATGGCGGCGACGGCACACGAGTGCGTCTGGCCGGATTGTACCCCAGACCCGGTATGTGGCTCGGCTGGGGCTTCCGAATATGTTTCGGCTTCCGGCTTTTGATGTTAGGCTTAGGTGAGTGGTTTGGGTAGTGGCCCAGCTAGCACCCCTTCATCATTTTGGATAGGAGTAGCGGCATGTGTTGCCAAGACGGTGGATTCAGGCACATTTTTGTAATACTTTGTTAGGTCCTCGAGAATAATCAATAAAGTGGCCGTATGCATCTCCCAGATGCAGAGGCCGGGGGTCATCCTCCTTTTCTAAAAAAAAAGGTAGGCAGTGGAGGGTATGGATTGCGCCACGTCACTGATCCGTGGCATGGCCTTCTTGTTCTCTAGGCTCGGCCATGCCTCCATCTCTCTCCCTATATATAGGAGGAGTAGGCATCCATCCGCGTGCGGGGTGCGTGTGACTCGCGGGAGCCGCAGACACACACACACACACACACACCCACGCACACACACACACACACACACACACGCACACAGACACACCCACACACACACACACACACACACCCACGCACACACACACACACACACACACACGCACACAGACACACCCACACACACACACACACACACACCCACGCACACACACACACACACACACACACGCACACAGACACACCCACACACACACACACACACACACCCACACACGCTCAGCTTGATATACAACGAATGCATTATGATTCATAATAATATTAGTTTAATTAGACTAAACTTAGGGTGAAATCTATTGTAACAAAACATTTATTTGTACCTCTAAGACAATACTTTTTTCACAAAATAAAATGTTAATTTGGCACAAGAAAATATACATGTAATCATAAACATTATAATTAAAATTGTATGACAAATGTGTGTCTTATTATAGAGAATCGCGACTATATAGTTAACAAGAACTATACATAAAAGAACTATCAAGTTAGTGTAAAGAAAGATGTATATGGTATATTTTTAAAAGACAAATATAGATTGATTAGCATAAGAACTTGATTATTTTTTTAATGAAAAGTAAAAAAGTTTATTATAAATAATTAAGAGCGATTGATATTAACTAATGAGGGGGACACTATTGACACGGCCGAGGCTGATGCCAACCATGTGGCGCTCGACGCCGGCTCGATCTACTCAGCCGTGTCCGCGAGCCCGGGACTGGATCTCAAGTCCGGTGGCGTGCCCATCACCGCCTGGGTCCAATACGACGCGCCGCGCCGTCGCCTGCGCGCCTGGCTGTCCCACTCCGCGTCACGCAGGCACCTCAACCCGGCGCTGTCCATCACAGTAGACCTCTCTGAACTGCTCAACGACACCATGTTTGTGGGGTTTTCGGCCTCCAACAGCAACAAGGGCAGCGCCCTTCACATCATCAACAGCTGGTCCTTCAGGACCTACTGGCCGCGCCACACATCCTCTGGTCCATTGGCTGCGTCGCCGCCACCACCGTCAACCCCTCTGCCATCGCTTCCGGCACATCACCACAGCATTGTGGCTTGGCTTGTCGGTACCTTGCTCTTCTAGATGATTCTCGCCGTTTCATTCTTCTTGTGGGTTTGCCCCCATCCGAAGAAGACCCTACGCCCCCGTGATGTCCAGCTCCCTGACCGTTCCGAGAAACACACCATTCTGCCGAAGGAGCCAGGAGTGCCTGACCTGACATCAATCAAGACCATCAAGCTGTTGTTCGTGTGTCGCCATTTTTTATTCTAATTTTGATAGGCCGCATTGTAATGGTGACTCCTGCCCAACTACTTGTCCTATGCTGAATCTGTGTCCTATTCTCATGAGTTTTGCTCCCGCATCATTTAGTTTGACAGTCGACNCTGCCCAACTACTTGTCCTATGCTGAATCTGTGTCCTATTCTCATGAGTTTTGCTCCCGCATCATTTAGTTTGACAGTCGACGTGAAACGGTTCCAAGCCATATGTGGCCGTGCTGATATGTGTTTCTAAACGAGCTTAATGCCATGCTTGTCCGCAAGAAGCTTACTTCCTTCCTGGAGGCTTTCTTGTGCTCTGTTTGTTGTCTAGTTGTTTGCCGAAATGTTGATGTTGATATCAGTACGACTTGTTTCTGCGTTGTCTCCAACCGTGGTTTTTGCAACGTCATGACTTCTTCAGTCATCATATGCCAAAGTCTTTTCTTGATATAGATTGGATTGACCATGATTTACGCATATGCTTTTCTTCTAGTTTAATTTCCTGAAAAAAAGACCTAATATATATTCCACTGCTTGTTTGCAGGGCAAAGTGACCAGGACCAAGATTGTGGAGTATTCCCGTCGCCGGTGAACTTCCTCAACGGCTGCTGCTGGACGGCCTACCCGTTCCTCAAGTTCCATCTCTACGTGACGGTCAGTAACTAATGAGGGGGACACTATTGACACGGCCGAGGCCATCTTGAATGGAGCACATAGGAAGGTTGGTTAGCAGAATAAAAATAAACATAATTAGATCGTTGAACTATAATTTTGGCACTATAATGTTAACTATAATGTTGGCACATAAATAACACCACACAACTACGTCCGCCTCCATGACAAAGAGCATCTCCATTTTCTTCGGTGTGAGAGAGATCCGGTTTATGTTCCAACTATTCCTGATAGATACAAGAAGTATGCCATTCCTTCAAATGCATCGAATGCTTCAACAACGACAGAAACGGTCCTAACATGGATTTGTTTAGGCATGAACTAGCTACAGTCATTGCTCTTAGTTGGTGAAGAAATCATGTTCATGATTTTCTATGCGTGACCATATTGATTTGCAAACTTATTGGCAAATGAAGATTTTGTGCCATGAACAAGTTTTTCTGCTAAATTATGACCTATGTTAGCTCTCGTCGAGCTCCACCCTCTCGTCGAGCTCCACCTCTCCGGCGTCAACACCGTAGCCGTGGAGTTTGACACGCACCTGGACTTGGCGCTGGGCGACGCTGATGCCAACCATGTGGCGCTCGACGCCGGCTCGATCTACTCAGCCGTGTCCGCGAGCCCGGGACTGGATCTCAAGTCCGGTGGCGTGCCCATCGCCGCCTGGGTCCAATACGACGCGCCGCGCCGTCGCCTGCGCGCCTGGCTGTCCCACTCCGCGTCACGCAGGCACCTCAACCCGGCGCTGTCCATCACAGTAGACCTCTCTGAACTGCTCAACGACACCATGTTTGTGGGGTTTTCGGCCTCCAACAGCAACAAGGGCAGCGCCCTTCACATCATCAACAGCTGGTCCTTCAGGACCTACTGGGCGCGCCACACATCCTCTGGTCCATTGGCTGCGTCGCCGCCACCACCGTCAACCCCTCTGCCATCGCTTCCGGCACATCACCACAGCATTGTGGCTTGGCTTGTCGGTACCTTGCTCTTCTTGATGATTCTCGCCGTTTCATTCTTCTTGTGGGTTTGCCCCCATCCGAAGAAGACCCTACGCCCCCGTGATGTCCAGCTCGCTGACCGTTCGGAGAAACACACCATTCTGCCGAAGGATGTGGCCAGGAGTGCCTGACCTGACATCAATCAAGACCGTCAAGCTGTTGTTCGTGTGTCGCCATTTTTTATTCTAATTTTGATAGGCCGCATTGTAATGGTGACTCCTGCCCAACTACTTGTCCTATGCTGAATCTGTGTCCTATTCTCATGAGTTTTGCTCCCGCATCATTTAGTTTGACAGTCGACGTGAAACGGTTCCAAGCCATATGTGGCCGTGCTGATATGTGTTTCTAAACGAGCTTAATGCCATGCTTGTCCGCAAGAAGCTTACTTCCTTCCTGGAGGCTTTCTTGTGCTCTGTTTGTTGTCTAGTTGTTTGCCGAAATGTTGATGTTGATATCAGTACGACTTGTTTCTGCGTTGTCTCCAACCGTGGTTTTTGCAACGTCATGACTTCTTCAGTCATCATATGCCAAAGTCTTTTCTTGATATAGATTGGATTGACCATGATTTACGCATATGCTTTTCTTCTAGTTTAATTTCCTGGAAAAAAAAGACCTAATATATATTCCACTGCTTGTTTGCAGGGCAAAGTGACCAGGACCAAGAGTGTGGAGTATTCCCGTCGCCGGTGAACTTCCTCAACGGCTGCTGCTGGACGGCCTACCCGTTCCTCAAGTTCCATCTCTACGTGACGGTCAGTAACTAATGAGGGGGACACTATTGACACGGCCGAGGCCATCTTGGATGGAGCACATAGGAAGGTTGGTTAGCAGAATAAAAATAAACATAATTAGATCGTTGAACTATAATTTTGGCACTATAATGTTAACTATAATGTTGGCACAATAATGACACCACACAACTACGTCCGCCTCCATGACAAAGAGCATCTCCATTTTCTTCGGTGTGAGAGAGATCCGGTTTATGTTCCAACTATTCCTGATAGATACAAGAAGTATGCCATTCCTTCAAATGCATCGAATGCTTCAACAACGACAGAAACGGTCCTAACATGGATTTGTTTAGGCATGAACTAGCTACAGCCATTGCTCTTAGTTGGTGAAGAAATCATGTTCATGATTTTCTATGCGTGACCATATTGATTTGCAAACTTATTGGCAAATGAAGATTTTGTGCCATGAACAAGTTTTTCTGCTAAATTATGACCTATGTTAGCTCTCGTCGAGCTCCACCCTCTCGTCGAGCTCCACCTCCGGCGTCAACACCGTAGCCGTGGAGTTTGACACGCACCTGGACTTGGCGCTGGGCGACGCTGATGCCAACCATGTGGCGCTCGACGCCGGCTCGATCTACTCAGCCGTGTCCGCGAGCCCGGGACTGGATCTCAAGTCCGGTGGCGTGCCCATCGCCGCCTGGGTCCAATACGACGCGCCGCGCCGTCGCCTGCGCGCCTGGCTGTCCCACTCCGCGTCACGCAGGCACCTCAACCCGGCGCTGTCCATCACAGTAGACCTCTCTGAACTGCTCAACGACACCATGTTTGTGGGGTTTTCGGCCTCCAACAGCAACAAGGGCAGCGCCCTTCACATCATCAACAGCTGGTCCTTCAGGACCTACTGGCCGCGCCACACATCCTCTGGTCCATTGGCTGCGTCGCCGCCACCACCGTCAACCCCTCTGCCATCGCTTCCGGCACATCACCACAGCGTTGTGGCTTGGCTTGTCGGTACCTTGCTCTTCTTGATGATTCTCGTCGTTTCATTCTTCTTGTGGGTTTGCCCCCATCCGAAGAAGACCCTACGCCCCCGTGATGTCTAGCTCGCTGACCGTTCCGAGAAACACACCATTCTGCCGAAGGATGTGGCCAGGAGTGCCTGACCTGACATCAATCAAGACCGTCAAGCTGTTGTTCGTGTGTCGCCATTTTTTATTCTAATTTTGATAGGCCGCATTGTAATGGTGACTCCTGCCCAACTACTTGTCCTATGCTGAATCTGTGTCCTATTCTCATGAGTTTTTCTCCCGCATCATTTAGTTTGACAGTCGACGTGAAACGGTTCCAAGCCATATGTGGCCGTGCTGATATGTGTTTCTAAACGAGCTTAATGCCATGCTTGTCCGCAAGAAGCTTACTTCCTTCCTGGAGGCTTTCTTGTTCTCTGTTTGTTGTCTAGTTGTTTGCCGAAATGTTGATGTTGATATCAGTACGACTTGTTTCTGCGTTGTCTCCAACCGTGGTTTTTGCAACGTCATGACTTCTTCAGTCATCATATGCCAAAGTCTTTTCTTGATATAGATTGGATTGACCATGATTTACGCATATGCTTTTCTTCTAGTTTAATTTCCTGGAAAAAAAAGACCTAATATATATTCCACTGCTTGTTTGCAGGGCAAAGTGACCAGGACCAAGATTGTGGAGTATTCCCGTCGCCGGTGAACTTCCTCAACGGCTGCTGCTGGACGGCCTACCCGTTCCTCAAGTTGCATCTCTACGTGACGGTCAGTAACTAATGAGGGGGACACTATTGACACGACCGAGGCCATCTTGGATGGAGCACATAGGAAGGTTGGTTAGCAGAATAAAAATAAACATAATTAGATCGTTGAACTATAATTTTGGCATTATAATGTTAACT
The DNA here is from genome assembly GCA_904067115.1 of Aegilops sharonensis. Taxonomy (NCBI): domain Eukaryota; kingdom Viridiplantae; phylum Streptophyta; class Magnoliopsida; order Poales; family Poaceae; genus Aegilops; species Aegilops sharonensis. Next base: position 1,013,357,447 of record LR880972.1, read on the forward strand.
ATAATGTTGGCACAATAATGACACCACACAACTACGTCCGCCTCCATGACAAAGAGCATCTGCATTTTCTTCGGTGTGAGAGAGATCCGGTTTATGTTCCAACTATTCCTGATAGATACAAGAAGTATGCCATTCCTTCAAATGCATCGAATGCTTCAACAACGACAGAAACGGTCCTAACATGGATTTGTTTAGGCATGAACTAGCTACAGCCATTGCTCTTAGTTGGAGAAGAAATCATGTTCATGATTTTCTATGCGTGACCATATTGATTTGCAAACTTATTGGCAAATGAAGATTTTGTGCCATGAACAAGTTTTTCTGCTAAATTATGACCTATGTTAGCTCTCGTCGAGCTCCACCTCCGGCGTCAACACCGTAGCCGTGGAGTTTGACACGCACCTGGACTTGGCGCTGGGCGACGCTGATGCCAACCATGTGGCGCTCGACGCCGGCTCGATCTACTCAGCCGTGTCCGCGAGCCCGGGACTGGATCTCAAGTCCGGTGGCGTGCCCATCGCCGCCTGGGTCCAATACGACGCGCCGCGCCGTCGCCTGCGCGCCTGGCTGTCCCACTCCGCGTCACGCAGGCACCTCAACCCGGCGCTGTCCATCACAGTAGACCTCTCTGAACTGCTCAACGACACCATGTTTGTGGGGTTTTCGGCCTCCAACAGCAACAAGGGCAGCGCCCTTCACATCATCAACAGCTGGTCCTTTAGGACCTACTGGCCGCGCCACACATCCTCTGGTCCATTGGCTGCGTCGCCGCCACCACCGTCAACCCCTCTGCCATCGCTTCCGGCACATCACCACAGCATTGTGGCTTGGCTTGTCGGTACCTTGCTCTTCTTGATGATTCTCGCCGTTTCATTCTTCTTGTGGGTTTGCCCCCATCCGAAGAAGACCCTACGCCCCCGTGATGTCCAGCTCGCTGACCGTTCCGAGAAACACACCATTCTGCCGAAGGATGTGGCCAGGAGTGCCTGACCTGACATCAATCAAGACCGTCAAGCTGTTGTTCGTGTGTCGCCATTTTTTATTCTAATTTTGATAGGCCGCATTGTAATGGTGACTCCTGCCCAACTACTTGTCCTATGCTGAATCTGTGTCCTATTCTCATGAGTTTTGCTCCCGCATCATTTAGTTTGACAGTCGACGTGAAACGGTTCCAAGCCATATGTGGCCGTGCTGATATGTGTTTCTAAACGAGCTTAATGCCATGCTTGTCCGCAAGAAGCTTACTTCCTTCCTGGAGGCTTTCTTGTGCTCTGTTTGTTGTCTAGTTGTTTGCCGAAATGTTGATGTTGATATCAGTACGACTTGTTTCTGCGTTGTCTCCAACCGTGGTTTTTGCAACGTCATGACTTCTTCAGTCATCATATGCCAAAGTCTTTTCTTGATATAGATTGGATTGACCATGATTTACGCATATGCTTTTCTTCTAGTTTAATTTCCTGGAAAAAAAAGACCTAATATATATTCCACTGCTTGTTTGCAGGGCAAAGTGACCAGGACCAAGATTGTGGAGTATTCCCGTCGCCGGTGAACTTCCTCAATGGCTGCTGCTGGACGGCCTACCCGTTCCTCAAGTTCCATCTCTACGTGACGGTCAGTAACTAATGAGGGGGACACTATTGACACGGCCGAGGCCATCTTGGATGGAGCACATAGGAAGGTTGGTTAGCAGAATAAAAATAAACATAATTAGATCGTTGAACTATAATTTTGGCACTATAATGTTAACTATAATGTTGGCACAATAATGACACCACACAACTATGTCCGCCTCCATGACAAAGAGCATCTCCATTTTCTTCGGTGTGAGAGAGATCCGGTTTATGTTCCAACTATTCCTGATAGATACAAGAAGTATGCCATTCCTTCAAATGCATCGAATGCTTCAACAACGACAGAAACGGTCCTAACATGGATTTGTTTAGGCATGAACTAGCTACAACCAGTGCTCTTAGTTGGTGAAGAAATCATGTTCATGATTTTCTATGCGTGACCATATTGATTTGCAAACTTATTGGCAAATGAAGATTTTGTGCCATGAACAAGTTTTTATGCTAAATTATGACCTATGTTAGCTCTCGTCGAGCTCCACCCTCTCGTCGAGCTCCACCTTCGGCGTCAACACCGTAGCCGTGGAGTTTGACACGCACCTGGACTTGGCGCTGGGCGACGCTGATGCCAACCATGTGGCGCTCGACGCCGGCTCGATCAACTCAGCCGTGTCCGCGAGCCCGGGACTGGATCTCAAGTCCGGTGGCGTGCCCATCACCGCCTGGGTCCAATACGACGCGCCGCGCCGTCGCCTGCGCGCCTGGCTGTCCCACTCCGCGTCACGCAGGCACCTCAACCCGGCGCTGTCCATCACAGTAGACCTCTCTGAACTGCTCAACGACACCATGTTTGTGGGGTTTTCGGCCTCCAACAGCAACAAGGGCAGCGCCCTTCACATCATCAACAGCTGGTCCTTCAGGACCTACTGGGCGTGCCACACATCCTCTGGTCCATTGGCTGCGTCGCCGCCACCACCGTCAACCCCTCTGCCATCGCTTCCGCTACATCACCACAGCATTGTGGCTTGGCTTGTCGGTACCTTGCTCTTCTTGATGATTCTCGCCGTTTCATTCTTCTTGTGGGTTTTCCCCCATCCGAAGAAGACCCTACGCCCCCGTGATGTCCAGCTCGCTGACCGTTCCGAGAAACACACCATTCTGCCGAAGGATGTGGCCAGGAGTGCCTGACCTGACATCAATCAAGACCGTCAAGCTGTTGTTCGTGTGTCGCCATTTTTTATTCTAATTTTGATAGGCCGCATTGTAATGGTGACTCCTGCCCAACTACTTGTCCTATGCTGAATCTGTGTCCTATTCTCATGAGTTTTGCTCCCGCATCATTTAGTTTGACAGTCGACGTGAAACGGTTCCAAGCCATATGTGGCCGTGCTGATATGTGTTTCTAAACGAGCTTAATGCCATGCTTGTCCGCAAGAAGCTTACTTCCTTCCTGGAGGCTTTCTTGTGCTCTGTTTGTTGTCTAGTTGTTTGCCGAAATGTTGATGTTGATATCAGTACGACTTGTTTCTGCGTTGTCTCCAACCGTGGTTTTTGCAACGTCATGACTTCTTCAGTCATCATATGCCAAAGTCTTTTCTTGATATAGATTGGATTGACCATGATTTACGCATATGCTTTTCTTCTAGTTTAATTTCCTGGAAAAAAAGACCTAATATATATTCCACTGCTTGTTTGCAGGGCAAAGTGACCAGGACCAAGAGTGTGGAGTATTCCCGTCGCCGGTGAACTTCCTCAACGGCTGCTGCTGGACGGCCTACCCGTTCCTCAAGTTCCATCTCTACGTGACGGTCAGTAACTAATGAGGGGGACACTATTGACACGGCCGAGGCCATCTTGGATGGAGCACATAGGAAGGTTGGTTAGCAGAATAAAAATAAACATAATTAGATCGTTGAACTATAATTTTGGCACTATAATGTTAACTATAATGTTGGCACAATAATGACACCACACAACTACGTCCGCCTCCATGACAAAGAGCATCTCCATTTTCTTCGGTGTGAGAGAGATCCGGTTTATGTTCCAACTATTCCTGATAGATACAAGAAGTATGCCATTCCTTCAAATGCATCGAATGCTTCAACAACGACAGAAACGGTCCTAACATGGATTTGTTTAGGCATGAACTAGCTACAGCCATTGCTCTTAGTTGGTGAAGAAATCATGTTCATGATTTTCTATGCGTGACCATATTGATTTGCAAACTTATTGGCAAATGAAGATTTTGTGCCATGAACAAGTTTTTCTGCTAAATTATGACCTATGTTAGCTCTCGTCGAGCTCCACCTCCGGCGTCAACACCGTAGCCGTGGAGTTTGACACGCACCTGGACTTGGCGCTGGGCGACGCTGATGCCAACCATGTGGCGCTCGACGCCGGCTCGATCTACTCAGCCGTGTCCGCGAGCCCGGGACTGGATCTCAAGTCCGGTGGCGTGCCCATCGCCGCCTGGGTCCAATACGACGCGCCGCGCCGTCGCCTGCGCGCCTGGCTGTCCCACTCCGCGTCACGCAGGCACCTCAACCCGGCGCTGTCCATCACAGTAGACCTCTCTGAACTGCTCAACGACACCATGTTTGTGGGGTTTTCGGCCTCCAACAGCAACAAGGGCAGCGCCCTTCACATCATCAACAGCCGGTCCTTCAGGACCTACTGGCCGCGCCACACATCCTCTGGTCCATTGGCTGCGTCGCCGCCACCACCGTCAACCCCTCTGCCATCGCTTCCGGCACATCACCACAGCATTGTGGCTTGGCTTGTCGGTACCTTGCTCTTCTTGATGATTCTCGCCGTTTCATTCTTCTTGTGGGTTTGCCCCCATCCGAAGAAGACCCTACGCCCCCATGATGTCCAGCTCGCTGACCGTTCCGAGAAACACACCATTCTGCCGAAGGATGTGGCCAGGAGTGCCTGACCTGACATCAATCAAGACCGTCAAGCTGTTGTTCGTGTGTCGCCATTTTTTATTCTAATTTTGATAGGCCGCATTGTAATGGTGACTCCTGCCCAACTACTTGTCCTATGCTGAATCTGTGTCCTATTCTCATGAGTTTTGCTCCCGCATCATTTAGTTTGACAGTCGACGTGAAACGGTTCCAAGCCATATGTGGCCGTGCTGATATATGTTTCTAAACGAGCTTAATGCCATGCTTGTCCGCAAGAAGCTTACTTCCTTCCTGGAGGCTTTCTTGTGCTCTGTTTGTTGTCTAGTTGTTTGCCGAAATGTTGATGTTGATATCAGTACGACTTGTTTCTGCGTTGTCTCCAACCGTGGTTTTTGCAATGTCATGACTTCTTCAGTCATCATATGCCAAAGTCTTTTCTTGATATAGATTGGATTGACCATGATTTACGCATATGCTTTTCTTCTAGTTTAATTTCCTGGAAAAAAAGACCTAATATATATTCCACTGCTTGTTTGCAGGGCAAAGTGACCAGGACCAAGATTGTGGAGTATTCCCGTCGCCGGTGAACTTCCTCAATGGCTGCTGCTGGACGGCCTACCCGTTCCTCAAGTTCCATCTCTACGTGACGGTCAGTAACTAATGAGGGGGACACTATTGACACGGCCGAGGCCATCTTGGATGGAGCACATAGGAAGGTTGGTTAGCAGAATAAAAATAAACATAATTAGATCGTTGAACTATAATTTTGGCACTATAATGTTAACTATAATGTTGGCACAATAATGACACCACACAACTACGTCCGCCTCCATGACAAAGAGCATCTCCATTTTCTTCGGTGTGAGAGAGATCCGGTTTATGTTCCAACTATTCCTGATAGATACAAGAAGTATGCCATTCCTTCAAATGCATCGAATGCTTCAACAACGACAGAAACGGTCCTAACATGGATTTGTTTAGGCATGAACTAGCTACAGCCATTGCTCTTAGTTGGTGAAGAAATCATGTTCATGATTTTCTATGCGTGACCATATTGATTTGCAAACTTATTGGCAAATGAAGATTTTGTGCCATGAACAAGTTTTTCTGCTAAATTATGACCTATGTTAGCTCTCGTCGAGCTCCACCCTCTCGTCGAGCTCCACCTCCGGCGTCAACACCGTAGCCGTGGAGTTTGACACGCACCTGGACTTGGCGCTGGGCGACGCTGATGCCAACCATGTGGCGCTCGACGCCGGCTCGATCTACTCAGCCGTGTCCGCGAGCCCGGGACTGGATCTCAAGTCCGGTGGCGTGCCCATCACCGCCTGGGTCCAATACGACGCGCCGCGCCGTCGCCTGCGCGCCTGGCTGTCCCACTCCGCGTCACGCAGGCACCTCAACCCGGCGCTGTCCATCACAGTAGACCTCTCTGAACTGCTCAACGACACCATGTTTGTGGGGTTTTCGGCCTCCAACAGCAACAAGGGCAGCGCCCTTCACATCATCAACAGCTGGTCCTT
>LR880972.1:1013364231-1013378165 GCA_904067115.1 Aegilops sharonensis
CCCCGTGATGTCCAGCTCGCTGACCGTTCCGAGAAACACACCATTCTGCCGAAGGATGTGGCCAGGAGTGCCTGACCTGACATCAATCAAGACCGTCAAGCTGTTGTTCGTGTGTCGCCATTTTTTATTCTAATTTTGATAGGCCGCATTGTAATGGTGACTCCTGCCCAACTACTTGTCCTATGCTGAATCTGTGTCCTATTCTCATGAGTTTTGCTCCCGCATCATTTAGTTTGACAGTCGACGTGAAACGGTTCCAAGCCATATGTGGCCGTGCTGATATGTGTTTCTAAACGAGCTTAATGCCATGCTTGTCCGCAAGAAGCTTACTTCCTTCCTGGAGGCTTTCTTGTGCTCTGTTTGTTGTCTAGTTGTTTGCCGAAATGTTGATGTTGATATCAATACGACTTGTTTGTGCGTCGTCTCCAACCGTGGTTTTTGCAACGTCATGACTTCTTCAGTCATCATATGCCAAAGTCTTTTCTTGATATAGATTGGATTGACCATGATTTACGCATATGCTTTTCTTCTAGTTTAATTTCCTGGAAAAAAAGACCTAATATATATTCCACTGCTTGTTTGCAGGGCAAAGTGACCAGGACCAAGATTGTGGAGTATTCCCGTCGCCGGTGAACTTCCTCAACGGCTGCTGCTGGACGGCCTACCCGTTCCTCAAGTTCCATCTCTACGTGACGGTCAGTAACTAATGAGGGGGACACTATTGACACGGCCGAGGCCATCTTGGATGGAGCACATAGGAAGGTTGGTTAGCAGAATAAAAATAAACATAATTAGATCGTTGAACTATAATTTTGGCACTATAATGTTAACTATAATGTTGGCACAATAATGACACCACACAACTACGTCCGCCTCCATGACAAAGAGCATCTCCATTTTCTTCGGTGTGAGAGAGATTCGGTTTATGTTCCAACTATTCCTGATAGATACAAGAAGTATGCCATTCCTTCAAATGCATCGAATGCTTCAACAACGACAGAAACGGTCCTAACATGGATCTGTTTAGGCATGAACTAGCTACAACCATTGCTCTTAGTTGGTGAAGAAATCATGTTCATGATTTTCTATGCGTGACCATATTGATTTGCAAACTTATTGGCAAATGAAGATTTTGTGCCATGAACAAGTTTTTCTGCTAAATTATGACCTATGTTAGCTCTCGTCGAGCTCCACCTCCGGCGTCAACACCGTAGCCGTGGAGTTTGACACGCACCTGGACTTGGCGCTGGGCGACGCTGATGCCAACCATGTGGCGCTCGACGCCGGCTCGATCTACTCAGCCGTGTCCGCGAGCCCGGGACTGGATCTCAAGTCCGGTGGCGTGCCCATCACCGCCTGGGTCCAATACGACGCGCCGCGCCGTCGCCTGCGCGCCTGGCTGTCCCACTCCGCGTCACGCAGGCACCTCAACCCGGCGCTGTCCATCACAGTAGACCTCTCTGAACTGCTCAACGACACCANACCTAATATATATTCCACTGCTTGTTTGCAGGGCAAAGTGACCAGGACCAAGAGTGTGGAGTATTCCCGTCGCCGGTGAACTTCCTCAACGGCTGCTGCTGGACGGCCTACCCGTTCCTCAAGTTCCATCTCTACGTGACGGTCAGTAACTAATGAGGGGGACACTATTGACACGGCCGAGGCCATCTTGGATGGAGCACATAGGAAGGTTGGTTAGCAGAATAAAAATAAACATAATTAGATCGTTGAACTATAATTTTGGCACTATAATGTTAACTATAATGTTGGCACAATAATGACACCACACAACTACGTCCGCCTCCATGACAAAGAGCATCTCCATTTTCTTCGGTGTGAGAGAGATCCGGTTTATGTTCCAACTATTCCTGATAGATACAAGAAGTATGCCATTCCTTCAAATGCATCGAATGCTTCAACAACGACAGAAACGGTCCTAACATGGATTTGTTTAGGCATGAACTAGCTACAGCCATTGCTCTTAGTTGGTGAAGAAATCATGTTCATGATTTTCTATGCGTGACCATATTGATTTGCAAACTTATTGGCAAATGAAGATTTTGTGCCATGAACAAGTTTTTCTGCTAAATTATGACCTATGTTAGCTCTCGTCGAGCTCCACCCTCTCGTCGAGCTCCACCTCCGGCGTCAACACCGTAGCCGTGGAGTTTGACACGCACCTGGACTTGGCGCTGGGCGACGCTGATGCCAACCATGTGGCGCTCGACGCCGGCTCGATCTACTCAGCCGTGTCCGCGAGCCCGGGACTGGATCTCAAGTCCGGTGGCGTGCCCATCGCCGCCTGGGTCCAATACGACGCGCCGCGCCGTCGCCTGCGCGCCTGGCTGTCCCACTCCGCGTCACGCAGGCACCTCAACCCGGCGCTGTCCATCACAGTAGACCTCTCTGAACTGCTCAACGACACCATGTTTGTGGGGTTTTCGGCCTCCAACAGCAACAAGGGCAGCGCCCTTCACATCATCAACAGCTGGTCCTTCAGGACCTACTGGCCGCGCCACACATCCTCTGGTCCATTGGCTGCGTCGCCGCCACCACCGTCAACCCCTCTTCCATCGCTTCCGGCACATCACCACAGCATTGTGGCTTGGCTTGTCGGTACCTTGCTCTTCTTGATGATTCTCGCCGTTTCATTCTTCTTGTGGGTTTGCCCCCATCCGAAGAAGACCCTACGCCCCCGTGATGTCCAGCTCGCTGACCGTTCCGAGAAACACACCATTCTGCCGAAGGATGTGGCCAGGAGTGCCTGACCTGACATCAATCAAGACCGTCAAGCTGTTGTTCGTGTGTCGCCATTTTTTATTTTAATTTTGATAGGCCGCATTGTAATGGTGACTCCTGCCCAACTACTTGTCCTATGCTGAATCTGTGTCCTATTCTCATGAGTTTTGCTCCCGCATCATTTAGTTTGACAGTCGACATGAAACGGTTCCAAGCCATATGTGGCCGTGCTGATATATGTTTCTAAACGAGCTTAATGCCATGCTTGTCCGCAAGAAGCTTACTTCCTTCCTGGAGGCTTTCTTGTGCTCTGTTTGTTGTCTAGTTGTTTGCCGAAATGTTGATGTTGATATCAGTACGACTTGTTTCTGCGTTGTCTCCAACTGTGGTTTTTGCAATGTCATGACTTCTTCAGTCATCATATGCCAAAGTCTTTTCTTGATATAGATTGGATTGACCATGATTTACGCATATGCTTTTCTTCTAGTTTAATTTCCTGGAAAAAAAGACCTAATATATATTCCACTGCTTGTTTGCAGGGCAAAGTGACCAGGACCAAGATTGTGGAGTATTCCCGTCGCCGGTGAACTTCCTCAATGGCTGCTGCTGGACGGCCTACCCGTTCCTCAAGTTCCATCTCTACGTGACGGTCAGTAACTAATGAGGGGGACACTATTGACACGGCCGAGGCCATCTTGGATGGAGCACATAGGAAGGTTGGTTAGCAGAATAAAAATAAACATAATTAGATCGTTGAACTATAATTTTGGCACTATAATGTTAACTATAATGTTGGCACAATAATGACACCACACAACTACGTCCGCCTCCATGACAAAGAGCATCTCCATTTTCTNACCTAATATATATTCCACTGCTTGTTTGCAGGGCAAAGTGACCAGGACCAAGATTGTGGAGTATTCCCGTCGCCGGTGAACTTCCTCAATGGCTGCTGCTGGACGGCCTACCCGTTCCTCAAGTTCCATCTCTACGTGACGGTCAGTAACTAATGAGGGGGACACTATTGACACGGCCGAGGCCATCTTGGATGGAGCACATAGGAAGGTTGGTTAGCAGAATAAAAATAAACATAATTAGATCGTTGAACTATAATTTTGGCACTATAATGTTAACTATAATGTTGGCACAATAATGACACCACACAACTATGTCCGCCTCCATGACAAAGAGCATCTCCATTTTCTTCGGTGTGAGAGAGATCCGGTTTATGTTCCAACTACTCCTGATAGATACAAGAAGTATGCCATTCCTTCAAATGCATCGAATGCTTCAACAACGACAGAAACGGTCCTAACATGGATTTGTTTAGGCATGAACTAGCTACAGCCATTGCTCTTAGTTGGTGAAGAAATCATGTTCATGATTTTCTATGCGTGACCATATTGATTTGCAAACTTATTGGAAAATGAAGATTTTGTGCCATGAACAAGTTTTTCTGCTAAATTATGACCTATGTTAGCTCTCGTCGAGCTCCACCCTCTCGTCGAGCTCCACCTCCGGCGTCAACACCGTAGCCGTGGAGTTTGACACGCACCTGGACTTGGCGCTGGGCGACGCTGATGCCAACCATGTGGCGCTCGACGCCGGCTCGATCTACTCAGCCGTGTCCGCGAGCCCGGGACTGGATCTCAAGTCCGGTGGCGTGCCCATCACCGCCTGGGTCCAATACGACGCGCCGCGTCGTCGCCTGCGCGCCTGGCTGTCCCACTCCGCGTCACGCAGGCACCTCAACCCGTCGCTGTCCATCACAGTAGACCTCTCTGAACTGCTCAACGACACCATGTTTGTGGGGTTTTCGGCCTCCAACAGCAACAAGGGCAGCGCCCTTCACATCATCAACAGCTGGTCCTTCAGGACCTACTGGGCGCGCCACACATCCTCTGGTCCATTGGCTGCGTCGCCGCCACCACCGTCAACCCCTCTGCCATCGCTTCCGCTACGTCACCACAGCATTGTGGCTTGGCTTGTCGGTACCTTGCTCTTCTTGATGATTCTCGCCGTTTCATTCTTCTTGTGGGTTTGCCCCCATCCGAAGAAGACCCTACGCCCCCGTGATGTCCAGCTCGCTGACCGTTCCGAGAAACACACCATTCTGCCGAAGGATGTGGCCAGGAGTGCCTGACCTGACATCAATCAAGACCGTCAAGCTGTTGTTCGTGTGTCGCCATTTTTTATTCTAATTTTGATAGGCCGCATTGTAATGGTGACTCCTGCCCAACTACTTGTCCTATGCTGAATCTGTGTCCTATTCTCATGAGTTTTGCTCCCGCATCATTTAGTTTGACAGTTGACGTGAAACGGTTCCAAGCCATATGTGGCCGTGCTGATATGTGTTCCTAAACGAGCTTAATGCCATGCTTGTCCGCAAGAAGCTTACTTCCTTCCTGGAGGCTTTCTTGTGCTCTGTTTGTTGTCTAGTTGTTTGCCGAAATGTTGATGTTGATATGAGTACGACTTGTTTCTGCGTTGTCTCCAACCGTGGTTTTTGCAACGTCATGACTTCTTCAGTCATCATATGCCAAAGTCTTTTCTTGATATAGATTGAATTGACCATGATTTACGCATATGCTTTTCTTCAAGTTTAATTTCCTGGAAAAAAAGACCTAATATATATTCCACTGCTTGTTTGCAGGGCAAAGTGACCAGGACCAAGATTGTGGAGTATTCCCGTCGCCGGTGAACTTCCTCAACGGCTGCTGCTGGACGGCCTACCCGTTCCTCAAGTTCCATCTCTACGTGACGGTCAGTAACTAATGAGGGGGACACTATTGACACGGCCGAGGCCATCTTGGATGGAGCACATAGGAAGGTTGGTTAGCAGAATAAAAATAAACATAACTAGATCGTTGAACTATAATTTTGGCACTATAATGTTAACTATAATGTTGGCACAATAATGACACCACACAACTACGTCCGCCTCCATGACAAAGAGCATATCCATTTTCTTCGGTGTGAGAGAGATCCGGTTTATGTTCCAACTATTCCTGATAGATACAAGAAGTATGCCATTCCTTCAAATGCATCGAATGCTTCAACAACGACAGAAACGGTCCTAACATGGATTTGTTTAGGCATGAACTAGCTACAGCCATTGCTCTTAGTTGGTGAAGAAATCATGTTCATGATTTTCTATGCGTGACCATATTGATTTGCAAACTTATTGGCAAATGAAGATTTTGTGCCATGAACAAGTTTTTCTGCTAAATTATGAACTATGTTAGCTCTCGTCGAGCTCCACCCTCTCGTCGAGCTCTATCTCCGGCGTCAACACCGTAGCCGTGGAGTTTGACACGCACCTGGACTTGGCGCTGGGCGACGCTGATGCCAACCATGTGGCGCTCGACGCCGGCTCGATCTACTCAGCCGTGTCCACGAGCCCGGGACTGGATCTCAAGTCCGGTGGCGTGCCCATCACCGCCTGGGTCCAATACGACGCGCCGCGCCGTCGCCTGCGCGCCTGGCTGTCCCACTCCGCGTCACGCAGGCACCTCAACCCGGCGCTGTCCATCACAGTAGACCTCTCTGAACTGCTCAACGACACCATGTTTGTGGGGTTTTCGGCCTCCAACAGCAACAAGGGCAGCGCCCTTCACATCATCAACAGCTGGTCCTTCAGGACCTACTGGGCGCGCCACACATCCTTTGGTCCATTGGCTGCGTCGCCGCCACCACCGTCAACCCCTCTGCCATCGCTTCCGGCACATCACCACAGCATTGTGGCTTGGCTTGTCGGTACCTTGCTCTTCTTGATGATTCTCGTCGTTTCATTCTTCTTGTGGGTTTGCCCCCATCCGAAGAAGACCCTACGCCCCCGTGATGTCCAGCTCACTGACCGTTCCGAGAAACACACCATTCTGCCGAAGGATGTGGCCAGGAGTGCCTGACCTGACATCAATCAAGACCGTCAAGCTGTTGTTCGTGTGTTGCCATTTTTTATTCTAATTTTGATAGGCCGCATTGTAATGGTGACTCCTGCCCAACTACTTGTCCTATGCTGAATCTGTGTCCTATTCTCATGAGTTTTGCTCCCGCATCATTTAGTTTGACAGTCGACGTGAAACGGTTCCAAGCCATATGTGGCCGTGCTGATATGTGTTTCTAAACGAGCTTAATGCCATGCTTGTCCGCAAGAAGCTTACTTCCTTCCTGGAGGCTTTCTTGTGCTCTGTTTGTTGTCTAGTTGTTTGCCGAAATGTTGATGTTGATATCAGTACGACTTGTTTCTGCGTTGTCTCCAACCGTGGTTTTTGCAACGTCATGACTTCTTCAGTCATCATATGCCAAAGTCTTTTCTTGATATAGATTGNCCCCGTGATGTCCAGCTCGCTGACCGTTCCGAGAAACACACCATTCTGCCGAAGGATGTGGCCAGGAGTGCCTGACCTGACATCAATCAAGACCGTCAAGCTGTTGTTCGTGTGTCGCCATTTTTTATTCTAATTTTGATAGGCCGCATTGTAATGGTGACTCCTGCCCAACTACTTGTCCTATGCTGAATCTGTGTCCTATTCTCATGAGTTTTGCTCCCGCATCATTTAGTTTGACAGTCGACGTGAAACGGTTCCAAGCCATATGTGGCCGTGCTGATATGTGTTTCTAAACGAGCTTAATGCCATGCTTGTCCGCAAGAAGCTTACTTCCTTCCTGGAGGCTTTCTTGTGCTCTGTTTGTTGTCTAGTTGTTTGCCGAAATGTTGATGTTGATATCAGTACGACTTGTTTCTGCGTTGTCTCCAACCGTGGTTTTTGCAACGTCATGACTTCTTCAGTCATCATATGCCAAAGTCTTTTCTTGATATAGATTGGATTGACCATGATTTACGCATATGCTTTTCTTCTAGTTTAATTTCCTGGAAAAAAAAGACCAAATATATATTCCACTGCTTGTTTGCAGGGCAAAGTGACCAGGACCAAGATTGTGGAGTATTCCCGTCGCCGGTGAACTTCCTCAACGGCTGCTGCTGGACGGCCTACCCGTTCCTCAAGTTCCATCTCTACGTGACTGTCAGTAACTAATGAGGGGGACACTATTGACAAGGCCGAGGCCATCTTGGATGGAGCACATAGGAAGGTTGGTTAGCAGAATAAAAATAAACATAATTAGATCGTTGAACTATAATTTTGGCACTATAATGTTAACTATAATGTTGGCACAATAATGACACCACACAACTATGTCCGCCTCCATGACAAAGAGCATCTCCATTTTCTTCGGTGTGAGAGAGATCCGGTTTATGTTCCAACTATTCCTGATAGATACAAGAAGTATGCCATTCCTTCAAATGCATCGAATGCTTCAACAACGACAGAAACGGTCCTAACATGGATTTGTTTAGGCATGAACTAGCTACAGCCATTGCTCTTAGTTGGTGAAGAAATCATGTTCATGATTTTCTATGCGTGACCATATTGATTTGCAAACTTATTGGCAAATGAAGATTTTGTGCCNCATTTTCTTCGGTGTGAGAGAGATCCGGTTTATGTTCCAACTATTCCTGATAGATACAAGAAGTATGCCATTCCTTCAAATGCATCGAATGCTTCAACAACGACAGAAACGGTCCTAACATGGATTTGTTTAGGCATGAACTAGCTACAGCCATTGCTCTTAGTTGGTGAAGAAATCATGTTCATGATTTTCTATGCGTGACCATATTGATTTGCAAACTTATTGGCAAATGAAGATTTTGTGCCATGAACAAGTTTTTCTGCTAAATTATGACCTATGTTAGCTCTCGTCGAGCTCCACCCTCTCGTCGAGCTCCACCTCCGGCGTCAACACCGTAGCCGTGGAGTTTGACACGCACCTGGACTTGGCGCTGGGCGACGCTGATGCCAACCATGTGGCGCTCGACGCCGGCTCGATCTACTCAGCCGTGTCCGCGAGCCCGGGACTGGATCTCAAGTCCGGTGGCGTGCCCATCACCGCCTGGGTCCAATACGACGCGTCGCGTCGTCGCCTGCGCGCCTGGCTGTCCCACTCCGCGTCACGCAGGCACCTCAACCCGGCGCTGTCCATCACAGTAGACCTCTCTGAACTGCTCAACGACACCTTGTTTGTGGGGTTTTCGGCCTCCAACAGCAACAAGGGCAGCGCCCTTCACATCATCAACAGCTGGTCCTTCAGGACCTACTGGGCGCGCCACACATCCTCTGGTCCATTGGCTGCGTCGCCGCCACCACCGCAACCCTTCTGCCATCGCTTCCGGCACATCACCACAGCATTGTGGCTTGGCTTGTCGGTACCTTGCTCTTCTTGATGATTCTCGCCGTTTCATTCTTCTTGTGGGTTTGTCCCCATCCGAAGAAGACCCTACGCCCCCGTGATGTCCAGCTCGCTGACCGCTCCGAGAAACACACCATTCTGCCGAAGGATGTGGCCAGGAGTGCCTGACCTGAAATCAATCAAGACCGTCAAGCTGTTGTTCGTGTGTCGCCATTTTTTATTCTAATTTTGATAGGCCTCATTGTAATGGTGACTCCTGCCCAACTACTTGTCCTATGTTGAATCTGTGTCCTATTCTCATGAGTTTTGCTCCCGCATCAGTTAGTTTGACAGTCGACGTGAAACGGTTCCAAGCCATATGTGGCCGTGCTGATATGTGTTTCTAAACAAACTTAATGCCATGCTTGTCCGCAAGAAGCTTACTTCCTTCCTGGAGGCTTTCTTGTGCTCTGTTTGTTGTCTAGTTGTTTGCCGAAATGTTGATGTTGATATCAGTACGACTTGTTTCTGCGTTGTCTCCAACCGTGGTTTTTGCAACGTTATGACTTCTTCAGTCATCATATGCCAAAGTCTTTTCTTGATATAGATTGGATTGACCATGATTTACGCATATGCTTTTCTTCTAGTTTAATTTCCTGGAAAAAAAAGACCTAATATATATTCCACTGCTTGTTTGCAGGGCAAAGTGACCAGGACCAAGATTGTGGAGTATTCCCGTCGCCGGTGAACTTCCTCAATGGCTGCTGCTGGACGGCCTACCCGTTCTTCAAGTTCCATCTCTACGTGACGGTCAGTAACTAATGAGGGGGACACTATTGACACGACCGAGGCCATCTTGGATGGAGCACATAGGAAGGTTGGTTAGCAGAATAAAAATAAACATAATTAGATCGTTGAACTATAATTTTGGCACTATAATGTTAACTATAATGTTGGCACAATAATGACACCACACAACTACGTCCGCCTCCATGACAAAGAGCATCTCCATTTTCTTCGGTGTGAGAGAGATCCGGTTTATGTTCCAACTATTCCTGATAGATACAAGAAGTATGCCATTCCTTCAAATGCATCGAATGCTTCAACAACGACAGAAACGGTCCTAACATGGATTTGTTTAGGCATGAACTAGCTACAGCCATTGCTCTTAGTTGGTGAAGAAATCATGTTCATGATTTTCTATGCGTGACCATATTGATTTGCAAACTTATTGGCAAATGAAGATTTTGTGCCATGAACAAGTTTTTCTGCTAAATTATGACCTATGTTAGCTCTCGTCGAGCTCCACCCTCTCGTCGAGCTCCACCTCCGGCGTCAACACCGTAGCCGTGGAGTTTGACACGCACCTGGACTTGGCGCTGGGCGACGCTGATGCCAACCATGTGGCGCTCGACGCCGGCTCGATCTACTCAGCCGTGTCCGCGAGCCCGGGACTGGATCTCAAGTCCGGTGGCGTGCCCATCGCCGCCTGGGTCCAATACGACGCGCCGCGCCGTCGCCTGCGCGCCTGGCTGTCCCACTCCGCGTCACGCAGGCACCTCAACCCGGCGCTGTCCATCACAGTAGACCTCTCTGAACTGCTCAACGACACCATGTTTGTGGGGTTTTCGGCCTCCAACAGCAACAAGGGCAGCGCCCTTCACATCATCAACAGCTGGTCCTTTAGGACCTACTGGCCGCGCCACACATCCTCTGGTCCATTGGCTGCGTCGCCGCCACCACCGTCAACCCCTCTGCCATCGCTTCCGGCACATCACCACAGCATTGTGGCTTGGCTTGTCGGTACCTTGCTCTTCTTGATGATTCTCGCCGTTTCATTCTTCTTGTGGGTTTGCCCCCATCCGAAGAAGACCCTACGCCCCCGTGATGTCCAGCTCGCTGACCGTTCCGAGAAACACACCATTCTGCCGAAGGATGTGGCCAGGAGTGCCTGACCTGACATCAATCAAGACCGTCAAGCTGTTGTTCGTGTGTCGCCATTTTTTATTCTAATTTTGATAGGCCGCATTGTAATGGTGACTCCTGCCCAACTACTTGTCCTATGCTGAATCTGTGTCCTATTCTCATGAGTTTTGCTCCCGCATCATTTAGTTTGACAGTCGACGTGAAACGGTTCCAAGCCATATGTGGCCGTGCTGATATGTGTTTCTAAACGAGCTTAATGCCATGCTTGTCCGCAAGAAGCTTACTTCCTTCCTGGAGGCTTTCTTGTGCTCTGTTTGTTGTCTAGTTGTTTGCCGAAATGTTGATGTTGATATCAGTACGACTTGTTTCTGCGTTGTCTCCAACCGTGGTTTTTGCAACGTCATGACTTCTTCAGTCATCATATGCCAAAGTCTTTTCTTGATATAGATTGGATTGACCATGATTTACGCATATGCTTTTCTTCTAGTTTAATTTCCTGGGAAAAAAAGACCTAATATATATTCCACTGCTTGTTTGCAGGGCAAAGTGACCAGGACCAAGATTGTGGAGTATTCCCGTCGCCGGTGAACTTCCTCAACGGCTGCTGCTGGACGGCCTACCCGTTCCTCAAGTTCCATCTCTACGTGACGGTCAGTAACTAATGAGGGGGACACTATTGACACGACCGAGGCCATCTTGGATGGAGCACATAGGAAGGTTGGTTAGCAGAATAAAAATAAACATAATTAGATCGTTGAACTATAATTTTGGCACTATAATGTTAACTATAATGTTGGCACAATAATGACACCACACAACTACGTCCGCCTCCATGACAAAGAGCATCTCCATTTTCTTCGGTGTGAGAGAGATCCGGTTTATGTTCCAACTATTCCTGATAGATACAAGAAGTATGCCATTCCTTCAAATGCATCGAATGCTTCAACAACGACAGAAACGGTCCTAACATGGATTTGTTTAGGCATGAACCAGCTATAGCCATTGCTCTTAGTTGGTGAAGAAATCATGTTCATGATTTTCTATGCGTGACCATATTGATTTGCAAACTTATTGGCAAATGAAGATTTTGTGCCATGAACAAGTTTTTCTGCTAAATTATGACCTATGTTAGCTCTCGTCGAGCTCCACCCTCTCGTCGAGCTCCACCTCCGGCGTGAACACCGTAGCCGTGGAGTTTGACACGCACCTGGACTTGGCGCTGGGCGACCCTGATGCCAACCATGTGGCGCTCGACGCCGGCTCGATCTACTCAGCCGTGTCCGCGAGCCCGAGACTGGATCTCAAGTCCGGTGGCGTGCCCATCGCCGCCTGGGTCCAATACGACGCGCCGCGCCGTTGCCTGCGCGCCTGGCTGTCCCACTCCGCGTCACGCAGGCACCTCAACCCGGCGCTGTCCATCACAGTAGACCTCTCTGAACTGCTCAACGACACCATGTTTGTGGGGTTTTCAGCCTCCAACAGCAACAAGGGCAGCGCCCTTCACATCATCAACAGCTGGTCCTTCAGGACCTACTGGCCGCGCCACACATCCTCTGGTCCATTGGCTGCGTCGCCGCCACCACCGTCAACCCCTCTGCCATCGCTTCCGGGACATCACCACAGCATTGTGGCTTGGCTTGTCGGTACCTTGCTCTTCTTGATGATTCGCGCCGTTTCATTCTTCTTGTGGGTTTGCCCCCATTCGAAGAAGACCCTACGCCCCCGTGATGTCCAGCTCGCTGACCGTTCCGAGAAACACACCATTCTGCCGAAGGATGTGGCCAGGAGTGCCTGACCTGACATCAATCAAGACCGTCAAGCTGTTGTTCGTGTGTCGCCATTTTTTATTCTAATTTTGATAGGCGGCATTGTAATGGTGACTCCTGCCCAACTACTTGTCTTATGCTGAATCTGTGTCCTATTCTCATGAGTTTTGCTCCCGCATCATTTAGTTTGACAGTCGACGTGAAACGGTTCCGAGCCATATGTGGCCGTGCTGATATGTGTTTCTAAACGAGCTTAATGCCATGCTTGTCCGCAAGAAGCTTACTTCCTTCCTGGAGGCTTTCTTGTGCTCCGTTTGTTGTCTAGTTGTTTGCCGAAATGTTGATGTTGATATCAGTACGACTTGTTTCTGCGTTGTCTCCAACCGTGGTTTTTGCAACGTCATGACTTATATGCCAAAGTCTTTTCTTGATTGTCACAGCCCCAGATCAACCCTAGAGCTTGCTTGTAACTAGTAGCATTGCATCCATGCATCATGTTTAATTTCCATGAAATTTGAAATGGGGATGATCAAGCCCTAGCACTAAAGCAATTCAAATAGGTTCAAATTCAAAAAAATATTTTCAAAAACCCAAATTGGTTTGCAAAAATATTCATGATTAATGGGAAAGGGTGAAACCCATATCCAGAGATGATGGATATTTTTCCAAGGCATTTTTGGATTTTTGAATAAACCATATGGTATTTGAATTGGGGCATTTAAATACTATTAATATTTTTAAATGCTCCAACAATTCTGAAAAATAGTTAAGGGCCTCCGAAATAATTCAGTTAATGCCCACAATTATTTTCAGGATTTATTTAAATGGTTTAGTATTTTACTAAACTAAAACAAACAGAAAATAGAAAACAGAAATGGAAATAAGAGAGAGAGAGAGAGAGAAGCCCAGCTTACCTGGGCCACGAACCGGCCCAGCCTTCTCCCCCTCCCCTCGCTGGCCCAGTTGGTGGCCCAGCCCACCAACCGCCACGCCGCTCGTCGCCTACCTCTGCCAGTAGGCAGAGGAGGGACACGGCGACCGCGCCGAGCTTGCCACCTCCTCCCTCCCAGCCTGCCTGGCTCCCCCTCGACGCCCGGAGACGCCACGCGCCTCCCCGAACCCCCTCGTCCTCTTTCCTCTCTCCCTGGACCCCATTTCCTCCTCTGCTCCCTCTCTCTCGCCCGGACCGAGCGCCGCCGTCGCCGCCCCTCGCTGCCCTCGCGGCCACCGCCACCCTCTCTCCTCCCCGACATGCCCACGAGCTCCGCCTCGACC
>LR880972.1:1013384795-1013467494 GCA_904067115.1 Aegilops sharonensis
AGATCGGTGTGACTTAGGATCGGGGTCCTGACAGCGTTGGTATCAGAGCCTGACTGCCTGTAGGATTACCAAGCCAAACTGGTCGAAGTTGTGTCTAGAAATGCTTTAGTTATGTAAGGGAATTGATTGTGGAAGGGAACGTAAGGCTCTTTTTACTCCTTATACCTCATGGCCTTCTGATCCGAGTCATCCTCTTCTCTTCTACGGGGTTTAAGAACTAGGCTTCTCATCTATCTATCAGGTTGACGTGTTACTAATCCATAGACCTTTAAGATTGTTGGTGTTAATCCCCAGTTTAGTTCCTACTATTTCTGTATGATAACTATTGATCACAGAATCTTGTTATGATGTTGTTGAGTGGTTATGCCACCATTTTCTGCAGGATGTCTCAAATCATTTTGAGCATTTACAGCCGTTATGCTGTCCGAGTCATCCCAGGTCTCTAAATAGTCTGATGCATTTGCAAATCCTTTCCTTCCGTTTCCGATGTCCTTTTGGTCAGAATAAGCACACTAACCAGTCGGTTGAGGTACTCTGTTGCCTCGACATATATGTTGGAACTACTATTATGACCCTAGATGTTTAGGAAATCACCTAGCAATTTAGCAATGCTTTTGTATCCCTAGTGTGATGATTATGGCCATCATTTTTGAAAGCATCCCGTGATGCCATTTAGTAGTAAGTATTCTACTCCTGGGTTTCTGAATCCGAGATTCATCCTACTTCATGTTGTTAGTATTTGCTAGTGCCTTTAGGATATTAGTAACCTTGCGATAGTCCTCAAGGTCCGTGGGCCATTTTGGATGGAGCACATAGGAAGGTTGGTTAGCAGAATAAAAATAAACATAATTAGATCGTTGAACTATAATTTTGGCACTATAATGTTAACTATAATGTTGGCACAATAATGACACCACACAACTACGTCCGCCTCCATGACAAAGAGCATCTCCATTTTCTTTGGTGTGAGAGAGATCCGGTTTATGTTCCAACTATTCCTGATAGATACAAGAAGTATGCCATTCCTTCAAATGCATCGAATGCTTCAACAACGACAGAAACGGTCCTAACATGGATTTTTTTAGGCATGAACTAGCTACAGCCATTGCTCTTAGTTGGTGAAGAAATCATGTTCATGATTTTCTATGCGTGACCATATTGATTTGCAAACTTATTGGCAAATGAAGATTTTGTTCCATGAACAAGTTTTTCTGCTAAATTATGACCTATGTTAGCTCTCGTCGAGCTCCACCCTCTCGTCGAGCTCCACCTCCGGCGTCAACACCGTAGCCGTGGAGTTTGACACGCACCTGGACTTGGCGCTGGGCGACGCTGATGCCAACCATGTGGCGCTCGACGCCGGCTCGATCTACTCAGCCGTGTCCGCGAGCCCGGGACTGGATCTCAAGTCCGGTGGCGTGCCCATCGCCGCCTGGGTCCAATACGACGCGCCGCGCCGTCGCCTGCGCGCCTGGCTGTCCCACTCCGCGTCACGCAGGCACCTCAACCCGGCGCTGTCCATCACAATAGACCTCTCTGAACTGCTCAACGATACCATGTTTGTGGGGTTTTCGGCCTCCAACAGCAACAAGGGCAGCGCCCTTCACATCATCATCAGCTGGTCCTTCAGGACCTACTGGCCGCGCCACACATCCTCTGGTCCATTGGCTGCGTCGCCGCCACCACCGTCAACCCCTCTGCCATCGCTTCCGGCACATCACCACAGCATTGTGGCTTGGCTTGTCGGTACCTTGCTCTTCTTGATGATTCTTGCCGTTTCATTCTTCTTGTGGGTTTGCCCCCATCCGAAGAAGACCCTACGCCCCCGTGATGTCCAGCTCGCTGACCGTTCCGAGAAACACACCATTCTGCCGAAGGATGTGGCCAGGAGTGCCTGACCTGACATCAATCAAGACCGTCAAGCTGTTGTTCGTGTGTCGCCATTTTTTATTCTAATTTTGATAGGCCGCATTGTAATGGTGACTCCTGCCCAACTACTTGTCCTATGCTGAATCTGTGTCCTATTCTCATGAGTTTTGCTCCCGCATCATTTAGTTTGACAGTCGACGTGAAACGGTTCCGAGCCATAAGTGGCCGTGCTGATATGTGTTTCTAAACGAGCTTAATGCCATGCTTGTCCGCAAGAAGCTTACTTCCTTCCTGGAGGCTTTCTTGTGCTCTGTTTGTTGTCTAGTTGTTTGCCGAAATGTTGATGTTGATATCAGTACGACTTGTTTCTGCGTTGTCTCCAACCGTGGTTTTTGCAACGTCATGACTTCTTCAGTCATTATATGCCAAAGTCTTTTCTTGATATAGATTGGATTGACCATGATTTACGCATATGCTTTTCTTCTAGTTTAATTTACTGGAAAAAAAAGACCTAATATATATTCCACTGCTTGTTTGCAGGGCAAAGTGACCAGGACCAAGATTGTGGAGTATTCCCGTCGCCGGTGAACTTCCTCAACGGCTGCTGCTGGACGGCCTACCCGTTCCTCAAGTTCCATCTCTACGTGACGGCCAGTAACTAATGAGGGGGACACTATTGACACGGCCGAGGCCATCTTGGATGGAGCACATAGGAAGGTTGGTTAGCAGAATAAAAATAAACATAATTAGATCGTTGAACTATAATTTTGGCACTATAATGTTAACTATAATGTTGGCACAATAATGACACCACACAACTACGTCCGCCTCCATGACAAAGAGCATCTCCATTTTCTTCGGTGTGAGAGAGATCCGGTTTATGTTCCAACTATTCCTGATAGATACAAGAAGTATGCCATTCCTTCAAATGCATCGAATGCTTCAACAACGACAGAAACGGTCCTAACATGGATTTGTTTAGGCATGAACTAGCTACAGCCATTGCTCTTAGTTGGTGAAGAAATCATGTTCATGATTTTCTATGCGTGACCATATTGATTTGCAAACTTATTGGCAAATGAAGATTTTGTGCCATGAACAAGTTTTTCTGCTAAATTATGACCTATGTTAGCTCTCGTCGAGCTCCACCCTCTCGTCGAGCTCCACCTCCGGCGTCAACACCGTAGCCGTGGAGTTTGACACGCACCTGGACTT
The DNA here is from genome assembly GCA_904067115.1 of Aegilops sharonensis. NCBI lineage: Eukaryota > Viridiplantae > Streptophyta > Magnoliopsida > Poales > Poaceae > Aegilops > Aegilops sharonensis. Next base: position 1,013,387,880 of record LR880972.1, read on the forward strand.
GGCGCTGGGCGACGCTGATGCCAACCATGTGGCGCTCGACGCCGGCTCGATCTACTCAGCCGTGTCCGCAAGCCCGGGACTGGATCTCAAGTCCGGTGGCGTGCCCATCGCCGCCTGGGTCCAATACGACGCGCCGCGCCGTCGCCTGCGCGCCTGGCTGTCCCACTCCGCGTCACACAGGCACCTCAACCCGGCGCTGTCCATCACAGTAGACCTCTCTGAACTGCTCAACGACAACATGTTTGTGGGGTTTTCGGCCTCCAACAGCAACAAGGGCAACGCCCTTCACATCATCAACAGCTGGTCCTTCAGGACCTACTGACCGCGCCACACATCCTCTGGTCCATTGGCTGCGTCACCGCCACCACCGTCAACCCCTCTGCCATCGCTTCCGGCACATCACCACAGCATTGTGGCTTGGCTTGTAGGTACCTTGCTCTTCTTGATGATTCTCGCCGTTTCATTCTTCTTGTGGGTTGGCCCCCATCCGAAGAAGACCCTACGCCCCCGTGATGTCCAGCTCGCTGACCGTTCCGAGAAACACACCATTCTGCCGAAGGATGTGGCCAGGAGTGCCTTACCTGACATCAATCAAGACCGTCAAGCTGTTGTTCGTGTGTCTCCATTTTTTATTCTAATTTTGATAGGTCGCATTGTAATGGTGATTCCTGCCCAACTACTTGTCCTATGCTGAATCTGTGTCCTATTCTCATGAGTTTTGCTCCCGCATCATTTAGTTTGACAGTCGACGTGAAACGGTTCCAAGCCATATGTGGCCGTGCTGATACGTGTTTCTAAACGAGCTTAATGCCATGCTTGTCCGCAAGAAGCTTACTTCCTTCCTGGAGGCTTTCTTGTGCTCTGTTTGTTGTCTAGTTGTTTGCCGAAATGTTGATGTTGATATCAGTACGACTTGTTTCTGCGTTGTCTCCAACCGTGGTTTTTGCAACGTCATGACTTCTTCAGTCATCATATGCCAAAGTCTTTTCTTGATATAGATTGGATTGACCATGATTTACGCATATGCTTTTCTTCTAGTTTAATTTCCTGGAAAAAAAAGACCTAATATATATTCCACTGCTTGTTTGCAGGGCAAAGTGACCAGGACCAAGATTGTGGAGTATTCCCGTCGCCGGGGAACTTCCTCAACGGCTGCTGCTGGACGGCCTACCCGTTCCTCAAGTTCCATCTCTACGTGACGGTCAGTAACTAATGAGGGGGACACTATTGACACGGCCGAGGCCATCTTGGATGGAGCACATAGGAAGGTTGGTTAGCAGAATAAAAATAAACATAATTAGATCGTTGAACTATAATTTTGGCACTATAATGTTAACTATAATGTTGGCACAATAATGACACCACACAACTACGTCCGCCTCCATGACAAAGAGCATCTCCATTTTCTTCGGTGTGAGAGAGATCCGGTTTATGTTCCAACTATTCCTGATAGATACAAGAAGTATGCCATTCCTTCAAATGCATCGAATGCTTCAACAACGACAGAAACGGTCCTAACATGGATTTGTTTAGGCATGAACTAGCTACAGCCATTGCTCTTAGTTGGTGAAGAAATCATGTTCATGATTTTCTATGCGTGACCATATTGATTTGCAAACTTATTGGCAAATGAAGATTTTGTGCCATGAACAAGTTTTTCTGCTAAATTATGACCTATGTTAGCTCTCGTCGAGCTCCACCCTCTCGTCGAGCTCCACCTCCGGCGTCAACACCGTAGCCGTGGAGTTTGACACGCACCTGGACTTGGCGCTGGGCGACGCTGATGCCAACCATGTGGCGCTCGACGCCGGCTCGATCTACTCAGCCGTGTCCGCGAGCCCGGGACTGGATCTCAAGTCCGGTGGCGTGCCCATCACCGCCTGGGTCCAATACGACGCGCCGCGCCGTCGCCTGCGCGCCTGGCTGTCCCACTCCGCGTCACGCAGGCACCTCAACCCGGCGCTGTCCATCACAGTAGACCTCTCTGAACTGCTCAACGACACCATGTTTGTGGGGTTTTCGGCCTCCAACAGCAACAAGGGCAGCGCCCTTCACATCATCAACAGCTGGTCCTTCAGGACCTACTGGGCGCGCCACACATCCTCTGGTCCATTGGCTGCGTCGCCGCCACCACCGTCAACCCCTCTGCCATCGCTTCCGGCACATCACCACAGCATTGTGGCTTGGCTTGTCGGTACCTTGCTCTTCTTGATGATTCTCGCCGTTTCATTCTTCTTGTGGGTTTGCCCCCATCCGAAGAAGACCCTACGCCCCCGTGATGTCCAGCTCGCTGACCGTTCGGAGAAACACACCATTCTGCCGAAGGATGTGGCCAGGAGTGCCTGACCTGACATCAATCAAGACCGTCAAGCTGTTGTTCGTGTGTCGCCATTTTTTATTCTAATTTTGATAGGCCGCATTGTAATGGTGACTCCTGCCCAACTACTTGTCCTATGCTGAATCTGTGTCCTATTCTCATGAGTTTTGCTCCCGCATCATTTAGTTTGACAGTCGACGTGAAACGGTTCCAAGCCATATGTGGCCGTGCTGATATGTGTTTCTAAACGAGCTTAATGCCATGCTTGTCCGCAAGAAGCTTACTTCCTTCCTGGAGGCTTTCTTGTGCTCTGTTTGTTGTCTAGTTGTTTGCCGAAATGTTGATGTTGATATCAGTACGACTTGTTTCTGCGTTGTCTCCAACCGTGGTTTTTGCAACGTCATGACTTCTTCAGTCATCATATGCCAAAGTCTTTTCTTGATATAGATTGGATTGACCATGATTTACGCATATGCTTTTCTTCTAGTTTAATTTCCTGGAAAAAAAAGACCTAATATATATTCCACTGCTTGTTTGCAGGGCAAAGTGACCAGGACCAAGATTGTGGAGTATTCCCGTCGCCGGGGAACTTCCTCAACGGCTGCTGCTGGACGGCCTACCCGTTCCTCAAGTTCCATCTCTACGTGACGGTCAGTAACTAATGAGGGGGACACTATTGACACGGCCGAGGCCATCTTGGATGGAGCACATAGGAAGGTTGGTTAGCAGAATAAAAATAAACATAATTAGATCGTTGAACTATAATTTTGGCACTATAATGTTAACTATAATGTTGGCACAATAATGACACCACACAACTACGTCCGCCTCCATGACAAAGAGCATCTCCATTTTCTTCGGTGTGAGAGAGATCCGGTTTATGTTCCAACTATTCCTGATAGATACAAGAAGTATGCCATTCCTTCAAATGCATCGAATGCTTCAACAACGACAGAAACGGTCCTAACATGGATTTGTTTAGGCATGAACTAGCTACAGCCATTGCTCTTAGTTGGTGAAGAAATCATGTTCATGATTTTCTATGCGTGACCATATTGATTTGCAAACTTATTGGCAAATGAAGATTTTGTGCCATGAACAAGTTTTTCTGCTAAATTATGACCTATGTTAGCTCTCGTCGAGCTCCACCCTCTCGTCGAGCTCCACCTCCGGCGTCAACACCGTAGCCGTGGAGTTTGACACGCACCTGGACTTGGCGCTGGGCGACGCTGATGCCAACCATGTGGCGCTCGACGCCGGCTCGATCTACTCAGCCGTGTCCGCAAGCCCGGGACTGGATCTCAAGTCCGGTGGCGTGCCCATCGCCGCCTGGGTCCAATACGACGCGCCGCGCCGTCGCCTGCGCGCCTGGCTGTCCCACTCCGCGTCACACAGGCACCTCAACCCGGCGCTGTCCATCACAGTAGACCTCTCTGAACTGCTCAACGACAACATGTTTGTGGGGTTTTCGGCCTCCAACAGTAACAAGGGCAACGCCCTTCACATCATCAACAGCTGGTCCTTCAGGACCTACTGGCCGCGCCACACATCCTCTGGTCCATTGGCTGCGTCACCGCCACCACCGTCAACCCCTCTGCCATCGCTTCCGGCACATCACCACAGCATTGTGGCTTGGCTTGTCGGTACCTTGCTCTTCTTGATGATTCTCGCCGTTTCATTCTTCTTGTGGGTTGGCCCCCATCCGAAGAAGACCCTACGCCCCCGTGATGTCCAGCTCGCTGACCGTTCCGAGAAACACACCATTCTGCCGAAGGATGTGGCCAGGAGTGCCTGACCTGACATCAATCAAGACCGTCAAGCTGTTGTTCGTGTGTCTCCATTTTTTATTCTAATTTTGATAGGTCGCATTGTAATGGTGATTCCTGCCCAACTACTTGTCCTATGCTGAATCTGTGTCCTATTCTCATGAGTTTTGCTCCCGCATCATTTAGTTTGACAGTCGACGTGAAACGGTTCCAAGCCATATGTGGCCGTGCTGATACGTGTTTCTAAACGAGCTTAATGCCATGCTTGTCCGCAAGAAGCTTACTTCCTTCCTGGAGGCTTTCTTGTGCTCTGTTTGTTGTCTAGTTGTTTGCCGAAATGTTGATGTTGATATCAGTACGACTTGTTTCTGCGTTGTCTCCAACCGTGGTTTTTGCAACGTCATGACTTCTTCAGTCATCATATGCCAAAGTCTTTTCTTGATATAGATTGGATTGACCATGATTTACGCATATGCTTTTCTTCTAGTTTAATTTCCTGGAAAAAAAAGACCTAATATATATTCCACTGCTTGTTTGCAGGGCAAAGTGACCAGGACCAAGATTGTGGAGTATTCCCGTCGCCGGGGAACTTCNTTGTCTAGTTGTTTGCCGAAATGTTGATGTTGATATCAGTACGACTTGTTTCTGCGTTGTCTCCAACCGTGGTTTTTGCAACGTCATGACTTCTTCAGTCATCATATGCCAAAGTCTTTTCTTGATATAGATTGGATTGACCATGATTTACGCATATGCTTTTCTTCTAGTTTAATTTCCTGGAAAAAAAAGACCTAATATATATTCCACTGCTTGTTTGCACGGCAAAGTGACCAGGACCAAGATTGTGGAGTATTCCCGTCGCCGGTGAACTTCCTCAATGGCTGCTGCTGGACGGCCTACCCGTTCCTCAAGTTCCATCTCTACGTGACGGTCAGTAACTAATGAGGGGGACACTATTGACACGGCCGAGGCCATCTTGGATGGAGCACATAGGAAGGTTGGTTAGTAGAATAAAAATAAACATAATTAGATCGTTGAACTATAATTTTGGCACTATAATGTTAACTATAATGTTGGCACAATAATGACACCACACAACTACGTCCGCCTCCATGACAAAGAGCATCTCCATTTTCTTTGGTGTGAGAGAGATCCGGTTTATGTTCCAACTATTCCTGATAGATACAAGAAGTATGCCATTCCTTCAAATGCATCGAATGCTTCAACAACGACAGAAACGGTCCTAACATGGATTTGTTTAGGCATGAACTAGCTACATCCATTGCTCTTAGTTGGTGAAGAAATCATGTTCATGATTTTCTATGCGTGACCATATTGATTTGCAAACTTATTGGCAAATGAAGATTTTGTGCCATGAACAAGTTTTTCTGCTAAATTATGACCTATGTTAGCTCTCGTCGAGCTCCACCCTCTCGTCGAGCTCCACCTCCAGCGTCAACACCGTAGCCGTGGAGTTTGACACGCACCTGGACTTGGCGCTGGGCGACGCTGATGCCAACCATGTGGCGCTCGACGCCGGCTCGATCTACTCAGCCGTGTCCGCGAGCCCGGGACTGGATCTCAAGTCCGGTGGCGTGCCCATCACCGCCTGGGTCCAATACGACGCGCAGCGCCGTCGCCTGCGCGCCTTGCTGTCCCACTCCGCGTCATGCAGGCACCTCAACCCGGCGCTGTCCATCACAGTAGACCTCTCTGAACTGCTCAACGACACCATGTTTGTGGGGTTTTCGGCCTCCAACAGCAACAAGGGCAGCGCCCTTCACATCATCAACAGCTGGTCCTTCAGGACCTACTGGTCGCGCCACACATCCTCTGGTCCATTGGCTGCGTCGCCGCCACCACCGTCAACCCCTCTGCCATCGCTTCCGGCACATCACCACAGCATTGTGGCTAGGCTTGTCGGTACCTTGCTCTTCTTGATGATTCTCGCCGTTTCATTCTTCTTGTGGGTTTGCCCCCATCCGAAGAAGACCCTAGGCCCCCGTGATGTCCAGCTCGCTGACCGTTCCGAGAAACACACCATTCTGCCGAAGGATGTGGCCAGGAGTGCCTGACCTGACATCAATCAGGACCGTCAAGCTGTTGTTCGTGTGTCGCCATTTTTTATTCTAATTTTGATAGGCCGCATTGTAATGGTGACTCCTGCCCAACTACTTGTCCTATGCTGAATCTGTGTCCTATTCTCATGAGTTTTGCTCCCGCATCATTTAGTTTGACAGTCGACGTGAAACGGTTCCAAGCCATATGTGGCCGTGCTGATATGTGTTTCTAAACGAGCTTAATGCCATGCTTGTCCGCAAGAAGCTTACTTCCTTCCTGGAGGCTTTCTTGTGCTCTGTTTGTTGTCTAGTTGTTTGCCGAAATGTTGATGTTGATATCAGTACGACTTGTTTCTGCGTTGTCTCCAACCGTGGTTTTTGCAACGTCATGACTTCTTCAGTCATCGTATGCCAAAGTCTTTTCTTGATATAGATTGGATTGACCATGATTTACGCATATGCTTTTCTTCTAGTTTAATTTCCTGGAAAAAAAAGACCTAATATATATTCCACTGCTTGTTTGCAGGGCAAAGTGACCAGGACCAAGATTGTGGAGTATTCCCGTCGCCGGGGAACTTCCTCAACGGCTGCTGCTGGACGGCCTACCCGTTCCTCAAGTTCCATCTCTACGTGACGGTCAGTAACTAATGAGGGGGACACTATTGACACGGCCGAGGCCATCTTGGATGGAGCACATAGGAAGGTTGGTTAGCAGAATAAAAATAAACATAATTAGATCGTTGAACTATAATTTTGGCACTATAATGTTAACTATAATGTTGGCACAATAATGACACCACACAACTACGTCCGCCTCCATGACAAAGAGCATCTCCATTTTCTTCGGTGTGAGAGAGATCCGGTTTATGTTCCGACTATTCCTGATAGATACAAGAAGTATGCCATTCCTTCAAATGCATCGAATGCTTCGACAACGACAGAAACGGTCCTAACATGGATTTGTTTAGGCATGAACTAGCTACAGCCATTGCTCTTAGTTGGTGAAGAAATCATGTTCATGATTTTCTATGCGTGACCATATTGATTTGCAAACTTATTGGAAAATGAAGATTTTGTGCCATGAACAAGTTTTTCTGCTAAATTATGACCTATGTTAGCTCTCGTCGAGCTCCACCCTCTCGTCGAGCTCCACCTCCGGCGTCAACACCGTAGCCGTGGAGTTTGACACGCACCTGGACTTGGCGCTGGGCGACGCTGATGCCAACCATGTGGCGCTCGACGCCGGCTCGATCTACTCGGCCGTGTTCGCGAGCCCGGGACTGGATCTCAAGTCCGGTGGCGTGCCCATCACCGCCTGGGTCCAATACGACGCGCCGCGCCGTCGCCTGCGCGCCTGTCTGTCCCACTCCGCGTCACGCAAGCACCTCAACCCGGAGCTGTCCATCACAGTAGACCTCTCTGAACTGCTCAATGACACCATGTTTGTGGTGTTTTCGGCCTCCAACAGCAACAAGGGCAGCGCCCTTCACATCATCAATAGCTGGTCCTTCAGGACATACTGGGCGCGCCACACATCCTCTGGTCCATTGGCTGCGTCGCCGCCACCACTGTCAACCCCTCTGCCATCGCTTCCGGCACATCACCACAGCATTGTGGCTTGGCTTGTCGGTACCTTGCTCTTCTTGATGATTCTCGCCGTTTCATTCTTCTTGTGGGTTTGTCCCCATCCGAAGAAGACCCTACGCCCCCATGATGTCCAGCTCGCTGACCGTTCCGAGAAACACACCATTCTACCGAAGGATGTGGCCAGGAGTGCCTGACCTGACATCAATCAAGACCGTCAAGCTATTGTTCGTGTGTCGCCATTTTTTATTCTAATTTTGATAGGCCGCATTGTAATGGTGACTCCTGCCCAACTACTTGTCCTATGTTGAATCTGTGTCCTATTCTCATGAGTTTTGCTCCCGCATCATTTAGTTTGACAGTCGACGTGAAACGGTTCCAAGCCATATGTGGCCGTGCTGATATGTGTTTCTAAACAAGCTTAATGCCATGCTTGTCCGCAAGAAGCTTACTTCCTTCCTGGAGGCTTTCTTGTGCTCTGTTTGTTGTCTAGTTGTTTGCCGAAATGTTGATGTTGATATCAGTACGACTTGTTTCTGCGTTGTCTCCAACCGTGGTTTTTGCAACGTCATGACTTCTTCAGTCATCATATGCCAAAGTCTTTTCTTGATATAGATTGGATTGACCATGATTTACGCATATGCTTTTCTTCTAGTTTAATTTCTTGGAAAAAAAAGACCTAATATATATTCCACTGCTTGTTTGCAGGGCAAAGTGACCAGGACCAAGATTGTGGAGTATTCCCGTCGCCGGTGAACTTCCTCAATGGCTGCTGCTGGACGGCCTACCCGTTCCTCAAGTTCCATCTCTACGTGACGGTCAGTAACTAATGAGGGGGACACTATTGACACGGCCGAGGCCATCTTGGATGGAGCACATAGGAAGGTTGGTTAGTAGAATAAAAATAAACATAATTAGATCGTTGAACTATAATTTTGGCACTATAATGTTAACTATAATGTTGGCACAATAATGACACCACACAACTACGTCCGCCTCCATGACAAAGAGCATCTCCATTTTCTTCGGTGTGAGAGAGATCCGGTTTATGTTCCAACTATTCCTGATAGATACAAGAAGTATGCCATTCCTTCAAATGCATCGAATGCTTCAACAACGACAGAAACGGTCCTAACATGGATTTGTTTAGGCATGAACTAGCTACAGCCATTGCTCTTAGTTGGTGAAGAAATCATGTTCATGATTTTCTATGCGTGACCATATTGATTTGCAAACTTATTGGCAAATGAAGATTTTGTGCCATGAACAAGTTTTTCTGCTAAATTATGACCTATGTTAGCTCTCGTCGAGCTCCACCCTCTCGTCGAGCTCCACCTCCGGCGTCAACACCGTAGCCGTGGAGTTTGACACGCACCTGGACTTGGCGCTGGGCGACGCTGATGCCAACCATGTGGCGCTCGACGCCGGCTCGATCTACTCAGCCGTGTCCGCGAGCCCGGGACTGGATCTCAAGTCCGGTGGCGTGCCCATCACCGCCTGGGTCCAATACGACGCGCCGCGCCGTCGCCTGCGCGCCTGGCTGTCCCACTCCGCGTCACGCAGGCACCTCAACCCGGCGCTGTCCATCACAGTAGACCTCTCTGAACTGCTCAACGACACCATGTTTGTGGGGTTTTCGGCCTCCAACAGCAACAAGGGCAGCGCCCTTCACATCATCAACAGCTGGTCCTTTAGGACCTACTGGCCGCGCCACACATCCTCTGGTCCATTGGCTGCGTCGCCGCCACCACCGTCAACCCCTCTGCCATCGCTTCCGGCACATCACCACAGCATTGTGGCTTGGCTTGTCGGTACCTTGCTCTTCTTGATGATTCTCGCCGTTTCATTCTTCTTGTGGGTTTGCCCCCATCCGAAGAAGACCCTAGGCCCCCGTGATGTCCAGCTCGCTGACCGTTCCGAGAAACACACCATTCTGCCGAAGGATGTGGCCAGGAGTGCCTGACCTGACATCAATCAAGACCGTCAAGCTGTTGTTCGTGTGTCGCCATTTTTTATTCTAATTTTGATAGGCCGCATTGTAATGGTGACTCCTACCCAACTACTTGTCCTATGCTGAATCTGTGTCCTATTCTCATGAGTTTTGCTCCCGCATCATTTAGTTTGACAGTCGACGTGAAACGGTTCCAAGCCATATGTGGCCGTGCTGATATGTGTTTCTAAACGAGCTTAATGCCATGCTTGTCCGCAAGAAGCTTACTTCCTTCCTGGAGGCTTTCTTGTGCTCTGTTTGTTGTCTAGTTGTTTGCCGAAATGTTGATGTTGATATCAGTACGACTTGTTTCTGCGTTGTCTCCAACCGTGGTTTTTGCAACGTCATGACTTCTTCAGTCATCGTATGCCAAAGTCTTTTCTTGATATAGATTGGATTGACCATGATTTACGCATATGATTTTCTTGTAATTTAATTTCCTGAAAAAAAAAGACCTAATATATATTCCACTGCTTGTTTGCAGGGCAAAGTGACCAGGACCAAGATTGTGGAGTATTCCCGTCGCCGGTGAACTTCCTCAACGGCTGCTGCTGGACGGCCTACCCGTTCCTCAAGTTCCATCTCTACGTGATGGTCAGTAACTAATGAGGGGGACACTATTGACACGGCCGAGGCCATCTTGGATGGAGCACATAGGAAGGTTGGTTAGCAGAATAAAAATAAACATAATTAGATCGTTGAACTATAATTTTGGCACTATAATGTTAACTATAATATTGGCACAATAATGACACCACACAACTACGTCCGCCTCCATGACAAAGAGCATCTCCATTTTCTTCGGTGTGAGAGAGATCCGGTTTATGTTCCAACTATTCCTGATAGATACAAGAAGTATGCCATTCCTTCAAATGCATCGAATGCTTCGACAACGACAGAAACGGTCCTAACATGGATTTGTTTAGGCATGAACTAGCTACAGCCATTGCTCTTAGTTGGTGAAGAAATCATGTTCATGAATTTCTATGCGTGACCATATTGATTTGCAAACTTATTGGAAAATGAAGATTTTGTGCCATGAACAAGTTTTTCTGCTAAATTATGACCTATGTTAGCTCTCGTCGAGCTCCACCCTCTCGTCGAGCTCCACCTCCGGCGTCAACACCGTAGCCGTGGAGTTTGACACGCACCTGGACTTGGCGCTGGGCGACGCTGATGCCAACCATGTGGCGCTCGACGCCGGCTCGATCTACTCGGCCGTGTCCACGAGCCCGGGACTGGATCTCAAGTCCGGTGGCGTGCCCATCACCGCCTGGGTCCAATACGACGCGCCGCGCCGTCGCCTGCGCGCCTGTCTGTCCCACTCCGCGTCACGCAAGCACCTCAACCCGGAGCTGTCCATCACAGTAGACCTCTCTGAACTGCTCAACGACACCATGTTTGTGGGGTTTTCGGCCTCCAACAGCAACAAGGGCAGCGCCCTTCACATAATCAACAGCTGGTCCTTCAGGACCTACTGGGCGCGCCACACATCCTCTGGTCCATTGGCTGCGTCGCCGCCACCACCGTCAACCCCTCTGCCATCGCTTCCGGCACATCACCACAGCATTGTGGCTTGGCTTGTCGGTACCTTGCTCTTCTTGATGATTCTCACCGTTTAATTCTTCTTGTGGGTTTGCCCCCATCCGAAGAAGACCCTACGGCCCCGTGATGTCCAGCTCGCTGACCGTTCCGAGAAACACACCATTCTGCCGAAGGATGTGGCCAGGAGTGCCTGACCTGACATTAATCAAGACCGTCAAGCTGTTGTTCGTGTGTCGCCATTTTTTATTGTAATTTTGATAGGCCGCATTGTAATGGTGACTCCTGCCCAACTACTTGTCCTATGCTGAATCTGTGTCCTATTCTCATGAGTTTTGCTCCCGCATCATTTAGTTTGACAGTCGACGTGAAACGGTTCCAAGCCATATGTGGCCGTGCTGATATGTGTTTCTAAACGAGCTTAATGCCATGCTTGTCCGCAAGAAGCTTACTTCCTTCCTGGAGGCTTTCTTGTGCTCTGTTTGTTGTCTAGTTGTTTGCCGAAATGTTGATGTTGATATCAGTACGACTTGTTTCTGCGTTGTCTCCAACCGTGGTTTTTGCAACGTCATGACTTCTTCAGTCATCATATGCCAAAGTCTTTTCTTGATATAGATTGGATTGACCATGATTTACGCATATGCTTCTCTTCTAGTTTNATGCCATGCTTGTCCGCAAGAAGCTTACTTCCTTCCTGGAGGCTTTCTTGTGCTCTGTTTGTTGTCTAGTTGTTTGCCGAAATGTTGATGTTGATATCAGTACGACTTGTTTCTGCGTTGTCTCCAACCGTGGTTTTTGCAACGTCATGACTTCTTCAGTCATCATATGCCAAAGTCTTTTCTTGATATAGATTGGATTGACCATGATTTACGCATATGCTTCTCTTCTAGTTTAATTTCCTGGAAAAAAATACCTAATATATATTCCACTGCTTGTTTGCAGGGCAAAGTGACCAGGACCAAGAGTGTGGAGTATTCCCGTCGCCGGTGAACTTCCTCAACGGCTGCTGCTGGACGGCCTACCCGTTCCTCAAGTTCCATCTCTACGTGACGGTCAGTAACTAATGAGGGGGACACTATTGACACGGCCGAGGCCATCTTGGATGGAGCACATAGGAAGGTTGGTTAGCAGAATAAAAATAAACATAATTAGATCGTTGAACTATAATTTTGGCACTATAATGTTGGCACAATAATGACACCACACAACTACGTCCGCCTCCATGACAAAGAGCATCTCCATTTTCTTCGGTGTGAGAGAGATCCGGTTTATGTTCCAACTATTCCTGATAGATACAAGAAGTATGCCATTCCTTCAAATGCATCGAATGCTTCAACAACGACAGAAACGGTCCTAACATGGATTTGTTTAGGCATGAACTAGCTACAGCCATTGCTCTTAGTTGGTGAAGAAATCATGTTCATGATTTTCTATGCGTGACCATATTGATTTGCAAACTTATTGGCAAATGAAGATTTTGTGCCATGAACAAGTTTTTCTGCTAAATTATGACCTATGTTAGCTCTCGTCGAGCTCCACCCTCTCGTCGAGCTCCACCTCCGGCGTCAACACCGTAGCCGTGGAGTTTAACACACACCTGGACTTGGCGCTGGGCGACGCTGATGCCAACCATGTGGCGCTCGACGCCGGCTCGATCTACTCAGCCGTGTCCGCGAGCCCGGGACTGGATCTCAAGTCCGGTGGCGTGCCCATCACCGCCTGGGTCCAATACGACGCGCCGCGCCGTCGCCTGCGCGCCTGGCTGTCCCACTCCGCGTCATGCAGGCACCTCAACCCGGCGCTGTCCATCACAGTAGACCTCTCTGAATTGCTCAACGACACCATGTTTGTGGGGTTTTCGGCCTCCAACAGCAACAAGGGCAGCGCCCTTCACATCATCAACAGCTGGTCCTTCAGGACCTACTGGCCGCGCCACACATCCTCTGGTCCATTGGCTGCGTCGCCGCCACCACCGTCAACCCCTCTGCCATCGCTTCCGGCACATCACCACAGCATTGTGGCTTGGCTTGTCGGTACCTTGCTCTTCTTGATGATTCTCGCCGTTTCATTCTTCTTGTGGGTTTGCCCCCATCCGAAGAAGACCCTAGGCCCCCGTGATGTCCAGCTCGCTGACCGTTCCGAGAAACACACCATTCTGCCGAAGGATGTGGCCAGGAGTGCCTGACCTGACATCAATCAAGACCGTCAAGCTGTTGTTCGTGTGTCGCCATTTTTTATTCTAATTTTGATAGGCCGCATTGTAATGGTGACTCCTGCCCAACTACTTGTCCTATGCTGAATCTGTGTCCTATTCTCATGAGTTTTGCTCCCGCATCATTTAGTTTGACAGTCGACGTGAAACGGTTCCAAGCCATATGTGGCCGTGCTGATATGTGTTTCTAAACGAGCTTAATGCCATGCTTGTCCGCAAGAAGCTTACTTCCTTCCTGGAGGCTTTCTTGTGCTCTGTTTGTTGTCTAGTTGTTTGCCGAAATGTTGATGTTGATATCAGTACGACTTGTTTCTGCGTTGTCTCCAACCGTGGTTTTTGCAACGTCATGACTTCTTCAGTCATCATATGCCAAAGTCTTTTCTTGATATAGATTGGATTGACCATGATTTACGCATATGCTTTTCTTCTAGTTTAATTTCCTGGAAAAAAATACCTAATATATATTCCACTGCTTGTTTGCAGGGCAAAGTGACCAGGACCAAGAGTGTGGAGTATTCCCGTCGCCGGTGAACTTCCTCAACGGCTGCTGCTGGACGGCCTACCCGTTCCTCAAGTTCCATCTCTACGTGACGGTCAGTAACTAATGAGGGGGACACTATTGACACGGCCGAGGCCATCTTGGATGGAGCACATAGGAAGGTTGGTTAGCAGAATAAAAATAAACATAATTAGATCGTTGAACTATAATTTTGGCACTATAATGTTGGCACAATAATGACACCACACAACTACGTCCGCCTCCATGACAAAGAGCATCTCCATTTTCTTCGGTGTGAGAGAGATCCGGTTTATGTTCCAACTATTCCTGATAGATACAAGAAGTATGCCATTCCTTCAAATGCATCGAATGCTTCAACAACGACAGAAACGGCCCTAACATGGATTTGTTTAGGCATGAACTAGCTACAGCCATTGCTCTTAGTTGGTGAAGAAATCATGTTCATGATTTTCTATGCGTGACCATATTGATTTGCAAACTTATTGGCAAATGAAGATTTTGTGCCATGAACAAGTTTTTCTGCTAAATTATGACCTATGTTAGCTCTCGTCGAGCTCCACCCTCTCGTCGAGCTCCACCTCCGGCGTCAACACCGTAGCCGTGGAGTTTGACACGCACCTGGACTTGGCGCTGGGCGACGCTGATGCCAACCATGTGGCGCTCGACGCCGGCTCGATCTACTCAGACGTGTCCGCGAGCCCGGGACTGGATCTCAAGTCCGGTGGCGTGCCCATCACCGCCTGGGTCCAATACGACGCGCCGCGCCGTCGCCTGCGCGCCTGGCTGTCCCACTCCGCGTCACGCAGGCACCTCAACCCGGCGCTGTCCATCATAGTAGACCTCTCTGAACTGCTCAACGACACCATGTTTGTGGGGTTTTCGGCCTCCAACAGCAACAAGGGCAGTGCCCTTCACATCATCAACAGCTGGTCCTTTAGGACCTACTGGCCGCGCCACACATCCTCTGGTCCATTGGCTGCGTCGCCGCCACCACCGTCAACCCCTCTGCCATCGCTTCCGGCACATCACCACAGCATTGTGGCTTGGCTTGTCGGTACCTTGCTCTTCTTGATGATTCTCGCCGTTTCATTCTTCTTGTGGGTTTACCCCCATCCGAAGAAGACCCTACGCCCCCGTGATGTCCAGCTCGCTGACAGTTCCGAGAAACACACCATTCTGCCGAAGGATCTGGCCAGGAGTGCCTGACCTGACATCAATCAAGACCGTCAAGCTGTTGTTCGTGTGTCGCCATTTTTTATTCTAATTTTGATAGGCCGCATTGTAATGGTGACTCCTGCCCAACTACTTGTCCTATGCTGAATCTGTGTCCTATTCTCATGAGTTTTGCTCCCGCATCATTTAGTTTGACAGTCGACGTGAAACGGTTCCAAGCCATATGTGGCCGTGCTGATATGTGTTTCTAAACGAGCTTAATGCCATGCTTGTCCGCAAGAAGCTTACTTCCTTCCTGGAGGCTTTCTTGTGCTCTGTTTGTTGTCTAGTTGTTTGCCGAAATGTTGATGTTGATATCAGTACGACTTGTTTCTGCGTTGTCTCCAACCGTGGTTTTTGCAACGTCATGACTTCTTCAGTCATCATATGCCAAAGTCTTTTCTTGATATAGATTGGATTGACCATGATTTACGCATATGCTTTTCTTCTAGTTTAATTTCCTGGAAAAAAAAGACCTAATATATATTCCACTGCTTGTTTGCAGGGCAAAGTGACCAGGACCAAGATTGTGGAGTATTCCCGTCGCCGGGGAACTTCCTCAACGGCTGCTGCTGGACGGCCTACCCGTTCCTCAAGTTCCATCTCTACGTGACGGTCAGTAACTAATGAGGGGGACACTATTGACACGGCCGAGGCCATCTTGGATGGAGCACATAGGAAGGTTGGTTAGCAGAATAAAAATAAACATAATTAGATCGTTGAACTATAATTTTGGCACTATCCATATTGATTTGCAAACTTATTGGCAAATGAAGATTTTGTGCCATGAACAAGTTTTTCTGCTAAATTATGACCTATGTTAGCTCTCGTCGAGCTCCACCCTCTCGTCGAGCTCCACCTCAGGCGTCAACACCGTAGCCGTGGAGTTTGACACGCACCTGGACTTGGCGCTGGGCGACGCTGATGCCAACCATGTGGCGCTCGACGCCGGCTCGATCTACTCAGCCGTGTCCGCGAGCCCGGGACTGGATCTCAAGTCCGGTGGCGTGCCCATCACCGCCTGGGTCCAATACGACGCGCCACGCCGTCGCCTGCGCGCCTGGCTGTCCCACTCCGCGTCACGCAGGCACCTCAACCCGGCGCTGTCCATCACAGTAGACCTCTCTGAACTGCTCAACGACACCATGTTTGTGGGGTTTTCGGCCTCCAACAGCAACAAGGGCAGCGCCCTTCACATCATCAACAGCTGGTCCTTTAGGACCTACTGGCCGCGCCACACATCCTCTGGTCCATTGGCTGCGTCGCCGCCACCACCGTCAACCCCTCTGCCATCGCTTCCGGCACATCACCACAGCATTGTGGCTTGGCTTGTCGGTACCTTGCTCTTCTTGATGATTCTCGCCGTTTCATTCTTCTTGTGGGTTTGCCCCCATCCGAAGAAGACCCTACGACCCCGTGATGTCCAGCTCGCTGACCGTTCCGAGAAACACACCATTCTGCCGAAGGATGTGGCCAGGAGTGCCTGACCTGACATCAATCAAGACCGTCAAGCTGTTGTTCGTGTGTCGCCATTTTTTATTCTAATTTTGATAGGCCGCATTGTAATGGTGACTCCTGCCCAACTACTTGTCCTATGCTGAATCTGTGTCCTATTCTCATGAGTTTTGCTCCCGCATCATTTAGTTTGACAGTCGACGTGAAACGGTTCCAAGCCATATGTGGCCGTGCTGATATGTGTTTCTAAACGAGCTTAATGCCATGCTTGTCCGCAAGAAGCTTACTTCCTTCCTGGAGGCTTTCTTGTGCTCTGTTTGTTGTCTAGTTGTTTGCCGAAATGTTGATGTTGATATCAGTACGACTTGTTTCTGCGTTGTCTCCAACCGTGGTTTTTGCAACGTCATGACTTCTTCAGTCATCATATGCCAAAGTCTTTTCTTGATATAGATTGGATTGACCATGATTTACGCATATGCTTTTCTTCTAGTTTAATTTCCTGGAAAAAAAAGACCTAATATATATTCCACTGCTTGTTTGCAGGGCAAAGTGACCAGGACCAAGATTGTGGAGTATTCCCGTCGCCGGGGAACTTCCTCAACGGCTGCTGCTGGACGGCCTACCCGTTCCTCAAGTTCCATCTCTACGTGACGGTCAGTAACTAATGAGGGGGACACTATTGACACGGCCGAGGCCATCTTGGATGGAGCACATAGGAAGGTTGGTTAGCAGAATAAAAATAAACATAATTAGATCGTTGAACTATAATTTTGGCACTATAATGTTAACTATAATGTTGGCACAATAATGACACCACACAACTACGTCCGCCTCCATGACAAAGAGCATCTCCATTTTCTTCGGTGTGAGAGAGATCCGGTTTATGTTCCAACTATTCCTGATAGATACAAGAAGTATGCCATTCCTTCAAATGCATCGAATGCTTCAACAACGACAGAAACGGTCCTAACATGGATTTGTTTAGGCATGAACTAGCTACAGCCATTGCTCTTAGTTGGTGAAGAAATCATGTTCATGATTTTCTATGCGTGACCATATTGATTTGCAAACTTATTGGCAAATGAAGATTTTGTGCCATGAACAAGTTTTTCTGCTAAATTATGACCTATGTTAGCTCTCGTCGAGCTCCACCCTCTCGTCGAGCTCCACCTCCGGCGTCAACACCGTAGCCGTGGAGTTTGACACGCACCTGGACTTGGCGCTGGGCGACGCTGATGCCAACCATGTGGCGCTCGACGCCGGCTCGATCTACTCAGCCGTGTCCGCGAGCCCGGGACTGGATCTCAAGTCCGGTGGCGTGCCCATCACCGCCTGGGTCCAATACGACGCGCCGCGCCGTCGCCTGCGCGCCTGGCTGTCCCACTCCGCGTCACGCAGGCACCTCAACCCGGCGCTGTCCATCATAGTAGACCTCTCTGAACTGCTCAACGACACCATGTTTGTGGGGTTTTCGGCCTCCAACAGCAACAAGGGCAGGGCCCTTCACATCATCAACAGCTGGTCCTTTAGGACCTACTGGCCGCGCCACACATCCTCTGGTCCATTGGCTGCATCGCCGCCACCACCGTCAACCCTTCTGCCATCGCTTCCGGCACATCACCACAGCATTGTGGCTTGGCTTGTCGGTACCTTGCTCTTCTTGATGATTCTCGCCGTTTCATTCTTCTTGTGGGTTTGCCCCCATCCGAAGAAGACCCTACGCCCCCGTGATGTCCAGCTCGCTGACCGTTCCGAGAAACACACCATTCTGCCGAAGGATGTGGCCAGGAGTGCCTGACCTGACATCAATCAAGACCGTCAAGCTGTTGTTCGTATGTCGCCATTTTTTATTCTAATTTTGATAGGCCGCATTGTAATGGTGACTCCTGCCCAACTACTTGTCCTATGCTGAATCTGTGTCCTATTCTCATGAGTTTTGCTCCCGCATCATTTAGTTTGACAGTCGACGTGAAACGGTTCCAAGCCATATGTGGCCGTGCTGATATGTGTTTCTAAACGAGCTTAATGCCATGCTTGTCCGCAAGAAGCTTACTTCCTTCCTGGAGGCTTTCTTGTGCTCTGTTTGTTGTCTAGTTGTTTGCCGAAATGTTGATGTTGATATCAGTACGACTTGTTTCTGCGTTGTCTCCAACCGTGGTTTTTGCAACGTCATGACTTCTTCAGTCATCATATGCCAAAGTCTTTTCTTGATATAGATTGGATTGACCATGATTTACGCATATGCTTTTCTTCTAGTTTAATTTCCTGGAAAAAAAAGACCTAATATATATTCCACTGCTTGTTTGCAGGGCAAAGTGACCAGGACCAAGATTGTGGAGTATTCCCGTCGCCGGGGAACTTCCTCAACGGCTGCTGCTGGACGGCCTACCCGTTCCTCAAGTTCCATCTCTACGTGACGGTCAGTAACTAATGAGGGGGACACTATTGACACGGCCGAGGCCATCTTGGATGGAGCACATAGGAAGGTTGGTTAGCAGAATAAAAATAAACATAATTAGATCGTTGAACTATAATTTTGGCACTATAATGTTAACTATAATGTTGGCACAATAATGACACCACACAACTACGTCCGCCTCCATGACAAAGAGCATCTCCATTTTCTTCGGTGTGAGAGAGATCCGGTTTATGTTCCAACTATTCCTGATAGATACAAGAAGTATGCCATTCCTTCAAATGCATCGAATGCTTCAACAACGACAGAAACGGTCCTAACATGGATTTGTTTAGGCATGAACTAGCTACAGCCATTGCTCTTAGTTGGTGAAGAAATCATGTTCATGATTTTCTATGCGTGACCATATTGATTTGCAAACTTATTGGCAAATGAAGATTTTGTGCCATGAACAAGTTTTTCTGCTAAATTATGACCTATGTTAGCTCTCGTCGAGCTCCACCCTCTCGTCGAGCTCCACCTCCGGCGTCAACACCGTAGCCGTGGAGTTTGACACGCACCTGGACTTGGCGCTGGGCGACGCTGATGCCAACCATGTGGCGCTCGACGCCGGCTCGATCTACTCAGCCGTGTCCGCGAGCCCGGGACTGGATCTCAAGTCCGGTGGCGTGCCCATCACCGCCTGGGTCCAATACGACAAGCCGCGCCGTCGCCTGCGCGCCTGGCTGTCCCACTCCGCGTCACGCAGGCACCTCAACCCGGCGCTGTCCATCATAGTAGACCTCTCTGAACTGCTCAACGACACCATGTTTGTGGGGTTTTCGGCCTCCAACAGCAACAAGGGCAGTGCCCTTCACATCATCAACAGCTGGTCCTTTAGGACCTACTGGCCGCGCCACACATCCTCTGGTCCATTGGCTGCATCGCCGCCACCACCGTCAACCCTTCTGCCATCGCTTCCGGCACATCACCACAGCATTGTGGCTTGGCTTGTCGGTACCTTGCTCTTCTTGATGATTCTCGCCGTTTCATTCTTCTTGTGGGTTTGCCCCCATCCGAAGAAGACCCTACGCCCCCGTGATGTCCAGCTCGCTGACCGTTCCGAGAAACACACCATTCTGCCGAAGGATGTGGGCAGGAGTGCCTGACCTGACATCAATCAAGACCGTCAAGCTGTTGTTCGTGTGTCGCCATTTTTTATTCTAATTTTGATAGGCCGCATTGTAATGGTGACTCCTGCCCAACTACTTGTCCTATGCTGAATCTGTGTCCTATTCTCATGAGTTTTGCTCCCGCATCATTTAGTTTGACAGTCGACGTGAAACGGTTCCAAGCCATATGTGGCCGTGCTGATATGTGTTTCTAAACGAGCTTAATGCCATGCTTGTCCGCAAGAAGCTTACTTCCTTCCTGGAGGCTTTCTTGTGCTCTGTTTGTTGTCTAGTTGTTTGCCGAAATGTTGATGTTGATATCAGTACGACTTGTTTCTGCGTTGTCTCCAACCGTGGTTTTTGCAACGTCATGACTTCTTCAGTCATCATATGCCAAAGTCTTTTCTTGATATAGATTGGATTGACCATGATTTACGCATATGCTTTTCTTCTAGTTTAATTTCCTGGAAAAAAAAGACCTAATATATATTCCACTGCTTGTTTGCAGGGCAAAGTGACCAGGACCAAGATTGTGGAGTATTCCCGTCGCCGGGGAACTTCCTCAACGGCTGCTGCTGGACGGCCTACCCGTTCCTCAAGTTCCATCTCTACGTGACGGTCAGTAACTAATGAGGGGGACACTATTGACACGGCCGAGGCCATCTTGGATGGAGCACATAGGAAGGTTGGTTAGCAGAATAAAAATAAACATAATTAGATCGTTGAACTATAATTTTGGCACTATAATGTTAACTATAATGTTGGCACAATAATGACACCACACAACTACGTCCGCCTCCATGACAAAGAGCATCTCCATTTTCTTCGGTGTGAGAGAGATCCGGTTTATGTTCCAACTATTCCTGATAGATACAAGAAGTATGCCATTCCTTCAAATGCATCGAATGCTTCAACAACGACAGAAACGGTCCTAACATGGATTTGTTTAGGCATGAACTAGCTACAGCCATTGCTCTTAGTTGGTGAAGAAATCATGTTCATGATTTTCTATGCGTGACCATATTGATTTGCAAACTTATTGGCAAATGAAGATTTTGTGCCATGAACAAGTTTTTCTGCTAAATTATGACCTATGTTAGCTCTCGTCGAGCTCCACCCTCTCGTCGAGCTCCACCTCCGGCGTCAACACCGTAGCCGTGGAGTTTGACACGCACCTGGACTTGGCGCTGGGCGACGCTGATGCCAACCATGTGGCGCTCGACGCCGGCTCGATCTACTCAGCCGTGTCCGCGAGCCCGGGACTGGATCTCAAGTCCGGTGGCGTGCCCATCACCGCCTGGGTCCAATACGACGCGCCGCGCCGTCGCCTGCGCGCCTGGCTGTCCCACTCCGCGTCACGCAGGCACCTCAACCCGGCGCTGTCCATCACAGTAGACCTCTCTGAACTGCTCAACGACACCATGTTTGTGGGGTTTTCGGCCTCCAACAGCAACAAGGGCAGCGCCCTTCACATCATCAACAGCTGGTCCTTTAGGACCTACTGGCCGCGCCACACATCCTCTGGTCCATTGGCTGCGTCGCCGCCACCACCGTCAACCCCTCTGCCATCGCTTCCGGCACATCACCACAGCATTGTGGCTTGGCTTGTCGGTACCTTGCTCTTCTTGATGATTCTCGCCGTTTCATTCTTCTTGTGGGTTTTCCCCCATCCGAAGAAGACCCTACGCCCCCGTGATGTCCAGCTCGCTGACCGTTCCGAGAAACACACCATTCTGCCGAAGGATGTGGGCAGGAGTGCCTGACCTGACATCAATCAAGACCGTCAAGCTGTTGTTCGTGTGTCGCCATTTTTTATTCTAAATTTTGATAGGCCGCATTGTAATGGTGACTCCTGCCCAACTACTTGTCCTATGCTGAATCTGTGTCCTATTCTCATGAGTTTTGCTCCCGCATCATTTAGTTTGACAGTCGACGTGAAACGGTTCCAAGCCATATGTGGCCGTGCTGATGTGTGTTTCTAAACGAGCTTAATGCCATGCTTGTCCGCAAGAAGCTTACTTCCTTCTTGGAGGCTTTCTTGTGCTCTGTTTGTTGTCTAGTTGTTTGCCGAAATGTTGATGTTGATATCAGTACGACTTGTTTCTGCGTTGTCTCCAACCGTAGTTTTTGCAACGTCATGACTTCTTCAGTCATCATATGCCAAAGTCTTTTCTTGATATAGATTGGATTGACCATGATTTACGCATATGCTTTTCTTCTAGTTTAATTTCATGGAAAAAAATACCTAATATATATTCCACTGCTTGTTTGCAGGGCAAAGTGACCAGGACCAAGAGTGTGGAGTATTCCCGTCGCCGGTGAACTTCCTCAACGGCTGCTGCTGGACGGCCTACCCGTTCCTCAAGTTCCATCTCTACGTGACGGTCAGTAACTAATGAGGGGGACACTATTGACACGGCCGAGGCCATCTTGGATGGAGCACATAGGAAGGTTGGTTAGCAGAATAAAAATAAACATAATTAGATCGTTGAACTATAATTTTGGCACTATAATGTTAACTATAATGTTGGCACAATAATGACACCACACAACTACGTCCGCCTCCATGACAAAGAGCATCTCCATTTTCTTCGGTGTGAGAGAGATCCGGTTTATGTTCCAACTATTCCTGATAGATACAAGAAGTATGCCATTCCTTCAAATGCATCGAATGCTTCAACAACGACAGAAACGGTCCTAACATGGATTTGTTTAGGCATGAACTAGCTACAGCCATTGCTCTTAGTTGGTGAAGAAATCATGTTCATGATTTTCTATGCGTGACCATATTGATTTGCAAACTTATTGGCAAATGAAGATTTTGTGCCATGAACAAGTTTTTCTGCTAAATTATGACCTATGTTAGCTCTCGTCGAGCTCCACCCTCTCGTCGAGCTCCACCTCCGGCGTCAACACCGTAGCCGTGGAGTTTGACACGCACCTGGACTTGGCGCTGGGCGACGCTGATGCCAACCATGTGGCGCTCGACGCCGGCTCGATCTACTCAGCCGTGTCCGCGAGCCCGGGACTGGATCTCAAGTCCGGTGGCGTGCCCATCACCGCCTGGGTCCAATACGACGCGCCGCGCCGTTGCCTGCGCGCCTGGCTGTCCCACTCCGCGTCACGCAGGCACCTCAACCCGGCGCTGTCCATCACAGTAGACCTCTCTGAACTGCTCAACGACACCATGTTTGTGGGGTTTTCGGCCTCCAACAGCAACAAGGGCAGCGCCCTTCACATCATCAACAGCTGGTCCTTTAGTCCCTACTGGCCGCGCCACACATCCTCTGGTCCATTGGCTGCGTCGCTGCCACCACCGTCAACCCCTCTGCCATCGCTTCCGGCACATCACCACAGCATTGTGGCTTGGCTTGTCGGTACCTTGCTCTTCTTGATGATTCTCGCCGTTTCATTCTTCTTGTGGGTTTGCCCCCATCCGAAGAAGACCCTACGCCCCCGTGATGTCCAGCTCGCTGACCGTTCCGAGAAACACACCATTCTGCCGAAGGATGTGGGCAGGAGTGCCTGACCTGACATCAATCAAGACCGTCAAGCTGTTGTTCGTGTGTCGCCATTTTTTATTCTAATTTTGATAGGCCGCATTGTAATGGTGACTCCTGCCCAACTACTTGTCCTATGCTGAATCTGTGTCCTATTCTCATGAGTTTTGCTCCCGCATCATTTAGTTTGACAGTCGACGTGAAACGGTTCCAAGCCATATGTGGCCGTGCTGATATGTGTTTCTAAACGAGCTTAATGCCATGCTTGTCCGCAAGAAGCTTACTTCCTTCCTGGAGGCTTTCTTGTGCTCTGTTTGTTGTCTAGTTGTTTGCCGAAATGTTGATGTTGATATCAGTACGACTTGTTTCTGCGTTGTCTCCAACCGTGGTTTTTGCAACGTCATGACTTCTTCAGTCATCATATGCCAAAGTCTTTTCTTGATATAGATTGGATTGACCATGATTTACGCATATGCTTTTCTTCTAGTTTAATTTCCTGGAAAAAAAAGACCTAATATATATTCCACTGCTTGTTTGCAGGGCAAAGTGACCAGGACCAAGATTGTGGAGTATTCCCGTCGCCGGGGAACTTCCTCAACGGCTGCTGCTGGACGGCCTACCCGTTCCTCAAGTTCCATCTCTACGTGACGGTCAGTAACTAATGAGGGGGACACTATTGACACGGCCGAGGCCATCTTGGATGGAGCACATAGGAAGGTTGGTTAGCAGAATAAAAATAAACATAATTAGATCGTTGAACTATAATTTTGGCACTATAATGTTAACTATAATGTTGGCACAATAATGACACCACACAACTACGTCCGCCTCCATGACAAAGAGCATCTCCATTTTCTTCGGTGTGAGAGAGATCCGGTTTATGTTCCAACTATTCCTGATAGATACAAGAAGTATGCCATTCCTTCAAATGCATCGAATGCTTCAACAACGACAGAAACGGTCCTAACATGGATTTGTTTAGGCATGAACTAGCTACAGCCATTGCTCTTAGTTGGTGAAGAAATCATGTTCATGATTTTCTATGCGTGACCATATTGATTTGCAAACTTATTGGCAAATGAAGATTTTGTGCCATGAACAAGTTTTTCTGCTAAATTATGACCTATGTTAGCTCTCGTCGAGCTCCACCCTCTCGTCGAGCTCCACCTCCGGCGTCAACACCGTAGCCGTGGAGTTTGACACGCACCTGGACTTGGCGCTGGGCGACGCTGATGCCAACCATGTGGCGCTCGACGCCGGCTCGATCTACTCAGCCGTGTCCGCGAGCCCGGGACTGGATCTCAAGTCCGGTGGCGTGCCCATCACCGCCTGGGTCCAATACGACGCGCCGCGCCGTCGCCTGCGCGCCTGGCTGTCCCACTCCGCGTCACGCAGGCACCTCAACCCGGCGCTGTCCATCACAGTAGACCTCTCTGAACTGCTCAACGACACCATGTTTGTGGGGTTTTCGGCCTCCAACAGCAACAAGGGCAGCGCCCTTCACATCATCAACAGCTGGTCCTTTAGGACCTACTGGCCGCGCCACACATCCTCTGGTCCATTGGCTGCGTCGCCGCCACCACCGTCAACCCCTCTGCCATCGCTTCCGGCACATCACCACAGCATTGTGGCTTGGCTTGTCGGTACCTTGCTCTTCTTGATGATTCTCGCCGTTTCATTCTTCTTGTGGGTTTGCCCCCATCCGAAGAAGACCCTACGCCCCCGTGATGTCCAGCTCGCTGACCGTTCCGAGAAACACACCATTCTGCCGAAGGATGTGGCCAGGAGTGCCTGACCTGACATCAATCAAGACCGTCAAGCTGTTGTTCGTGTGTCGCCATTTTTTATTCTAATTTTGATAGGCCGCATTGTAATGGTGACTCCTGCCCAACTACTTGTCCTATGCTGAATCTGTGTCCTATTCTCATGAGTTTTGCTCCCGCATCATTTAGTTTGACAGTCGACGTGAAACGGTTCCAAGCCATATGTGGCCGTGCTGATATGTGTTTCTAAACGAGCTTAATGCCATGCTTGTCCGCAAGAAGCTTACTTCCTTCCTGGAGGCTTTCTTGTGCTCTGTTTGTTGTCTAGTTGTTTGCCGAAATGTTGATGTTGATATCAGTACGACTTGTTTCTGCGTTGTCTCCAACCGTGGTTTTTGCAACGTCATGACTTCTTCAGTCATCATATGCCAAAGTCTTTTCTTGATATAGATTGGATTGACCATGATTTACGCATATGCTTTTCTTCTAGTTTAATTTCCTGGAAAAAAAGACCTAATATATATTCCACTGCTTGTTTGCAGGGCAAAGTGACCAGGACCAAGAGTGTGGAGTATTCCCGTCGCCGGTGAACTTCCTCAACGGCTGCTGCTGGACGGCCTACCCGTTCCTCAAGTTCCATCTCTACGTGACGGTCAGTAACTAATGAGGGGGACACTATTGACACGGCCGAGGCCATCTTGGATGGAGCACATAGGAAGGTTGGTTAGCAGAATAAAAATAAACATAATTAGATCGTTGAACTATAATTTTGGCACTATCCATATTGATTTGCAAACTTATTGGCAAATGAAGATTGTGTGCCATGAACAAGTTTTTCTGCTAAATTATGACCTATGTTAGCTCTCGTCGAGCTCCACCTCCGGCGTCAACACCGTAGCCGTGGAGTTTGACACGCACCTGGACTTGGCGCTGGGCGACGCTGATGCCAACCATGTGGCGCTCGACGCCGGCTCGATCTACTCAGCCGTGTCCGCGAGCCCGGGACTGGATCTCAAGTCCGGTGGCGTGCCCATCACCGCCTGGGTCCAATACGACGCGCCGCGCCGTGGCCTGCGCGCCTGGCTGTCCCACTCCGCGTCACGCAGGCACCTCAACCCGGCGCTGTCCATCACAGTAGACCTCTCTGAACTGCTCAACGACACCATGTTTGTGGGGTTTTCGGCCTCCAACAGCAACAAGGGCAGCGCCCTTCACATCATCAACAGCTGGTCCTTTAGTCCCTACTGGCCGCGCCACACATCCTCTGGTCCATTGGCTGCGTCGCCGCCACCACCGTCAACCCCTCTGCCATCGCTTCCGGCACATCACCACAGCATTGTGGCTTGGCTTGTCGGTACCTTGCTCTTCTTGATGATTCTCGCCGTTTCATTCTTCTTGTGGGTTTGCCCCCATCCGAAGAAGACCCTACGCCCCCGTGATGTCTAGCTCGCTGACCGTTCCGAGAAACACACCATTCTGCCGAAGGATGTGGGCAGGAGTGCCTGACCTGACATCAATCAAGACCGTCAAGCTGTTGTTCGTGTGTCGCCATTTTTTATTCTAATTTTGATAGGCCGCATTGTAATGGTGACTCCTGCCCAACTACTTGTCCTATGCTGAATCTGTGTCCTATTCTCATGAGTTTTGCTCCCGCATCATTTAGTTTGACAGTCGACGTGAAACGGTTCCAAGCCATATGTGGCCGTGCTGATATGTGTTTCTAAACGAGCTTAATGCCATGCTTGTCCGCAAGAAGCTTACTTCCTTCCTGGAGGCTTTCTTGTGCTCTGTTTGTTGTCTAGTTGTTTGCCGAAATGTTGATGTTGATATCAGTACGACTTGTTTCTGCGTTGTCTCCAACCGTGGTTTTTGCAACGTCATGACTTCTTCAGTCATCATATGCCAAAGTCTTTTCTTGATATAGATTGGATTGACCATGATTTACGCATATGCTTTTCTTCTAGTTTAATTTCCTGGAAAAAAAAGACCTAATATATATTCCACTGCTTGTTTGCAGGGCAAAGTGACCAGGACCAAGATTGTGGAGTATTCCCGTCGCCGGGGAACTTCCTCAACGGCTGCTGCTGGACGGCCTACCCGTTCCTCAAGTTCCATCTCTACGTGACGGTCAGTAACTAATGAGGGGGACACTATTGACACGGCCGAGGCCATCTTGGATGGAGCACATAGGAAGGTTGGTTAGCAGAATAAAAATAAACATAATTAGATCGTTGAACTATAATTTTGGCACTATAATGTTAACTATAATGTTGGCACAATAATGACACCACACAACTACGTCCGCCTCCATGACAAAGAGCATCTCCATTTTCTTCGGTGTGAGAGAGATCCGGTTTATGTTCCAACTATTCCTGATAGATACAAGAAGTATGCCATTCCTTCAAATGCATCGAATGCTTCAACAACGACAGAAACGGTCCTAACATGGATTTGTTTAGGCATGAACTAGCTACAGCCATTGCTCTTAGTTGGTGAAGAAATCATGTTCATGATTTTCTATGCGTGACCATATTGATTTGCAAACTTATTGGCAAATGAAGATTTTGTGCCATGAACAAGTTTTTCTGCTAAATTATGACCTATGTTAGCTCTCGTCGAGCTCCACCCTCTCGTCGAGCTCCACCTCCGGCGTCAACACCGTAGCCGTGGAGTTTGACACGCACCTGGACTTGGCGCTGGGCGACGCTGATGCCAACCATGTGGCGCTCGACGCCGGCTCGATCTACTCAGCCGTGTCCGCGAGCCCGGGACTGGATCTCAAGTCCGGTGGCGTGCCCATCACCGCCTGGGTCCAATACGACGCGCCGCGCCGTCGCCTGCGCGCCTGGCTGTCCCACTCCGCGTCACGCAGGCACCTCAACCCGGCGCTGTCCATCACAGTAGACCTCTCTGAACTGCTCAACGACACCATGTTTGTGGGGTTTTCGGCCTCCAACAGCAACAAGGGCAGCGCCCTTCACATCATCAACAGCTGGTCCTTCAGGACCTACTGGGCGCGCCACACATCCTCTGGTCCATTGGCTGCGTCGCCGCCACCACCGTCAACCCCTCTGCCATCGCTTCCGGCACATCACCACAGCATTGTGGCTTGGCTTGTCGGTACCTTGCTCTTCTTGATGATTCTCGCCGTTTCATTCTTCTTGTGGGTTTGCCCCCATCCGAAGAAGACCCTACGCCCCCGTGATGTCCAGCTCGCTGACCGTTCGGAGAAACACACCATTCTGCCGAAGGATGTGGCCAGGAGTGCCTGACCTGACATCAATCAAGACCGTCAAGCTGTTGTTCGTGTGTCGCCATTTTTTATTCTAATTTTGATAGGCCGCATTGTAATGGTGACTCCTGCCCAACTACTTGTCCTATGCTGAATCTGTGTCCTATTCTCATGAGTTTTGCTCCCGCATCATTTAGTTTGACAGTCGACGTGAAACGGTTCCAAGCCATATGTGGCCGTGCTGATATGTGTTTCTAAACGAGCTTAATGCCATGCTTGTCCGCAAGAAGCTTACTTCCTTCCTGGAGGCTTTCTTGTGCTCTGTTTGTTGTCTAGTTGTTTGCCGAAATGTTGATGTTGATATCAGTACGACTTGTTTCTGCGTTGTCTCCAACCGTGGTTTTTGCAACGTCATGACTTCTTCAGTCATCATATGCCAAAGTCTTTTCTTGATATAGATTGGATTGACCATGATTTACGCATATGCTTTTCTTCTAGTTTAATTTCCTGGAAAAAAAAGACCTAATATATATTCCACTGCTTGTTTGCAGGGCAAAGTGACCAGGACCAAGATTGTGGAGTATTCCCGTCGCCGGGGAACTTCCTCAACGGCTGCTGCTGGACGGCCTACCCGTTCCTCAAGTTCCATCTCTACGTGACGGTCAGTAACTAATGAGGGGGACACTATTGACACGGCCGAGGCCATCTTGGATGGAGCACATAGGAAGGTTGGTTAGCAGAATAAAAATAAACATAATTAGATCGTTGAACTATAATTTTGGCACTATAATGTTAACTATAATGTTGGCACAATAATGACACCACACAACTACGTCCGCCTCCATGACAAAGAGCATCTCCATTTTCTTCGGTGTGAGAGAGATCCGGTTTATGTTCCAACTATTCCTGATAGATACAAGAAGTATGCCATTCCTTCAAATGCATCGAATGCTTCAACAACGACAGAAACGGTCCTAACATGGATTTGTTTAGGCATGAACTAGCTACAGCCATTGCTCTTAGTTGGTGAAGAAATCATGTTCATGATTTTCTATGCGTGACCATATTGATTTGCAAACTTATTGGCAAATGAAGATTTTGTGCCATGAACAAGTTTTTCTGCTAAATTATGACCTATGTTAGCTCTCGTCGAGCTCCACCCTCTCGTCGAGCTCCACCTCCGGCGTCAACACCGTAGCCGTGGAGTTTGACACGCACCTGGACTTGGCGCTGGGCGACGCTGATGCCAACCATGTGGCGCTCGACGCCGGCTCGATCTACTCAGCCGTGTCCGCGAGCCCGGGACTGGATCTCAAGTCCGGTGGCGTGCCCATCACCGCCTGGGTCCAATACGACGCGCCGCGCCGTCGCCTGCGCGCCTGGCTGTCCCACTCCGCGTCACGCAGGCACCTCAACCCGGCGCTGTCCATCACAGTAGACCTCTCTGAACTGCTCAACGACACCATGTTTGTGGGGTTTTCGGCCTCCAACAGCAACAAGGGCAGCGCCCTTCACATCATCAACAGCTGGTCCTTCAGGACCTACTGGGCGCGCCACACATCCTCTGGTCCATTGGCTGCGTCGCCGCCACCACCGTCAACCCCTCTGCCATCGCTTCCGGCACATCACCACAGCATTGTGGCTTGGCTTGTCGGTACCTTGCTCTTCTTGATGATTCTCGCCGTTTCATTCTTCTTGTGGGTTTGCCCCCATCCGAAGAAGACCCTACGCCCCCGTGATGTCCAGCTCGCTGACCGTTCGGAGAAACACACCATTCTGCCGAAGGATGTGGCCAGGAGTGCCTGACCTGACATCAATCAAGACCGTCAAGCTGTTGTTCGTGTGTCGCCATTTTTTATTCTAATTTTGATAGGCCGCATTGTAATGGTGACTCCTGCCCAACTACTTGTCCTATGCTGAATCTGTGTCCTATTCTCATGAGTTTTGCTCCCGCATCATTTAGTTTGACAGTCGACGTGAAACGGTTCCAAGCCATATGTGGCCGTGCTGATATGTGTTTCTAAACGAGCTTAATGCCATGCTTGTCCGCAAGAAGCTTACTTCCTTCCTGGAGGCTTTCTTGTGCTCTGTTTGTTGTCTAGTTGTTTGCCGAAATGTTGATGTTGATATCAGTACGACTTGTTTCTGCGTTGTCTCCAACCGTGGTTTTTGCAACGTCATGACTTCTTCAGTCATCATATGCCAAAGTCTTTTCTTGATATAGATTGGATTGACCATGATTTACGCATATGCTTTTCTTCTAGTTTAATTTCTTGGAAAAAAATACCTAATATATATTCCACTGCTTGTTTGCAGGGCAAAGTGACCAGGACCAAGAGTGTGGAGTATTCCCGTCGCCGGTGAACTTCCTCAACGGCTGCTGCTGGACGGCCTACCCGTTCCTCAAGTTCCATCTCTACGTGACGGTCAGTAACTAATGAGGGGGACACTATTGACACGGCCGAGGCCATCTTGGATGGAGCACATAGGAAGGTTGGTTAGCAGAATAAAAATAAACATAATTAGATCGTTGAACTATAATTTTGGCACTATAGTGTTGGCACAATAATGACACCACACAACTACGTCCGCCTCCATGACAAAGAGCATCTCCATTTTCTTTGGTGTGAGAGAGATCCGGTTTATGTTCCAACTATTCCTGATAGATACAAGAAGTATGCCATTCCTTCAAATGCATCGAATGCTTCAACAACGACAGAAACGGTCCTAACATGGATTTGTTTAGGCATGAACTAGCTACAGCCATTGCTCTTAGTTGGTGAAGAAATTATGTTCATGATTTTCTATGCGTGACCATATTGATTTGCAAACTTATTGGCAAATGAAGATTTTGTGCCATGAACAAGTTTTTCTGCTAAATTATGACCTATGTTAGCTCTCGTCGAGCTCCACCCTCTCGTCGAGCTCCACCTCCGGCGTCAACACCGTAGCCGTGGAGTTTGACACGCACCTGGACTTGGCGCTGGGCGACGCTGATGCCAACCATGTGGCGCTCGACGCCGGCTCGATCTACTCAGCCGTGTCCGCGAGCCCGGGACTGGATCTCAAGTCCGGTGGCGTGCCCATCACCGCCTGGGTCCAATACGACGCGCCGTGCCGTCGCCTGCGCGCCTGGCTGTCCCACTCCGCGTCACGCAGGCACCTCAACCCGGCGCTGTCCATCACAGTAGACCTCTCTGAACTGCTCAACGACACCATGTTTGTGGGGTTTTCGGCCTCCAACAGCAACACGGGCAGTGCCCTTCACATCATCAACAGCTGGTCCTTTAGGACCTACTGGCCGCGCCACACATCCTCTGGTCCATTGGCTGCGTCGCCGCCACCACCGTCAACCCCTCTGCCATCGCTTCCGGCACATCACCACAGCATTGTGGCTTGGCTTGTCGGTACCTTGCTCTTCTTGATGATTCTCGCCGTTTCATTCTTCTTGTGGGTTTGCCCCCATCCGAAGAAGACCCTAGGCCCCCGTGATGTCCAGCTCGCTGACCGTTCCGAGAAACACACCATTCTGCCGAAGGATGTGGCCAGGAGTGCCTGACCTGACATCAATCAAGACCGTCAAGCTGTTGTTCGTGTGTCGCCATTTTTTATTCTAATTTTGATAGGCCGCATTGTAATGGTGACTCCTGCCCAACTACTTGTCCTATGCTGAATCTGTGTCCTATTCTCATGAGTTTTGCTCCCGCATCATTTAGTTTGACAGTCGACGTGAAACGGTTCCAAGCCATATGTGGCCGTGCTGATATGTGTTTCTAAACGAGCTTAATGCCATGCTTGTCCGCAAGAAGCTTACTTCCTTCCTGGAGGCTTTCTTGTGCTCTGTTTGTTGTCTAGTTGTTTGCCGAAATGTTGATGTTGATATCAGTACGACTTGTTTCTGCGTTGTCTCCAACCGTAGTTTTTGCAACGTCATGACTTCTTCAGTCATCATATGCCAAAGTCTTTTCTTGATATAGATTGGATTGACCATGATTTACGCATATGCTTTTCTTCTAGTTTAATTTCCTGGAAAAAAATACCTAATATATATTCCACTGCTTGTTTGCAAGGCAAAGTGACCAGGACCAAGAGTGTGGAGTATTCCCGTCGCCGGTGAACTTCCTCAACGGCTGCTGCTGGACGGCCTACCCGTTCCTCAAGTTCCATCTCTACGTGACGGTCAGTAACTAATGAGGGGGACACTATTGACACGGCCGAGGCCATCTTGGATGGAGCACATAGGAAGGTTGGTTAGCAGAATAAAAATAAACATAATTAGATCATTGAACTATAATTTTGGCACTATCCATATTGATTTGCAAACTTATTGGCAAATGAAGATTTTGTGCCATGAACAAGTTTTTCTGCTAAATTATGACCTATGTTAGCTCTCGTCGAGCTCCACCCTCTCGTCGAGCTCCACCTCCGGCGTCAACACCGTAGCCGTGGAGTTTGACACGCACCTGGACTTGGCGCTGGGCGACGCTGATGCCAACCATGTGGCGCTCGACGCCGGCTCGATCTACTCAGCCGTGTCCGCGAGCCCGGGACTGGATCTCAAGTCCGGTGGCGTGCCCATCACCGCCTGGGTCCAATACGACGCGCCGCGCCGTCGCTTGCGCGCCTGGCTGTCCCACTCCGCGTCACGCAGGCACCTCAACCCGGCGCTGTCCATCACAGTAGACCTCTCTGAACTGCTCAACGACACCATGTTTGTGGGGTTTTCGGCCTCCAACAGCAACAAGGGCAGCGCCCTTCACATCATCAACAGCTGGTCCTTTAGGACCTACTGGCCGCGCCACACATCGTCTGGTCCATTGGCTGCGTCGCCGCCACCACCATCAACCCCTCTGCCATCGCTTCCGGCACATCACCACAGCATTGTGGCTTGGCTTGTCGGTACATTGCTCTTCTTGATGATTCTCGCCGTTTCATTCTTCTTGTGGGTTTGCCCCCATCCGAAGAAGACCCTACGCCCCCGTGATGTCCAGCTCGCTGACCGTTCCGAGAAACACACCATTCTGCCGAAGGATGTGGGCAGGAGTGCCTGACCTGACATCAATCAAGACCGTCAAGCTGTTGTTCGTGTGTCGCCATTTTTTATTCTAATTTTGATAGGCCACATTGTAATGGTGACTCCTGCCCAACTACTTGTCCTATGCTGAATCTGTGTCCTATTCTCATGAGTTTTGCTCCCGCATCATTTAGTTTGACAGTCGACGTGAAACGGTTCCAAGCCATATGTGGCCGTGCTGATATGTGTTTCTGAACGAGCTTAATGCCATGCTTGTCCGCAAGAAGCTTACTTCCTTCCTGGAGGCTTTCTTGTGCTCTGTTTGATGTCTAGTTGTTTGCCGAAATGTTGATGTTGATATCAGTACGACTTCTTTCTGCGTTGTCTCCAACCGTGGTTTTTGCAACGTCATGACTTCTTCAGTCATCATATGCCAAAGTCTTTTCTTGATATAGATTGGATTGACCATGATTTACGCATATGTTTTTCTTCTAGTTTAATTTCCTGGAAAAAAATACCTAATATATATTCCACTGCTTGTTTGCAGGGCAAAGTGACCAGGACCAAGAGTGTGGAGTATTCCCGTCGCCGGTGAACTTCCTCAACGGCTGCTGCTGGACGGCCTACCCGTTCCTCAAGTTCCATCTCTACATGACGGTCAGTAACTAATGAGGGGTACACTATTGACACGGCCGAGGCCATCTTGGATGGAGCACATAGGAAGGTTGGTTAGCAGAATAAAAATAAACATAATTAGATCGTTGAACTATAATTTTGGCACTATAATGTTAACTATAATGTTGGCACAATAATGACACCACACAACTACGTCCGCCTCCATGACAAAGAGCATCTCCATTTTCTTCGGTGTGAGAGAGATCCGGTTTATGTTCCAACTATTCCTGATATATACAAGAAGTATGCCATTCCTTCAAATGCATCGAATGCTTCAACAACGACAGAAACGGTCCTAACATGGATTTGTTTAGGCATGAACTAGCTACAGCCATTGCTCTTAGTTGGTGAAGAAATCATGTTCATGATTTTCTATGCGTGACCATATTGATTTGCAAACTTATTGGCAAATGAAGATTTTGTGCCATGAACAAGTTTTTCTGCTAAATTATGACCTATGTTAGCTCTCGTCGAGCTCCACCCTCTCGTCGAGCTCCACCTCCGGCGTCAACACCGTAGCCGTGGAGTTTGACACGCACCTGGACTTGGCGCTGGGCGACGCTGATGCCAACCATGTGGCGCTCGACGCCGGCTCGATCTACCCTGCCGTGTCCGCGAGCCCGGGACTGGATCTCAAGTCCGGTAGCGTGCCCATCACCGCCTGGGTCCAATACGACGCGCCGCGCCGTCGCCTGCGCGCCTGGCTGTCCCACTCCGCGTCACGCAGGCACCTCAACCCGGCGCTGTCCATCACAGTAGACCTCTCTGAACTGCTCAACGACACCATGTTTGTGGGGTTTTCGGCCTCCAACAGCAACAAGGGCAGCGCCCTTCACATCATCAACAGCTGGTCCTTTAGGACCTACTGGCCGCGCCACACATCCTCTGGTCCATTGGCTGCGTCGCCGCCACCACCGTCAACCCCTCTGCCATCGCTTCCGGCACATCACCACAGCATTGTGGCTTGGCTTGTCGGTACCTTGCTCTTCTTGATGATTCTCGGCGTTTCATTCTTCTTGTGGGTTTGCCCCCATCCGAAGCAGACCCTACGCCCCCGTGATGTCCAGCTCACTGACCGTTCCGAGAAACACACCATTCTGCCGAAGGATGTGGCCAGGAGTGCCTGACCTGACATGAATCAAGACCGTCAAGCTGTTATTCGTGTGTCGCCATTTTTTATTCTAATTTTGATAGGCCGCATTGTAATGGTGACTCCTGCCCAACTACTTGTCCTATGCTGAATCTTTGTCCTATTCTCATGAGTTTTGCTCCCGCATCATTTAGTTTGACAGTCGACGTGAAACGGTTCCAAGCCATATGTGGCCGTGCTGATATGTGTTTCTAAACGAGCTTAATGCCATGCTTCGACGTGAAACTGTTCCAAGCCATATGTGGCCGTGCTGATATGTGTTTCTAAACGAGCTTAATGCCATGCTTGTCCGCATGAAGCTTACTTCCTTCCTGGAGGCTTTCTTGTGCTCTGTTTGTTGTCTAGTTGTTTGCCGAAATGTTGATGTTGATATCAGTACGACTTGTTTCTGCGTTGTCTCCAACCGTGGTTTTTGCAACGTCATGACTTCTTCAGTCATCATATGCCAAAGTCTTTTCTTGATATAGATTGGATTGACCATGATTTACGCATATGCTTTTCTTCTAGTTTAATTTCCTGGAAAAAAAGACCTAATATATATTCCACTGCTTGTTTGCAGGGCAAAGTGACCAGGACCAAGATTGTGGAGTATTCCCGTCGCCGGTGAACTTCCTCAACGGCTGCTGCTGGACGGCCTACCCGTTCCTCAAGTTCCATCTCTACGTGACGGTCAGTAACTAATGAGGGGGGACACTATTGACACGGCCGAGGCCATCTTGGATGGAGCACATAGGAAGGTTGGTTAGCAGAATAAAAATAAACATAATTAGATCGTTGAACTATAATTTTGGCACTATAATGTTAACTATAATGTTGGCACAATAATGACACCACACAACTACGTCCGCCTCCATGACAAAGAGCATCTCCATTTTCTTCGGTGTGAGAGAGATCCGGTTTATGTTCCAACTATTCCTGATATATACAAGAAGTATGCCATTCCTTCAAATGCATCGAATGCTTCAACAACGACAGAAACGGTCCTAACATGGATTTGTTTAGGCATGAACTAGCTACAGCCATTGCTCTTAGTTGGTGAAGAAATCATGTTCATGATTTTCTATGCGTGACCATATTGATTTGCAAACTTATTGGCAAATGAAGATTTTGTGCCATGAACAAGTTTTTCTGCTAAATTATGACCTATGTTAGCTCTCGTCGAGCTCCACCCTCTCGTCGAGCTCCACCTCCGGCGTCAACACCGTAGCCGTGGAGTTTGACACGCACCTGGACTTGGCGCTGGGCGACGCTGATGCCAACCATGTGGCGCTCGACGCCGGCTCGATCTACTCAGCCGTGTCCGCGAGCCCGGGACTGGATCTCAAGTCCGGTGGCGTGCCCATCACCGCCTGGGTCCAATACGACGCGCCGCGCCGTCGCCTGCGCGCCTGGCTGTCCCACTCCGCGTCACGCAGGCACCTCAACCCGGCGCTGTCC
The DNA here is from genome assembly GCA_904067115.1 of Aegilops sharonensis. Taxonomy (NCBI): domain Eukaryota; kingdom Viridiplantae; phylum Streptophyta; class Magnoliopsida; order Poales; family Poaceae; genus Aegilops; species Aegilops sharonensis. The sequence goes on from LR880972.1 coordinate 1,013,424,873, forward strand.
ATCACAGTAGACCTCTCTGAACTGCTCAACGACACCATGTTTGTGGGGTTTTCGGCCTCCAACAGCAACAAGGGCAGCGCCCTTCACATCATCAACAGCTGGTCCTTCAGGACCTACTGGGCGCGCCACACATCCTCTGGTCCATTGGCTGCGTCGCCGCCACCACCGTCAACCCCTCTGCCATCGCTTCCGGCACATCACCACAGCATTGTGGCTTGGCTTGTCGGTACCTTGCTCTTCTTGATGATTCTCGCCGTTTCATTCTTCTTGTGGGTTTGCCCCCATCCGAAGAAGACCCTACGCCCCCGTGATGTCCAGCTCGCTGACCGTTCGGAGAAACACACCATTCTGCCGAAGGATGTGGCCAGGAGTGCCTGACCTGACATCAATCAAGACCGTCAAGCTGTTGTTCGTGTGTCGCCATTTTTTATTCTAATTTTGATAGGCCGCATTGTAATGGTGACTCCTGCCCAACTACTTGTCCTATGCTGAATCTGTGTCCTATTCTCATGAGTTTTGCTCCCGCATCATTTAGTTTGACAGTCGACGTGAAACGGTTCCAAGCCATATGTGGCCGTGCTGATATGTGTTTCTAAACGAGCTTAATGCCATGCTTGTCCGCAAGAAGCTTACTTCCTTCCTGGAGGCTTTCTTGTGCTCTGTTTGTTGTCTAGTTGTTTGCCGAAATGTTGATGTTGATATCAGTACGACTTGTTTCTGCGTTGTCTCCAACCGTGGTTTTTGCAACGTCATGACTTCTTCAGTCATCATATGCCAAAGTCTTTTCTTGATATAGATTGGATTGACCATGATTTACGCATATGCTTTTCTTCTAGTTTAATTTCCTGGAAAAAAAAGACCTAATATATATTCCACTGCTTGTTTGCAGGGCAAAGTGACCAGGACCAAGATTGTGGAGTATTCCCGTCGCCGGGGAACTTCCTCAACGGCTGCTGCTGGACGGCCTACCCGTTCCTCAAGTTCCATCTCTACGTGACGGTCAGTAACTAATGAGGGGGACACTATTGACACGGCCGAGGCCATCTTGGATGGAGCACATAGGAAGGTTGGTTAGCAGAATAAAAATAAACATAATTAGATCGTTGAACTATAATTTTGGCACTATAATGTTAACTATAATGTTGGCACAATAATGACACCACACAACTACGTCCGCCTCCATGACAAAGAGCATCTCCATTTTCTTCGGTGTGAGAGAGATCCGGTTTATGTTCCAACTATTCCTGATAGATACAAGAAGTATGCCATTCCTTCAAATGCATCGAATGCTTCAACAACGACAGAAACGGTCCTAACATGGATTTGTTTAGGCATGAACTAGCTACAGCCATTGCTCTTAGTTGGTGAAGAAATCATGTTCATGATTTTCTATGCGTGACCATATTGATTTGCAAACTTATTGGCAAATGAAGATTTTGTGCCATGAACAAGTTTTTCTGCTAAATTATGACCTATGTTAGCTCTCGTCGAGCTCCACCCTCTCGTCGAGCTCCACCTCCGGCGTCAACACCGTAGCCGTGGAGTTTGACACGCACCTGGACTTGGCGCTGGGCGACGCTGATGCCAACCATGTGGCGCTCGACGCCGGCTCGATCTACCCTGCCGTGTCCGCGAGCCCGGGACTGGATCTCAAGTCCGGTAGCGTGCCCATCACCGCCTGGGTCCAATACGACGCGCCGCGCCGTCGCCTGCGCGCCTGGCTGTCCCACTCCGCGTCACGCAGGCACCTCAACCCGGCGCTGTTCATCACAGTAGACCTCTCTGAACTGCTCAACGACACCATGTTTGTGGGGTTTTCGGCCTCCAACAGCAATAAGGGCAGCGCCCTTCCCATCATCAACAGCTGGTCCTTCAGGACCTACTGGCCGCGCCACACATCCTCTGGTCCATTGGCTGCGTCGTCGCCACCACCGTCATCCCCTCTGCCATCGCTTCCGGCACATCACCACAGCATTGTGGCTTGGCTTGTCGGTACCTTGCTCTTCTTGATGATTCTCGCCGTTTCATTCTTCTTGTGGGTTTGCCCCCATCCGAAGAAGACCCTACGCCCCCGTGATGTCCAGCTCGCTGACCGTTCGGAGAAACACACCATTCTGCCGAAGGATGTGGCCAGGAGTGCCTGACCTGACATCAATCAAGACCGTCAAGCTGTTGTTCGTGTGTCGCCATTTTTTATTCTAATTTTGATAGGCCGCATTGTAATGGTGACTCCTGCCCAACTACTTGTCCTATGCTGAATCTGTGTCCTATTCTCATGAGTTTTGCTCCCGCATCATTTAGTTTGACAGTTGACGTGAAACGGTTCCAAGCCATATGTGGCCGTGCTGATATGTGTTTCTAAACGAGCTTAGTGTCATGCTTGTCCGCAAGAAGCTTACTTCCTTCCTGGAGGCTTTCTTGTGCTCTGTTTGTTGTCTAGTTGTTTGCCGAAATGTTGATGTTGATATCAGTACGACTTGTTTCTGCGTTGTCTCCAACCGTGGTTTTTGCAACGTCATGACTTCTTCAGTCATCATATGCCAAAGTCTTTTCTTGATATAGATTGGATTGACCATGATTTACGCATATGCTTTTCTTCTAGTTTAATTTCCTGGAAAAAAAAGACCTAATATATATTCCACTTCTTATTTGCAGGGCAAAGTGACCAGGACCAAGATTGTGGAGTATTCCCGTCGCCGGTGAACTTCGTCAACGGCTGCTGCTGAACGGCCTACCCGTTCCTCAAGTTCCATCTCTACGTGACGGTCAGTAACTAATGAGGGGGACACTATTGACACGGCCGAGGCCATCTTGGATGGAGCACATAGGAAGGTTGGTTAGCCGAATAAAAATAAACATAATTAGATCGTTGAACTATAATTTTGGCACTATAATGTTAACTATAATGTTGGCACAATAATGACACCACACAACTACGTCCGCCTCCATGACAAAGAGCATCTCCATTTTCTTCGGTGTGAGAGAGATCCGGTTTATGTTCCAACTATTCCTGATATATACAAGATGTATGCCATTCCTTCAAATGCATCGAATGCTTCAACAAAGACAGAAACGGTCCTAACATGGATTTGTTTAGGCATGAACTAGCTACAGCCATTGCTCTTAGTTGGTGAAGAAATCATGTTCATGATTTTCTATGCGTGACCATATTGACTTGCAAACTTATTGGCAAATGAAGATTTTGTGCCATGAACAAGTTTTTCTGCTAAATTATGACCTATGTTAGCTCTCGTCGAGCTCCACCCTCTCGTCGAGCTCCACCTCCGGCATCAACACCGTAGCCGTGGAGTTTGACACGCACCTGGACTTGGCGCTGGGCGACGCTGATGCCAACCATGTGGCGCTCGACGCCGGCTCGATCTACTCAGCCGTGTCCGCGAGCCCGGGACTGGATCTCAAGTCCGGTAGCGTGCCCATCACCGCCTGGGTCCAATACGACGCGCCGCGCCGTCGCCTGCGCGCCTGGCTGTCCCACTCCGCGTCACGCAGGCACCTCAACCCGGCGCTGTTCATCACAGTAGACCTCTCTGAACTGCTCAACGACACCATGTTTGTGGGGTTTTCGGCCTCCAACAGCAACAAGGGCAGCGCCCTTCACATCATCAACAGCTGGTCCTTCAGGACCTACTGGCCGCGCCACACATCCTCTGGTCCATTGGCTGCGTCGTCGCCACCACCGTCAACCCCTCTGCCATCGCTTCCGGCACATCACCACAGCATTGTGGCTTGGCTTGTCGGTACCTTGCTCTTCTTGATGATTCTTGCCATTTCATTCTTCTTGTGGGTTTGCCCCCATCCGAAGAAGACCCTACGCCCCCGTGATGTCCAGCTCGCTGACCGTTCGGAGAAACACACCATTCTGCCGAAGGATGTGGCCAGGAGTGCCTGACCTGACATCAATCAAGACCGTCAAGCTGTTGTTCGTGTGTCGCCATTTTTTATTCTAATTTTGATAGGCCGCATTGTAATGGTGACTCCTGCCCAACTACTTGTTATATGCTGAATAGGTGTCCTATTCTCATGAGTTTTGCTCCCGCATCATTTAGTTTGACAGTCGACGTGAAACGGTTCCAAGCCATATGTGGCCGTGCTGATATGTGTTTCTAAACGAGCTTAGTGTCATGCTTGTCCGCAAGAAGCTTACTTCCTTCCTGGAGGCTTTCTTGTGCTCTGTTTGTTGTCTAGTTGTTTGCCGAAATGTTGATGTTGATATCAGTACAACTTGTTTCTGCGTTGTTTCCAACCGTGGTTTTTGCAACGTCATGACTTCTTCAGTCATCATATGCCAAAGTCTTTTCTTGATATAGATTGGATTGACCATGATTTACGCATATGCTTTTCTTCTAGTTTAATTTCCTGGAAAAAAAATACCTAATATATATTCCACTGCTTGTTTACAGGGCAAAGTGACCAGGACCAAGATTGTGGAGTATTCCCGTCGCCGGTGAACTTCCTCAACGGCTGCTGCTGGACGGCCTACCCGTTCCTCAAGTTCCATCTCTACGTGACGGTCAGTAACTAATGAGGGGGACACTATTGACACGGCCGAGGCCATCTTGGATGGAGCACATAGGAAGGTTGGTTAGCCGAATAAAAATAAACATAATTAGATCGTTGAACTATAATTTTGGCACTATAATGTTAACTATAATGTTGGCACAATAATGACACCACACAACTACGTCCGCCTCCATGACAAAGAGCATCTCCATTTTCTTCGGTGTGACAGAGATCCGGTTTATGTTCCAACTATTCCTGATAGATACAAGAAGTATGCCATTCCTTCAAATGCATCGAATGCTTCAACAACGACAGAAACGGTCCTAACATGGATTTGTTTAGGCATGAACTAGCTACAGCCATTGCTCTTAGTTGGTGAAGAAATCATGTTCATGATTTTCTATGCGTGACCATATTGATTTGCAAACTTATTGGCAAATGAAGATTTTGTGCCATGAACAAGTTTTTCTGCTAAATTATGACCTATGTTAGCTCTCGTCGAGCTCCACCCTCTCGTCGAGCTCCACCTCCGGCGTCAACACCGTAGNCGGTGTGACAGAGATCCGGTTTATGTTCCAACTATTCCTGATAGATACAAGAAGTATGCCATTCCTTCAAATGCATCGAATGCTTCAACAACGACAGAAACGGTCCTAACATGGATTTGTTTAGGCATGAACTAGCTACAGCCATTGCTCTTAGTTGGTGAAGAAATCATGTTCATGATTTTCTATGCGTGACCATATTGATTTGCAAACTTATTGGCAAATGAAGATTTTGTGCCATGAACAAGTTTTTCTGCAAAATTATGACCTATGTTAGCTCTCGTCGAGCTCCACCCTCTCGTCGAGCTCCACCTCCGGCGTCAACACCGTAGCCGTGGAGTTTGACACGCACCTGGACTTGGCGCTGGGCGACGCTGATGCCAACCATGTGGCGCTCGACGCCGGCTCGATCTACTCAGCCGTGTCCGCGAGCCCGGGACTGGATCTCAAGTCCGGTGGCGTGCCCATCACCGCCTGGGTCCAATACGACGCGCCGCGCCGTCGCCTGCGCGCCTGGCTGTCCCACTCTGCGTCACGCAGGCACCTCAACCCGGCGCTGTCCATCACAATAGACCTCTCTGAACTGCTCAACGACACCATGTTTGTGGGGTTTTCGGCCTCCAACAGCAACAAGGGCAGCGCCCTTCACATCATCAACAGCTGGTCCTTCTTGACCTACTGGCCGCGCCACACATCCTCTGGTCCATTGGCTGCGTCGCCGCCACCACCGTCAACCCCTCTGCCATCGCTTCCGGCACATCACCACAGCATTGTGGCTTGGCTTGTCGGTACCTTGCTCTTCTTGATGATTCTCGTCGTTTCATTCTTCTTGTGGGTTTGGCCCCATCCGAAGAAGACCCTACGCCCCCGTGATGTCCAGCTCGCTGACCGTTCCGAGAAACACACCATTCTGCCGAAGGATGTGGCCAGGAGTGCCTGACCTGACATCAATCAAGACCGTCAAGCTGTTGTTCGTGTGTCGCCATTTTTTATTCTAATTTTGATAGGCCGCATTGTAATGGTGACTCCTGCCCAACTACTTGTCTTATGCTGAATCTGTGTCCTATTCTCATGAGTTTTGCTCCTGCATCATTTAGTTTGACAGTCGACGTGAAACGGTTCCAAGCCATATGTGGCCATGCTGATATGTGTTTCTAAACGAGCTTAATGCCATGCTTTGACGTGGAACGGTTCCAAGCCATATGTGGCCGTGCTGATATGTGTTTCTAAACGAGCTTAATGCCATGCTTGTCCGCAAGAAGCTTACTTCCTTCCTAGAGGCTTTCTTGTGCTCTGTTTGTTGTCTAGTTGTTTGCCGAAATGTTGATGTTGATATCAGTACGACTTGTTTCTGCGTTGTCTCCAGCCGTGGTTTTTGCAACGTCATGACTTCTTCAGTCATCATATGCCAAAGTCTTTTCTTGATATAGATCGGATTAACCATGATTTACGCATATGCTTTTCTTCTAGTTTAATTTCCTGGAAAAAAAAGACCTAATATATATTCCACTGCTTGTTTGCAGGGCAAAGTGACCAGGACCAAGATTGTGGAGTATTCCCGTCGCCGGTGAACTTCCTCAACGGCTGCTGCTGGACGGCCTACCCGTTCCTCAAGTTCCATCTCTACGTGACGGTCAGTAACTAATGAGGGGGACACTATTGACACGGCCGAGGCCATCTTGGATGGAGCACATAGGAAGGTTGGTTAGCCGAATAAAAATAAACATAATTAGATCGTTGAACTATAATTTTGGCACTATAATGTTAACTATAATGTTGGCACAATAATGACACCACACAACTACGTCCGCCTCCATGACAAAGAGCATCTCCATTTTCTTCGGTGTGACAGAGATCCGGTTTATGTTCCAACTATTCCTGATAGATACAAGAAGTATGCCATTCCTTCAAATGCATCGAATGCTTCAACAACGACAGAAACGGTCCTAACATGGATTTGTTTAGGCATGAACTAGCTACAGCCATTGCTCTTAGTTGGTGAAGAAATCATGTTCATGATTTTCTATGCGTGACCATATTGATTTGCAAACTTATTGGCAAATGAAGATTTTGTGCCATGAACAAGTTTTTCTGCTAAATTATGACCTATGTTAGCTCTCGTCGAGCTCCACCCTCTCGTCGAGCTCCACCTCCGGCGTCAACACCGTAGCCGTGGAGTTTGACACGCACCTGGACTTGGCGCTGGGCGACGCTGATGCCAACCATGTGGCGCTCGACGCCGGCTCGATCTACTCAGCCGTGTCCGCGAGCCCGGGACTGGATCTCAAGTCCGGTGGCGTGCCCATCACCGCCTGGGTCCAATACGACGCGCCGCGCCGTCGCCTGCGCGCCTGGCTGTCCCACTCCGCGTCACGCAGGCACCTCNACACAACTACGTCCGCCTCCATGACAAAGAGCATCTCCATTTTCTTCGGTGTGACAGAGATCCGGTTTATGTTCCAACTATTCCTGATAGATACAAGAAGTATGCCATTCCTTCAAATGCATCGAATGCTTCAACAACGACAGAAACGGTCCTAACATGGATTTGTTTAGGCATGAACTAGCTACAGCCATTGCTCTTAGTTGGTGAAGAAATCATGTTCATGATTTTCTATGCGTGACCATATTGATTTGCAAACTTATTGGCAAATAAAGATTTTGTGCCATGAACAAGTTTTTCTGCAAAATTATTACCTATGTTAGCTCTCGTCGAGCTCCACCCTCTCGTCGAGCTCCACCTCCGCCGTCAACACCGTAGCCGTGGAGTTTGACACGCACCTGGACTTGGCGCTGGGCGACGCTGATGCCAACCATGTGGCGCTCGACGCCGGCTCGATCTACTCAGCCGTGTCCGCGAGCCCGGGACTGGATCTCAAGTCCGGTGGCGTGCCCATCACCGCCTGGTTCCAATATGACGCGTCGCGCCGTCGCCTGCGCGCCTGGCTGTCCCACTCTGCGTCACGCAGGCACCTCAACCCGGCGCTGTCCATCACAATAGACCTCTCTGAACTGCTCAACGACACCTTGTTTGTGGGGTTTTCGGCCTCCAACAGCAACAAGGGCAGCGCCCTTCACATCATCAACAGCTGGTCCTTCTTGACCTACTGGCCGCGCCACACATCCTCTGGTCCATTGGCTGCGTCGCCGCCACCACCGTCAACCCCTCTGCCGTCGCTTCCGGCACATCACCACAGCATTGTGGCTTGGCTTGTCGGTACCTTGCTCTTCTTGATGATTCTCGTCGTTTCATTCTTCTTGTGGGTTTGCCCCCATCCGAAGAAGACCCTACGCCCCCGTGATGTCCAGCTCGCTGACCGTTCCGAGAAACACACCATTCTGCCGAAGGATGTGGCCAGGAGTGCCTGACCTGACATCAATCAAGACCGTCAAGCTGTTGTTCGTGTGTCGCCAGTTTTTATTCTAATTTTGATAGGTCGCATTGTAATGGTGACTCCTGCCCAACTACTTGTCCTATGCTGAATCTGTGTCCTATTCTCATGAGTTTTGCTCCCGCATCATTTAGTTTGACAGTCGACGTGAAACGGTTCCAAGCCATGTGTGGCCGTGCTGATATGTGTTTCTAAACGAGCTTAATGCCATGCTTGTCCGCAAGAAGCTTACTTCCTTCCTGGAGGCTTTCTTGTGCTCTGTTTGTTGTCTAGTTGTTTGCCGAAATGTTGATGTTGATATCAGTACGACTTGTTTCTGCGTTGTCTCCAACCGTGGTTTTTGCAACATCATGACTTCTTCAGTCATCATATGCCAAAATCTTTTCTTGATATAGATTGGATTGACCATGATTTACGCATATGCTTTTCTTCTAGTTTAATTTCCTGGAAAAAAAGACCTAATATATATTCCACTGCTTGTTTACAGGGCAAAGTGACCAGGACCAAGATTGTGGAGTATTCCCGTCGCCGGTGAACTTCCTCAACGGCTGCTGCTGGACGGCCTACCCGTTCCTCAAGTTCCATCTCTACGTGACGGTCAGTAACTAATGAGGGGGACACTATTGACACGGCCGAGGCCATCTTGGATGGAGCACATAGGAAGGTTGGTTAGCAAAATAAAAATAAACATAATTAGATCGTTGACCTATAATTTTGGCACTATAATGTTAAGTATAATGTTGGCACAATAATGACACCACACAACTACGTCCGCCTCCATGACAAAGAGCATCTCCATTTTCTTCGGTGTGAGAGAGATCCGGTTTATGTTCCAACTATTCCTGATAGATACAAGAAGTATGCCATTCCTTCAAATGCATCGAATGCTTCAACAACGACAGAAACGGTCCTAACATGGATTTGTTTAGGCATGAACTAGCTACAGCCATTGCTCTTAGTTGGTGAAGAAATCATGTTCATGATTTTCTATGCGTGACCATATTGACTTGCAAACTTATTGGCAAATGAAGATTTTGTGCCATGAACAAGTTTTTCTGCTAAATTATGACCTATGTTAGCTCTCGTCGAGCTCCACCCTCTCGTCGAGCTCCACCTCCGGCGTCAACACCGTAGCCGTGGAGTTTGACACGCACCTGGACTTGGCGCTGGGCGACGCTGATGCCAACCATGTGGCGCTCGACGCCGGCTCGATCTACTCAGCCGTGTCCTTGAGCCCGGGACTGGATCTCAAGTCCGGTAGCGTGCCCATCACCGCCTGGGTCCAATACGACGCGCCGCGCCGTGGCCTGCGCGCCTGGCTGTCCCACTCCGCGTCACGCAGGCACCTCAACCCGGCGCTGTTCATCACAGTAGACCTCTCTGAACTGCTCAACGACACCATGTTTGTGGGGTTTTCGGCCTCCAACAGCAACAAGGGCAGCGCGCTTCACATCATCAACAGCTGGTCCTTCAGGACCTACTGGCCGCGCCACACATCCTCTGGTCCATTGGCTGCGTCGTCGCCACCACCGTCAACCCCTCTGCCATCGCTTCCGGCACATCACCACAGCATTGTGGCTTGGCTTGTCGGTACCTTGCTCTTCTTGATGATTCTCGCCGTTTCATTCTTCTTGTGGGTTTGCCCCCATCCGAAGAAGACCCTACGCCCCCGTGATGTCCAGCTCGCTGACCGTTCGGAGAAACACACCATTCTGCCGAAGGATGTGGCCAGGAGTGCCTGACCTGACATCAATCAAGACCGTCAAGCTGTTGTTCGTGTGTCGCCATTTTTTATTCTAATTTTGATAGGCCGCATTGTAATGGTGACTCCTGCCCAACTACTTGTCCTATGCTGAATCTGTGTCCTATTCTCATGAGTTTTGCTCCCGCATCATTTAGTTTGACAGTCGACGTGAAACGGTTCCAAGCCATATGTGGCCGTGCTGATATGTGTTTCTAAACGAGCTTAATGCCATGCTTGTCCGCAAGAAGCTTACTTCCTTCCTGGAGGCTTTCTTGTGCTCTGTTTGTTGTCTAGTTGTTTGCCGAAATGTTGATGTTGATATCAGTACGACTTGTTTCTGCGTTGTCTCCAACCGTGGTTTTTGCAACGTCATGACTTCTTCAGTCATCATATGCCAAAGTCTTTTCNAATCGGTGTCCTATTCTCATGAGTTTTGCTCCCGCATCATTTAGTTTGACAGTCGACGTGAAACGGTTCCAAGCCATATGTGGCCGTGCTGATATGTGTTTCTAAACGAGCTTAGTGTCATGCTTGTCCGCAAGAAGCTTACTTCCTTCCTGGAGGCTTTCTTGTGCTCTGTTTGTTGTCTAGTTGTTTGCCGAAATGTTGATGTTGATATCAGTACGACTTGTTTCTGCGTTGTCTCCAACCGTGGTTTTTGCAACGTCATGACTTCTTCAATCATCATATGCCAAAGTCTTTTCTTGATATAGAATGGATTGACCATGATTTACGCATATGCTTTTCTTCTAGTTTAATTTCCTGGAAAAAAAAGACCTAATATATATTCCACTGCTTGTTTACAGGGCAAAGTGACCAGGACCAAGATTGTGGAGTATTCCCGTCGCCGGTGAACTTCCTCAACGGCTGCTGCTGGACGGCCTACCCGTTCCTCAAGTTCCATCTCTACGTGACGGTTAGTAACTAATGAGGGGGACACTATTGACACGGCCGAGGCCATCTTGGATGGAGCACATAGGAAGGTTGGTTAGCAGAATAAAAATAAAGATAATTAGATCGTTGAACTATTATTTTGGCACTATAATGTTAACTATAATGTTGGCACAATAATGACACCACACAACTACGTCCGCCTCCATGACAAAGAGCATCTCCATTTTCTTCGGTGTGAGAGAAATCCGGTTTATGTTCCAACTATTCCTGATAGATACAAGAAGTATGCCATTCCTTCAAATGCATCGAATGCTTCAACAACGACAGAAACGGTCCTAACATGGATTTGTTTAGGCATGAACTAGCTACAGCCATTGCTCTTAGTTGGTGAAGAAATCATGTTCATGATTTTCTATGCGTGACCATATTGATTTGCAAACTTATTGGCAAATGAAGATTTTGTGCCATGAACAAGTTTTTCTGCTAAATTATGACCTATGTTAGCTCTCGTCGAGCTCCACCCTCTCGTCGAGCACCACCTCCGGCGTCAACACCGTAGCCGTGGAGTTTGACACGCACCTGGACTTGGTGCTGGGCGACGCTGATGCCAACCATGTGGCGCTCGACGCCGGCTCGATCTACTCAGCCGTGTCCGCAAGCCCGGGACTGGATCTCAAGTCCGGTGGCGTGCCCATCACCGCCTGGGTCCAATACGACGCGCCGCGCCGTCGCCTGCGCGCCTGGCTGTCCCACTCCGCGTCACGCAGGCACCTCAACCCGGCGCTGTCCATCACAGTAGACCTCTCTGAACTGCTCAACGACACCATGTTTGTGGGGTTTTCGGCCTCCAACAGCAACAAGGGCAGCGCCCTTCACATCATCAATAGCTGGTCCTTCAGGACCTACAGGCCGCGCCACACATCCTCTGGTCCATTGGCTGCGTCGCCGCCACCACCATCAACCCCTCTGCCATCGCTTCCGGCACATCACCACAGCATTGTGGCTTGGCTTGTCGGTACCTTGCTCTTCTTGATGATTCTTGCCGTTTCATTCTTCTTGTGGGTTTGCCCCCATCCGAAGAAGACCCTTCGCCCCCGTGATGTCCAGCTCGCTGACCGTTCCGAGAAACACACCATTCTGCCGAAGGATGTGGCCAGGAGTGCCTGACCTGACATCAATCAAGACCGTCAAGCTGTTGTTCGTGTGTCGCCATTTTTTATTCTAATTTTGATAGGCCGCATTGTAATGGTGACTCCTGCCCAACTACTTGTCCTATGCTGAATCTGTGTCCTATTCTCATGAGTTTTGCTCCTGCATCATTTAGTTTGACAGTCGACGTGAAACGGTTCCAAGCCATATGTGGCCATGCTGATATGTGTTTCTAAACGAGCTTAATGCCATGCTTTGACGTGAAACGGTTCCAAGCCATATGTGGCCGTGCTGATATGTGTTTCTAAACGAGCTTAATGCCATGCTTGTCCGCAAGAAGCTTACTTCCTTCCTGGAGGCTTTCTTGTGCTCTGTTTGTTGTCTAGTTGTTTGCCGAAATGTTGATGTTGATATCAGTACGACTTGTTTCTGCGTTGTCTCCAACCGTGGTTTTTGCAACGTCATGACTTCTTCAGTCATCATATGCCAAAGTCGTTTCTTGATATAGATCGGATTGACCATGATTTACGCATATGCTTTTCTTCTAGTTTAATTTCNGACTCCTGCCCAACTACTTGTCCTATGCTGAATCTGTGTCCTATTCTCATGAGTTTTGCTCCCGCATCATTTAGTTTGACAGTCGACGTGAAACGGTTCCAAGCCATATGTGGCCGTGCTGATATGTGTTTCTAAACGAGCTTAATGCCATGCTTGTCCGCAAGAAGCTTACTTCCTTCCTGGAGGCTTTCTTGTGCTCTGTTTGTTGTCTAGTTGTTTGCCGAAATGTTGATGTTGATATCAGTACGACTTGTTTCTGCGTTGTCTCCAACCGTGGTTTTTGCAACGTCATGACTTCTTCAGTCATCATATGCCAAAGTCGTTTCTTGATATAGATCGGATTGACCATGATTTACGCATATGCTTTTCTTCTAGTTAAATTTCCTGGAAAAAAAGACCTAATATATATTCCACTGCTTGTTTGCAGGGCAAAGTGACCAGGACCAAGATTGTGGAGTATTCCCGTCGCCGGTGAACTACCTCAACGGCTGCTGCTGGACGGCCTACCCGTTCCTCAAGTTCCATCTCTACGTGACGGTCAGTAACTAATGAGGGGGACACTATTGACACGGCCGAGGCCATCTTGGATGGAGCACATAGGAAGGTTGGTTAGCCGAATAAAAATAAACATAATTAGATCATTGAACTATAATTTTGGCACTATAATGTTAACTATAATGTTGGCACAATAATGACACCACACAACTACGTCCGCCTCCATGACAAAGAGCATCTCCATTTTCTTCGGTGTGAGAGAGATCCGGTTTATGTTCCAACTATTCCTGATATATACAAGAAATATGCCATTCCTTCAAATGCATTGAATGCTTCAACAACGACAGAAACGGTCCTAACATGGATTTGTTTAGGCATGAACTAGCTACAGCCGTTGCTCTTAGTTGGTGAAGAAATCATGTTCATGATTTTCTATGCGTGACCATATTGACTTGCAAACTTATTGGCAAATGAAGATTTTGTGCCATGAACAAGTTTTTCTGCTAAATTATGACCTATGTTAGCTCTCGTCGAGCTCCACCCTCTCGTCGAGCTCCACCCCCGGCGTCAACACCGTAGCCGTGGAGTTTGACACGCACCTGGACTTGGCGCTGGGCGACGCTGATGCCAACCATGTGGCGCTCGACGCCGGCTCGATCTACTCAGCCGTGTCCGCGAGCCCGGGACTGGATCTCAAGTCCGGTAGCGTGCCCATCACCGCCTGGGTCCAATACGACGCGCCGCGCCGTCGCCTGCGCGCCTGGCTGTCCCACTCCGCGTCACGCAGGCACCTCAACCCGGCGCTGTTCATCACAGTAGACCTCTCTGAACTGCTCAACGACACCATGTTTGTGGGGTTTTCAGCCTCCAACAGCAACAAGGGCAGCGCCCTTCACATCATCAACAACTGGTCCTTCAGGACCTACTGGCCGCGCCACACATCCTCTGGTCCATTGGCTGCGTCGTCGCCACCACCGTCAACCCCTCTGCCATCGCTTCCGGCACATCACCACAGCATTGTGGCTTGGCTTGTCGGTACCTTGCTCTTCTTGATGATTCTCGCCGTTTCATTCTTCTTGTGGGTTTGCCCCCATCCGAAGAAGACCCTACGCCCCCGTGATGTCCAGCTCGCTGACCGTTCGGAGAAACACACCATTCTGCCGAAGGATGTGGCCAGGAGTGCCTGACCTGACATCAATCAAGACCGTCAAGCTGTTGTTCGTGTGTCGCCATTTTTTATTCTAATTTTGATAGGCCGCATTGTAATGGTGACTCCTGCCCAACTACTTGTCCTATGCTGAATCGGTGTCCTATTCTCATGAGTTTTGCTCCCGCATCATTTAGTTTGACAGTCGACGTGAAACGGTTCCAAGCCATATGTGGCCGTGCTGATATGTGTTTCTAAACGAGCTTAGTGTCATGCTTGTCCGCAAGAAGCTTACTTCCTTCCTGGAGGCTTTCTTGTGCTCTGTTTGTTGTCTAGTTGTTTGCCGAAATGTTGATGTTGATATCAGTACGACTTGTTTCTGCGTTGTCTCCAACCGTGGTTTTTGCAACGTCATGACTTCTTCAGTCATCATATGCCAAAGTCTTTTCTTGATATAGAATGGATTGACCATGATTTACGCATATGCTTTTCTTCTAGTTTAATTTCCTGGAAAAAAAAGACCTAATATATATTCCACTGCTTGTTTACAGGGCAAAGTGACCAGGACCAAGATTGTGGAGTATTCCCGTCGCCGGTGAACTTCCTCAACGGCTGCTGCTGGACGGCCTACCCGTTCCTCAAGTTCCATCTCTACGTGACGGTCAGTAACTAATGAGGGGGACACTATTGACACGGCCGAGGCCATCTTGGATGGAGCACATAGGAAGGTTGGTTAGCAGAATAAAAATAAACATAATTAGATCGTTGAACTATAATTTTGGCACTATAATGTTAACTATAATGTTGGCACAATAATGACACCACACAACTACGTCCGCCTCCATGACAAAGAGCATCTCCATTTTCTTCGGTGTGAGAGAGATCCGGTTTATGTTCCNTACGTCCGCCTCCATGACAAAGAGCATCTCCATTTTCTTCGGTGTGAGAGAGATCCGGTTTATGTTCCAACTATTCCTGATAGATACAAGAAGTATGCCATTCCTTCAAATGCATCGAATGCTTCAACAACGACAGAAACGGTCCTAACATGGATTTGTTTAGGCATGAACTAGCTATAGCCATTGCTCTTAGTTGGTGAAGAAATCATGTTCATGATTTTCTATGCGTGACCATATTGATTTGCAAACTTATTGGCAAATGAAGATTTTGTGCCATGAACAAGTTTTTCTGCTAAATTATGACCTATGTTAGCTCTCGTCGAGCTCCACCCTCTGGTCGAGCTCCACCTCCGGCGTCAACACCGTAGCCGTGGAGTTTGACACGCACCTGGACTTGGCGCTGGGCGACGCTGATGCCAACCATGTGGCGCTCGACGCCGGCTCGATCTACTCAGCCGTGTCCGCAAGCCCGGGACTGGATCTCAAGTCCGGTGGCGTGCCCATCACCGCCTGGGTCCAATACGACGCGCCGCGCCGTCGCCTGCGCGCCTGGCTGTCCCACTCCGCGTCACGCAGGCACCTCAACCCGGCGCTGTCCATCACAGTAGACCTCTCTGAACTGCTCAACGACACCATGTTTGTGGGGTTTTCGGCCTCCAACAGCAACAAGGGCAGCGCCCTTCACATCATCAATAGCTGGTCCTTCAGGACCTACTGGCCGCGCCACACATCCTCTGGTCCATTGGCTGCGTCGCCGCCACCAGCATCAACCCCTCTGCCATCACTTCCGGCACATCACCACAGCATTGTGGCTTGGCTTGTCGGTACCTTGCTCTTCTTGATGATTCTTGCCGTTTCATTCTTCTTGTGGGTTTGCCCCCATCCGGAGAAGACCCTTCGCCCCCGTGATGTCCAGCTCGCTGACCGTTCCGAGAAACACACCATTCTGCCGAAGGATGTGGCCAGGAGTTCCTGACCTGACATCAATCAAGACCGTCAAGCTGTTGTTCGTGTGTCGCCATTTTTTATTCTAATTTTGATAGGCCGCATTGTAATGGTGACTCCTGCCCAACCACTTGTCCTATGCTGAATCTGTGTCCTATTCTCATGAGTTTTGCTCCTGCATCATTTAGTTTGACAGTCGACGTGAAACGGTTCCAAGCCATATGTGGCCATGCTGATATGTGTTTCTAAACGAGCTTAATGCCATGCTTTGACGTGAAACGGTTCCAAGCCATATGTGGCCGTGCTGATATGTGTTTCTAAACGAGCTTAATGCCATGCTTGTCCGCAAGAAGCTTACTTCCTTCCTGGAGGCTTTCTTGTGCTCTGTTTGTTGTCTAGTTGTTTGCCGAAATGTTGATGTTGATATCAGTACGACTTGTTTCTGCGTTGTCTCCAACCGTGGTTTTTGCAACGTCATGACTTCTTCAGTCATCATATGCCAAAGTCGTTTCTTGATATAGATCGGATTGACCATGATTTACGCATATGCTTTTCTTCTAGTTTAATTTCCTGGAAAAAAAGACCTAATATATATTCCACTGCTTGTTTGCAGGGCAAAGTGACCAGGACCAAGATTGTGGAGTATTCCCGTCGCCGGTGAACTTCCTCAACGGCTGCTGCTGGACGGCCTACCCGTTCCTCAAGTTCCATCTCTACGTGACGGTCAGTAACTAATGAGGGGGACACTATTGACACGGCCGAGGCCATCTTGGATGGAGCACATAGGAAGGTTGGTTAGCAGAATAAAAATAAACATAATTAGATCGTTGAACTATAATTTTGGCACTATAATGTTAACTATAATGTTGGCACAATAATGACACCACACAACTACGTCCGCCTCCATGACAAAGAGCATCTCCATTTTCTTCGGTGTGAGAGAGATCCGGTTTATGTTCCAACTATTCCTGATAGATACAAGAAGTATGCCATTCCTTCAAATGCATCGAATGCTTCAACAACGACAGAAACGGTCCTAACATGGATTTGTTTAGGCATGAACTAGCTACAGCCATTGCTCTTAGTTGGTGAAGAAATCATGTTCATGATTTTCTATGCGTGACCATATTGATTTGCAAACTTATTGGCAAATGAAGATTTTGTGCCATGAACAAGTTTTTCTGCTAAATTATGACCTATGTTAGCTCTCGTCGAGCTCCACCCTCTCGTCGAGCTCCACCTCCGGCGTCAACACCGTAGCCGTGGAGTTTGACACGCACCTGGACTTGGCGCTGGGCGACGCTGATGCCAACCATGTGGCGCTCGACGCCGGCTCGATCTACTCAGCCGTGTCCGCGAGCCCGGGACTGGATCTCAAGTCCGGTGGCGTGCCCATCACCGCCTGGGTCCAATACGACGCGCCGCGCCGTCGCCTGCGCGCCTGGCTGTCCCACTCCGCGTCACGCAGGCACCTCAACCCGGCGCTGTCCATCACAGTAGACCTCTCTGAACTGCTCAACGACACCATGTTTGTGGGGTTTTCGGCCTCCAACAGCAACAAGGGCAGCGCCCTTCACATCATCAACAGCTGGTCCTTCAGGACCTACTGGGCGCGCCACACATCCTCTGGTCCATTGGCTGCGTCGCCGCCACCACCGTCAACCCCTCTGCCATCGCTTCCGGCACATCACCACAGCATTGTGGCTTGGCTTGTCGGTACCTTGCTCTTCTTGATGATTCTCGCCGTTTCATTCTTCTTGTGGGTTTGCCCCCATCCGAAGAAGACCCTACGCCCCCGTGATGTCCAGCTCGCTGACCGTTCGGAGAAACACACCATTCTGCCGAAGGATGTGGCCAGGAGTGCCTGACCTGACATCAATCAAGACCGTCAAGCTGTTGTTCGTGTGTCGCCATTTTTTATTCTAATTTTGATAGGCCGCATTGTAATGGTGACTCCTGCCCAACTACTTGTCCTATGCTGAATCTGTGTCCTATTCTCATGAGTTTTGCTCCCGCATCATTTAGTTTGACAGTCGACGTGAAACGGTTCCAAGCCATATGTGGCCGTGCTGATATGTGTTTCTAAACGAGCTTAATGCCATGCTTGTCCGCAAGAAGCTTACTTCCTTCCTGGAGGCTTTCTTGTGCTCTGTTTGTTGTCTAGTTGTTTGCCGAAATGTTGATGTTGATATCAGTACGACTTGTTTCTGCGTTGTCTCCAACCGTGGTTTTTGCAACGTCATGACTTCTTCAGTCATCATATGCCAAAGTCTTTTCTTGATATAGATTGGATTGACCATGATTTACGCATATGCTTTTCTTCTAGTTTAATTTCCTGGAAAAAAAAGACCTAATATATATTCCACTGCTTGTTTGCAGGGCAAAGTGACCAGGACCAAGATTGTGGAGTATTCCCGTCGCCGGGGAACTTCCTCAACGGCTGCTGCTGGACGGCCTACCCGTTCCTCAAGTTCCATCTCTACGTGACGGTCAGTAACTAATGAGGGGGACACTATTGACACGGCCGAGGCCATCTTGGATGGAGCACATAGGAAGGTTGGTTAGCAGAATAAAAATAAACATAATTAGATCGTTGAACTATAATTTTGGCACTATAATGTTAACTATAATGTTGGCACAATAATGACACCACACAACTACGTCCGCCTCCATGACAAAGAGCATCTCCATTTTCTTCGGTGTGAGAGAGATCCGGTTTATGTTCCAACTATTCCTGATAGATACAAGAAGTATGCCATTCCTTCAAATGCATCGAATGCTTCAACAACGACAGAAACGGTCCTAACATGGATTTGTTTAGGCATGAACTAGCTACAGCCATTGCTCTTAGTTGGTGAAGAAATCATGTTCATGATTTTCTATGCGTGACCATATTGATTTGCAAACTTATTGGCAAATAAAGATTTTGTGCCATGAACAAGTTTTTCTGCAAAATTATGACCTATGTTAGCTCTCGTCGAGCTCCACCCTCTCGTCGAGCTCCACCTCCGGCGTCAACACCGTAGCCGTGGAGTTTGACACGCACCTGGACTTGGCGCTGGGCGACGCTGATGCCAACCATGTGGCGCTCGACGCCGGCTCAATCTACTCAGCCGTGTCCGCGAGCCCGGGACTGGATCTCAAGTCCGGTGGCGTGCCCATCACCGCCTGGGTCCAATACGACGCGCCGCGCCTGGCTGTCCCACTCTGCGTCACGCAGGCACCTCAACCCGGCGCTGTCCATCACAGTAGACCTCTCTGAACTACTCAACGACACCATGTTTGTGGGGTTTTCGGCCTCCAACAGCAACAAGGGCAGCGCCCTTCACATCATCAACAGCTGGTCCTTCATGACCTACTGGCCGCGCCACACATCCTCTGGTCCATTGGCTGCGTCGCCGCCACCACCGTCAACCCCTCTGCCATCGCTTCCGGTACATCACCACAGCATTGTGGCTTGGCTTGTCGGTACCTTGCTCTTCTTGATGATTCTCGTCGTTTCATTCTTCTTGTGGGTTTGCCCCCATCCGAAGAAGACCCTACGCCCCCGTGATGTCCAGCTCGCTGACCGTTCCGAGAAACACACCATTCTGCCGAAGGATGTGGCCAGGAGTGCCTGACCTGACATCAATCAAGACCGTCAAGCTGTTGTTCGTGTGTCGCCATTTTTTATTCTAATTTTGATAGGCCGCATTTTAATGGTGACTCCTGCCCAACTACTTGTCCTATGCTGAATCTGTGTCCTATTCTCATGAGTTTTGCTCCCGCATCATTTAGTTTGACAGTCGACGTGAAACGGTTCCAAGCCATATGTGGCCGTGCTGATATGTGTTTCTAAACGAGCTTAATGCCATGCTTCGACGTGAAACGGTTCCAAGCCATATGTGGCCGTGCTGATATGTGTTTCTAAACGAGCTTAATGCCATGCTTGTCCGCAAGAAGCTTACTTCCTTCCTGGAGGCTTTCTTGTGCTCTGTTTGTTGTCTAGTTGTTTGCCGAAATGTTGATGTTGATATCAGTACGACTTGTTTCTGCGTTGTCTCCAACCGTGGTTTTTGCAACGTCATGACTTCTTCAGTCATCATATGCCAAAGTCGTTTCTTGATATAGATCGGATTGACCATGATTTACGCATATGCTTTTCTTCTAGTTAAATTTCCTGGAAAAAAAGACCTAATATATATTCCACTGCTTGTTTGCAGGGCAAAGTGACCAGGACCAAGATTGTGGAGTATTCCCGTCGCCGGTGAACTTCCTCAACGGCTGCTGCTGGACGGCCTACCCGTTCCTCAAGTTCCATCTCTACGTGACGGTCAGTAACTAATGAGGGGGACACTATTGACACGGCCGAGGCCATCTTGGATGGAGCACATAGGAAGGTTGGTTAGCAGAATAAAAATAAACATAATTAGATCGTTGAACTATAATTTTGGCACTATAATGTTAACTATAATGTTGGCACAATAATGACACCACACAACTACGTCCGCCTCCATGACAAAGAGCATCTCCATTTTCTTCGGTGTGAGAGAGATCCGGTTTATGTTCCAACTATTCCTGATAGATACAAGAAGTATGCCATTCCTTCAAATGCATCGAATGCTTCAACAACGACAGAAACGGTCCTAACATGGATTTGTTTAGGCATGAACTAGCTACAGCCATTGCTCTTAGTTGGTGAAGAAATCATGTTCATGATTTTCTATGCGTGACCATATTGATTTGCAAACTTATTGGCAAATGAAGATTTTGTGCCATGAACAAGTTTTTCTGCTAAATTATGACCTATGTTAGCTCTCGTCGAGCTCCACCCTCTCGTCGAGCTCCACCTCCGGCGTCAACACCGTAGCCGTGGAGTTTGACACGCACCTGGACTTGGCGCTGGGCGACGCTGATGCCAACCATGTGGCGCTCGACGCCGGCTCGATCTACTCAGCCGTGTCCGCGAGCCCGGGACTGGATCTCAAGTCCGGTGGCGTGCCCATCACCGCCTGGGTCCAATACGACGCGCCGCGCCGTCGCCTGCGCGCCTGGCTGTCCCACTCCGCGTCACGCAGGCACCTCAACCCGGCGCTGTCCATCACAGTAGACCTCTCTGAACTGCTCAACGACACCATGTTTGTGGGGTTTTCGGCCTCCAACAGCAACAAGGGCAGCGCCCTTCACATCATCAACAGCTGGTCCTTNACCCGTTCCTCAAGTTCCATCTCTACGTGACGGTCAGTAACTAATGAGGGGGACACTATTGACACGGCCGAGGCCATCTTGGATGGAGCACATAGGAAGGTTGGTTAGCAGAATAAAAATAAACATAATTAGATCGTTGAACTATAATTTTGGCACTATAATGTTAACTATAATGTTGGCACAATAATGACACCACACAACTACGTCCGCCTCCATGACAAAGAGCATCTCCATTTTCTTCGGTGTGAGAGAGATCCGGTTTATGTTCCAACTATTCCTGATAGATACAAGAAGTATGCCATTCCTTCAAATGCATCGAATGCTTCAACAACGACAGAAACGGTCCTAACATGGATTTGTTTAGGCATGAACTAGCTACAGCCATTGCTCTTAGTTGGTGAAGAAATCATGTTCATGATTTTCTATGCGTGACCATATTGATTTGCAAACTTATTGGCAAATAAAGATTTTGTGCCATGAACAAGTTTTTCTGCAAAATTATGACCTATGTTAGCTCTCGTCGAGCTCCACCCTCTCGTCGAGCTCCACCTCCGGCGTCAACACCGTAGCCGTGGAGTTTGACACGCACCTGGACTTGGCGCTGGGCGACGCTGATGCCAACCATGTGGCGCTCGACGCCGGCTCGATCTACTCAGCCGTGTCCGCGAGCCCGGGACTGGATCTCAAGTCCGGTGGCGTGCCCATCACCGCCTGGGTCCAATACGACGCGCCGCGCCTGGCTGTCCCACTCTGCGTCACGCAGGCACCTCAACCCGGCGCTGTCCATCACAGTAGACCTCTCTGAACTGCTCAACGACACCATGTTTGTGGGGTTTTCGGCCTCCAACAGCAACAAGGGCAGCGCCCTTCACATCATCAACAGCTGGTCCTTCATGACCTATTGGCCGCGCCACACATCCTCTGGTCCATTGGCTGCGTCGCCGCCACCACCGTCAACCCCTCTGCCATCGCTTCCGGTACATCACCACAGCATTGTGGCTTGGCTTGTCGGTACCTTGCTCTTCTTGATGATTCTCGTCATTTCATTCTTCTTGTGGGTTTGCCCCCATCCGAAGAAGACCCTACGCCCCCGTGATGTCCAGCTCGCTGACCGTTCCGAGAAACACACCATTCTGCCGAAGGATGTGGCCAGGAGTGCCTGACCTGACATCAATCAAGACCGTCAAGCTGTTGTTCGTGTGTCGCCATTTTTTATTCTAATTTTGATAGGCCGCATTGTAATGGTGACTCCTGCCCAACTACTTGTCCTATGCTGAATCTGTGTCCTATTCTCATGAGTTTTGCTCCCGCATCATTTAGTTAGACAGTCGACGTGAAACGGTTCCAAGCCATATGTGGCCGTGCTGATATGTGTTTCTAAACGAGCTTAATGCCATGCTTCGACGTGAAACGGTTCCAAGCCATATGTGGCCGTGCTGATATGTGTTTCTAAACGAGCTTAATGCCATGCTTGTCCGCAAGAAGCTTACTTCCTTCCTGGAGGCTTTCTTGTGCTCTGTTTGTTGTCTAGTTGTTTGCCGAAATGTTGATGTTGATATCAGTACGACTTGTTTCTGCGTTGTCTCCAACCGTGGTTTTTGCAACATCATGACTTCTTCAGTCATCATATGCCAAAGTCTTTTCTTGATATAGATTGGATTGACCATGATTTACGCATATGCTTTTCTTCTAGTTTAATTTCCTGGAAAAAAAAGACCTAATATATATTCCACTGCTTGTTTGCAGGGCAAAGTGACCAGGACCAAGATTGTGGAGTATTCCCGTCGCCGGTGAACTTCCTCAACGGCTGCTGCTGGACGGCCTACCCGTTCCTCAAGTTCCATCTCTACATGACGGTCAGTAACTAATGAGGGGGACACTATTGACACGGCCGAGGCCATCTTGGATGGAGCACATAGGAAGGTTGGTTAGCAGAATAAAAATAAACATAATTAGATCGTTGAACTATAATTTTGGCACTATAATGTTAACTATAATGTTGGCACAATAATGACACCACACAACTACGTCCGCCTCCATGACAAAGAGCATCTCCATTTTCTTCGGTGTGAGAGAGATCCGGTTTATGTTCCAACTATTCCTGATATATACAAGAAGTATGCCATTCCTTCAAATGCATCGAATGCTTCAACAACGACAGAAACGGTCCTAACATGGATTTGTTTAGGCATGAACTAGCTACAGCCATTGCTCTTAGTTGGTGAAGAAATCATGTTCATGATTTTCTATGCGTGACCATATTGATTTGCAAACTTATTGGCAAATGAAGATTTTGTGCCATGAACAAGTTTTTCTGCTAAATTATGACCTATGTTAGCTCTCGTCGAGCTCCACCCTCTCGTCGAGCTCCACCTCCGGCGTCAACACCGTAGCCGTGGAGTTTGACACGCACCTGGACTTGGCGCTGGGCGACGCTGATGCCAACCATGTGGCGCTCGACGCCGGCTCGATCTACTCAGCCGTGTCCGCGAGCCCGGGACTGGATCTCAAGTCCGGTGGCGTGCCCATCACCGCCTGGGTCCAATACGACGCGCCGCGCCGTCGCCTGCGCGCCTGGCTGTCCCACTCCGCGTCACGCAGGCACCTCAACCCGGCGNGACAAAGAGCATCTCCATTTTCTTCGGTGTGAGAGAGATCCGGTTTATGTTCCAACTATTCCTGATATATACAAGAAGTATGCCATTCCTTCAAATGCATCGAATGCTTCAACAACGACAGAAACGGTCCTAACATGGATTTGTTTAGGCATGAACTAGCTACAGCCATTGCTCTTAGTTGGTGAAGAAATCATGTTCATGATTTTCTATGCGTGACCATATTGATTTGCAAACTTATTGGCAAATGAAGATTTTGTGCCATGAACAAGTTTTTCTGCTAAATTATGACCTATGTTAGCTCTCGTCGAGCTCCACCCTCTCGTCGAGCTCCACCTCCGGCGTCAACACCGTAGCCGTGGAGTTTGACACGCACCTGGACTTGGCGCTGGGCGACGCTGATGCCAACCATCTGGTGCTCGACGCCGGCTCGATCCACTCAGCCGTGTCCGCGAGCCCGGGACTGGATCTCAAGTCCGGTGGCGTGCCCATCACCGCCTGGGTCCAATACGACGCGCCGCACCGTCGCCTGCGCGCCTGGCTGTCCCACTCCGCGTCACGCAGGCACCTCAACCCGGCGCTGTCCATCACAGTAGACCTCTCTGAACTGCTCAACGACACCATGTTTGTGGGGTTTTCGGCCTCCAACGGCAACAAGGGCAGCGCCCTTCACATCATCAACAGCTGGTCCTTCAGGACCTACTAGCCGCGCCACACATCCTCTGGTCCATTGGCTGCATCGCCGCCACCACCGTCAACCCCTCTGCCATCGCTTCCTGCACATCACCACAGCATTGTGGCTTGGCTTGTCGGTACCTTGATCTTCTTGATGATTCTCGCCGTTTCATTCTCTTTGTGGGTTTGCCCCCATTCGAAGAAGACCCTACGCCCCCGTGATGTCCAGCTCGCTGACCGTTCCGAGAAACACACCATGAGACCCTGCACTGGTTATTATCGTCATCACAAGCCATGAATGGACTTTCAGTTTGCATGTGAATAGTTAGGCATTTATATTCCTTGATGGCAACCTCTCGATTGAGCTTCGTTTCATCTATTTTCCAACAAATTAAATAGGGGTATGGTCATGTGGCCATTTCCTTGTGCATCTCTTTCTTATTCTTTGGTTCCATCTTGTGTTTTGTCGTGGCTTAGTTCTTCTTTGCTTTGGAAATTGTGTGTAGGTATGGTATTTTCGGGGACGCGGCGACCTCCCCTACCATGGCGACGTGATAAGCTGGGAGATGAAGCCATGATGACAATGACGATGGTGTGATGCCTTTGGCGGCGCTCAAGTGGTGGTTGCTGCAACTTCTGCGGGTTATCTGAAACCACAACCGCTCGTTGTAGATGAAAGCCCCAACGGTAATGGTAAGACTGCAGACCTCCTCTAGCTTCTTTCGTTCCCACTGTAAATCAACCAAGCTTGCCGCTACTCGCAACTAAGAGTTATCTGCATTATGATTGTTCTGAATAAATAACTAAGAGTCCACTAAGAGTCCACAAGGCTGATCTACTTGGTCTTGGTATCACTTGTTTGTTCTTTTGCCGAGTGTTAGTGTTGTGGTATGTGTTGCTGATAAGCAGTGTGTATTACTTGACCTATTCTCATTTGTCGTGTTGTGCATAGTTCAGTATGTAGAGGCTCCACCACAGTACGTAGTCCACGGAACAAAGAAAACTAGGTGGTTTTTGTATGATGATCAAGAGGATATATATAGCTATTCTTGTTGCATTTTGTTTTGCCTGATGTATCATGTCACAACAACATGTTGTGTTGCCTGATGACCAGGAGGAAACCGTGCCCGATCATTGATCAGAGAGAACCCTGGCAGGATGATAATGAGTGTTTAAATTCACACACCCGCCTATGGGACAATATTCCAGCTCATACAATGGTTCTTGATATTTTTTTCTCCTGGTTCTTTGATGTTCGCATAGATGGATTTCCAAATGTTTGGATGGGTTTTGTGATGCTAGCAGCTTTAGATTAGATATTTCAATATTGCGTCATCATGCATCTTTGTATCGTGTTGTGTTGGTTGATTAGAGAAAGACCTCTGACTTGGTAGTTCTTTGAATGCTACAAGAGAGCATATCTATATAAAGAAAAGAAAAGAAAAAGGTGGGAGTCCTGGTTGTTACAGGAGACGCTCGAGGGAAGAAAAGCTATGCTGGAGATGGGGGAGCATGTTTGATCTTGCGGAGGGTGAGAAGACGGATGAATGGAGCTTTTACCGGTGGTTGGTCGTAATTGAGCTCATTTTATATGAGGTGTTGGAGGCCTGCGGAACCCAACCCTATCGCTAGGAGGGAGTCAGCTGCTCCTTCCCAGACCTTACGGTCCAGGCCATGTACATCCGATTTTCCTCCATCACCCCCCTCCAACTTCTCCATTTTAGATTGTTGGATTACACCCGCTGTTACTACTAGATTGGGTAATTAGGGGGGGGGGGGGGTGATACCTCCCTTGAGTAGAAACAAGCATTCTATGCATGCTGAATTTCTGTTTCTGAAGTACTACTTTGATTTGGGCCAATATTGGCATAACAATACCGAATGAAGATTTAGTCTTGTGTTCTTTTCTGTATGATAGTTTAGAGGCTTGGGATGGTCAGTGTTAACTCCACTCCAACTTGTGCAAACCGCTGAAACAATCGTTTATCCCATTACTTCTTCTGATCGAACTGTTTTGTTGCAGGTTCGTTTCTCCTTCCATCATCCTAAAATCGGCATCCTCGAGGGGTGCACTAAGTATGTGCAGCGCCACAATACTCTTTTGCCATTCCTTTTCTCATTCGCTGTTCTGGGTCCTAAAATATTGTATTTCATTGCAGGGCTACGAGTGTCGATGTTGAAAGCATTTGTACATTCTAGGAGCTAATGTGGGTGTATCTATGATCACGTTGTCACAAGTAAGTGTCCGTGTAATTCCTGGAAGTTGTATGAAGTACTCCGTCTGTTCATAACATAAGATGTTATTACATCTATTGTACTCATATATTGGATGCAATAACATCTTATATTATGGGATGGAGGGAGTACCTAATCCAGTTCAATGACAGTTCAGTTCTTTATTGGAGCCTTTGCATTTCAATTTTAAACTTGTTCCCAGATATTCTCAGTCTTCGGTCTTGCTAGAAGCTTTCTCTCTCCATTTACAAAGGCCCCTTATACACTTCCACTTCATGGAGCTAAAGCTAATCGACTGCAAGGGGAACTAGCGGCTGTATGAGGTCCTGCATTGATCAGGTTCATTGGCTCTCAGTCACTTGCGCCATGCAGAAGATGTTTAAGTTTTGGTTATCTAAGCTTAAACATTTTGATGATCATGACTGGATGGTTTAGCAACAGGATATGGAACTTACTCGGTTGCTTCTAGTTGCTAGTGGCAACTTAGACTAGATGATATTTGTTGCAAACCATGTTACAAGTAAGACTGATGTATCATATACAAGCATGATTTATGTCCTTGATTCCATAAATCTGAGCATTAGAGAGCTGCTAGAGGCTTCTGATGCTGCTGCCTTCATGTTTAACATGTGGTGGTTGTATGTGGATTGTGTGCCCGTGTTGGTCTATTTGACAATTGTTCGCTCCTTTGCATTGCTAAACATAACATATGTTCTTGTTCAAGGCATATATTATATGTGTTGTGCACCGGCCATTTAGTCATTTCTATCTATGATTCTCATCATCAACACCACAACATGGTAATTACTCCAGGCATGTTTAAGTGTGATGTTTGCCTTGTCATGTCAGTTTTGCTTGGTGCTTCTTTGGTCCCTGTTAACTTTAATGTATTATATATTCACCAGTACTATTATTTAGCCATCTTTTTTGTTTTGTCGTCATTTTAATTTGTAAAACTAGTATTAGATTAGGGATAATTCATTTCTGTTTGGCAGTTTTGAAGTTGTGCTCCAATCGAAACCTAAAGCGCCACGGCGGGGCAGAGATTGGGCAGCTGGAGACCTGCCGAGCCCAACCCTGAGGCTGAGAGGGCGCCTGCTGCTCCTTACTGGACCTTAGGGTCCAGGTCATGTATGTCATGTCTTCCTCCATCCCCATCCTTCTCCATTTTTGATTGTGGTGCGAGATCTTGTGGGTTTCACCTCTAGCCTACTCCATCTTGTTTGGTTACTAAATGCTTTGTTGTTGGCGGCGGTGGTGGTCATCTTACCATCAGTCCTTCGGCTATAGCTTAGGAAAACATGATAATTAAGTTGCATGTTTCATTTGGTTATTTGGTAGCTATGCCTTCATGAACTGGAAATTAGGCTTCGAATGTCGCTTTAGTGGTGCAGGGCTGGTTAATTTGTGGGATTTCTGCTTGCATATAGAATGATTTGGTCGTATATACATATAATTACAGAATTGCATCTATTGTGATTACTAGTGTGAGCTCATTTCCATTCTTTGAAATGGAAATGCTCTAGCTCGGTTCTCGATATTGAAATTATGGTTTTTTATGAGGTCAAATTATTTTGGATGCTGTTAAATGCATAGTTAGGATCAAACCTATCTTGTTTCTCGTGGAAAAGCTATTGACTAGTGTGTTAGTAAATTGACTATGGATTTACATCATGTGCACTGGTTATTGTCGTCATCACAAGCCACGAACCAGCAATGGACTTTCAGTTTGCATGTCAATAGTTAGCCATTTATTTTCTTTGATGGCAACCTCTTGATTGAGCTTTGTTTCATTTTGTTTTCCACAAGTTAAAAAGGAAATCTTGTCCGATCATTGGTTGAAGAGAACCCCGACATGATGACCACGAGTGTTTAAATTCTCACACCCGCCAATGGACCATTATTCTAGCTCATACAATGGTTCCTGATATTTTTTATCCTGGTTCTCTGATGCTCACGTAGATAGATTTTCCAAATGTGTTTTGTGATGCAAGCAGCATAAGATCATATATTTGAATATTGCATCAGCATACATCTTTTTGTATTGTGCTATCTTGGGTTGATTAGAGAGAGACCTCTGACTCGGAGTCATGGTTGTTGCAGGAGACGCTCAAGGGAAGAAAAGCTATGCTGGAGATGGGGGTGCAAGTTTGATTTCGCGAAGGGAGAGAAAACGGGCGCTGGTTGTAATTGAGCTTGTTTTGTGAGGTGTTGGAGGCCTGCTGAACCCAACCCTGTGGCTGGGAGGGCGTCTGCTGCTCCTTCGCAGACCTTAGGGTCCAGGCCATGTATGTCCGGCCTTCCTGCAGAAGTTTTCGTTGCCTGCAGAAGTGGCAAGGTGCCGAAGAGAGAAGAAGTGGTCCATGAGAGCCGAGATTTGGAAGCATTGCATAAAATGACATGGCAAAAGCCAGCAACTTGTGCTTTGTGGTGTGCAAGTGCCAAATGATGGATATGGCTGGTGGTAGATACCGTTGTGTAGATAGAATGTCTTGGTTTTGTTTGTAAGCTGGTAGAGAAGTGTTGAAACATGATGTCATTTCCCAACTCTTGTGATGTTGGGCTGGGTGTTGTGAGAGCGATATTTATTTATTTCCATGAATCCCTAAATGAAATATCAGATTTCCAGCTGAGCTGAATAATGAGTATATCATGTTGGTCATGCTTCTTCCTTTGTTTGTGCTCGTGATTGTGCCATTCACTAATCGTGATCATGGAGGCCAAGACGCCGGAAGAAAAAGGGAAAAGCAAATCTATCTTGTATCTTAGGTTTGACTGAAGTCAAAGTTCATAAAATTTGCATATTAGGTTTTTATTTATTGTATTGGTTAATTTTTCTGTCTATAAACTTTCTCAAAGTTTATAAGTTTGGCTTTGACCGTAGCTAATATACGGAGCAAATAAAAACAAAAGGAGTACAAGAAATGGTCATCGGTCCACGTGCGAGATGCAGAGTGCAAGTCGTCATAGCTTCTTACACTTATTGGCGCATGCAAAGGCTGTTATTAATCTTGGGAGAGGGAGCGCTCAATTTTGTGTGGTGATTGGCTGCCCTCCCCATTGATGCATTAAAGCACATACTACCACGCATGCAAGGCTTGCGCTTGATTACTGGGCCGCGTTAATAAAAGCGAACCATGCAGCGGGTCTGCTGCTTCCTGATCATTGTGCAAAGCCCCTCGTTGAACGGCGTACGTGCTCGGGCCACGCAAAGAAATGAATGCGCGCAGGTAGGCAGTGGAGGGTATGGATTGCGCCACGTCACTGATCCGTGGCATGGCCTTTGCCTCTGACCACATGGACCACGCAGCTACACCCCTTCTTGTTCCTCTAGGCTCGGCCATGCCTCTATCTCTCTCCCTATATATAGAAGGAGTAGGCATCCATTCGCGTGCGGGATGCGTGTGCGACTTAGGACTTGGGACTTGAGCGACGGCGGTGCCTCTCCCCGCTGTGAGAAGCTTCTTGATCAGAACAGATCCGCCCGGCCCGGCGGATGTGGCACGGAGGAAACGTCAAGAGGGAAACGGGCGAGGCGCCGAAGAAGACAAGACTAAGGCAAGGCAAGCTCGAAACCGGTCTTGCATCTCTTAATTAGTTATAGGTTTGATTTGGCCCTGTCGTTTATAGAGTGGATTCATTCTGTTGTTGTTGGTCGCTTCTTTGGTTTCTTTTCCCCTCAAAAGAAAAAGTGATGTGCGAATGAATTTAGGATTTCGATTGAAGCATCTGGCTTGTCTTGTGAGTGGCTGCCGCCTCTCTAGCCATGGGAGCCGCAGACTCGCGGGAATCCAAGCCTGCCAATCTTCAGAAGCCAAGCAACGGTGCGTCGATCTTCCACAGTTGTCCGGCCACGTCGACAAGCGGGTGAAATGAGACGGGGCGGATTTCGATGGTCAGCGCGCGTCAATTTGAACAGCCAAGGTGAGTTATTTGTGTGATGGGCCGTTGTGTGCCTGGGTGCTCTAGCTTGATGTGTGCATGCGTGTTTATTCTAATGGGGTTAATTTCTTTATGCACACGCACACAAGGTGGAGGCTTGTGCTTTACTTCTTCATCCTCGTTTCGGTCTCTCAAGGAACAGTGTTCTTTGCTTTTGGGAAGGGCCGTTGATGAACTGCATTCCGTGTCATGGTTGAAGTTGTAGTATATTGCTATTTGCAGTTCAGATTCAGTGCCACATTGTGTACTCTGTCACTGTGAGCTGTGAGTGCCATCATGCCATGATGCCAACGGCAAGACAGATCAGAGCTTAAAAGTTTTCTGATCGGATTAGGTTCTACACAAGTTACAGAAGGCCTCAAAAGGAATATTGAACAGGCTCATTATCTCTTGTTGTGCTAATTTATTGAGTGCACTATCGTAGTGTCTTGAATCCGAGATCAAGACGACCATACTGGTTACAACCTTTGAGCAGTGTAGCCTCAACCCTCAAGACAGATCGTAATGTTTCAGACGCGTGCTGAGAAGTCGACGACATCACTGGTTGATCGGCAGTCCGTTCTCCTTCCAAGCAGAAAACCCTCCGGCGATGTCGGTCACGCCAGTGAAGCCCTGCAAAAAGGTTGCATAACACGCATCACAGAGAGCAGTTTGTGAAACAGCAGCGATGATGAGATGGATTGCCATTGACGTGCTTACGGTGGAGCAGAGTTCGGCTGCTGCCATGAGAGACCTCCTGCCACTTTGGCATCCCTGGAGTTAAGTTTTGAGAATGTAAGGAGGATATGACAACTCAGACGAAAACAAAAAAATGGGGCGTGTTTTGGATGTGTGGAAGACGTACGATGATGATCTCGTCCTCCCTCCTGAATATCGCCGACACTTGCTCTAGGAAGCCCGAGTTTTTCGCCATCCCTGCCAATGGGATTTCAAATTTTGTCGGAGCAGACAAGGTAAACTACGTCAGGCAGGACAATTATTCATTCATCGGCCTCCGTAAAATGCTCCGGATCATGGTCCCAAGCAACAATAAACAACGCCCAGCGACGGCCATTCGCGGCGCCAAGAGAGACACCACGATTCACGTGCATTCACGTGTTGGTTCAGATTTATACACCTGCCCACTGACTGAGCGCTGCCTACCCTGATTTGTCAGGGTGGTGCGGATGTTCATATTCTGAAACCACTCTGCCTACCCTGATTTATACACCTTTTGCGTTGGACTAGATGATTAACTATAACTGATCTTGCTAACATTGGTCCCATATATTTCTTTCTATGATCACAAGAGGGAGCTTCACTGGTGCGAGGTTGGTTTGATGAATTACCTGAGCCGGTGCTGTGCATGTATGGGATGTTCACCGCTCCTGCCGGATGCCCGCCGCCGAACTCACCCTCCGTTCTGGACACAAGACATCAGCAAAGCTGGTTTCGGATCGATGTAACAAATTCGTACAATTTATTTATATGTATTTATTTTCTGATCAGTCTACAGCGAACTGATTTTTTCTCTCTATCTATTGACAGTACAGAGACAGAGTTCAGAGGCGGCAGAGGCAGAGCAGGGATTAAGCAGGTGATTGTGTGGTTAAGCAGGTGACAGTATGTTTACCTGACGTCGAGGTAGCGGTGGCCGGCCAGTTGCATCTCGTAGGCGACGCGCACCGGAACCGATGGCGGCACGGCGGCCGCGTCCGCTTCCTTCGTGCCCGACGCCCCTCTGGTGCCGTATCTGGAGCGAGGAGGAGGAACAATCGTGTAAGTACAAAGATAAAACCATGCCATTCAACCAGTCCCACTCCCACCCGATCGATCACCCTGACCGACCTGACGGAGCCGAGCATCCTCCCGGCGGCGCACACCGGCCTCGCTCCCGCGGCGCCAAGCCGCCGCAGCCTGCATTTGAGAATTGAGACGGAAGCAGATCGGAACCGAAAGGATCCAGGATCGGTTGTATAGATACTTACCTGCAGGTGGTGATGGCGAGGGGCGTGGGGTTGGCGAGGAGGCGCGCGGGGACGGAGACGCAGCGGGCGAAGAAGCAGGCCGACGCCATTATATCTCTCGATCGTCTCGATCTCGATCACGGCGTTCGTTTGGATCGATGTGTTCTCCTCCTCCTTGTTCCTCTTCTTGTTCTTGGGGACTCCGATCCGGAGCCGGACTGGGCACAATAAGCGGAAGGAAGGGAGGAGGGTTTCCAAATGAAGTCCCTCCCTCTTCTTCGGTATACCTATGGAAATCTGCCTCCTTGGGCTCCTATTTATTCGCGATTGGAGAGCGTTTTGCCTGCTGCCAGCTGATTTGAAGCAGGTTGCTAAAATAGTGATCGAAACGCTTTTATATCTTTCTTTTTTTTTTGCGAGAGAACTCTCAATCTATTCATCTTCCATCACGGCAGTATAACGAACACTAGAAATAATAAAAATTACATCCAGATTCGTAGACCATCTAGCGACGACTACAATCACTGAAACGAGCCGAAGGCGCGCCGCCGTCATCACCCCTCCCTCGCCGGAGTCGGGCACAACTTGTTGTAGTAGACAGTCGGGAAGTCGTCGTGCTAAGGCCCCGTAGGACCAGCGCACCAGAATAGTAACCGCCGCTGATGAAGAATAACGTAGATCGAAAGGATCCAACCTGAAGACACACGAACATAGACGAACCACAACCAGATCCGAGCAAATCCACCAAGGATAGATCCGCCGGAGACACACCTCCACACGCCCACCAACGATGCTAGACGCACCACCGGAACGGGGACTAGACGGGGAGACCTTTATTCCATCTTCAGGGAGCCGCCACCGTCTCGTCTTTCTGAATAGGACACAAACCCTAACAAATTTTGAAGGAACGACTAATAACGAAGCCATCCGGCCGGCCCTTGCCAGGATCCACCACGCCCCCATGGCCCTAGGACCATGGGAGACGAGGCGGACCTGCGGCGGAGCCGGCGAGAGGCACGAACCCTAGCTTTTCTTGGAGGAGGCGGCGGCGGCTAGAAAGAGGCTTGATTTCTTGTACCAAAGTACCTACAATATACTGTAACAATAACAGAAGGGAAACCACGTGATTTCTTGTCCTATCCAACGTTAACCTTGCACAAGCACATGGTTTGGGGAGTACTTGGTTTATGACGATGGTTGGTAGCAAGTGGGAAGAAAGCTGCACCTGAAGTAGTCCTCAACATGTCCTCGGTTAGGTGGATGACTGTGACTAACCAATTTTTTGGAGATAATGCATCTCTACTACTAAAGGGGCAGTAGGTAGGTCATTTCATTCATTTGTTTCGGAATTCCCCAACGGATGCTCATTGCGTCCAAGTGTCGCCGTTTTGCACACGGAGATCGAGCGATCGCTCGTCTTAGGCTGGCCCGCTTAATGTTTCAGCGATCCTGATTTCCGGAACTCTCTAGAGGTTTCTGGATGGAGTTTTTTGTTTTGTTTTGGGAACCTTTTAGAAGGTTCCTGGACCAAAGTTTATTTCTTCTTGTTACCTTTCTTTTTTTGTTTTCTTTTTCCCTGTTTGTACTATCAATTTTTATCTTTTTTCTGTTTATTTTTCTTTTTTCTTTTTTCTTTTTTATTTTCTCTCATATTCACTTCCTTTATTTTGTTCGAAAGTTTCAAATATTTTTTTGAATTTAAAAAAATGTTCTTGTTTTTGAAAAAAAATCATAGTTTTTGAAAAATGTTCGTGTTTCAAAAATGTTCTTGCTTTCAAAATTTTGTTGACATTTTCAATAGAAATCGTCTTTCAAGAAGTTCAGGAAATACAAAAAATGTTCTCGTTTCCACTATATATCCATAATTTCAGAAAAAAAAGTGTTTCAAATAATATACCGGAATTTCAAAAAATTGTTCTCGTTTTCAAAATTGCTTCACAATTTTTCATAGCAATGTACGTGCTTAAAAAATTTATGCGGTTTCAGCATTTTGTTCGTAATTTCAAAAATTGTTCCCATGTGTTAAATTTTGTTCACATTTCCAAAAAACCATACTATTACGTATTTTGTTTGAACTTGTAAAAAATGCTCATGTTTTAAATTTTTGTTCTGAATTTAATAAATGTTCAAGTTTCCTTTTTTATTCCAAAATTTAAAAACTGTTCATTATCTCAAAAAATATTATGGAATTTCAAAAAAATGTTCGCGGCGTTCCATAGTTATCTCTCGATGGTCTCGACCGCGGCGTTCGTTTGGGTCGATGTGTTCTCCACCTCCTTGTTCCTCTTCTTGTTCTTGGGGACTCCGATCCGGAGCCGGACTGGGCGGGCACAATGTAACCAAGGAAGGGAGGAGGGTTTCCAAATGAAGCTCCCACCTCTTCTTAGGTATAAAACTATGGAAATCTGGCTCGTTGGGCGCCTATTTATTTGCGATTGGAGAAATCAATGGTACCTTTAAACGTTTTTCTATTTCTCCTTTCTTCAAAGAGGAGTACAAGTAACAATAACAGAAGGGAAACCACGTGTTTTCTTGTCGCATCCAACGTTAACCTTGCATTTGCACATGGTTTGGAGAGACAGTTATACTACCGAGCTACTTGGTTTATGACGATGGTTGGTAGCAAGGTGCATGACCGAGTTTTTTGGAGATATGCATCTCATACTCCTAAAGGGGCAGTAGGTAGGTCATTTCGTTCATTTGTTTCGAAATTCCCTAACGGATGCTCATCGCGTCCAAGTGTCGCCGTTTCGCACACGGAGATCGAGCGATCGCTCGTCTTAGGCCGGCCCGCTTAATGTTTCAGCGATCCTGGTTTCCGGAACTCTCTAGAGGTTTTTGGACGGGGTTTTTCCGGTTCTGGGAACCTTCTAGAAGGTTCCTGGACCAGATTTTATTTCTTCTTGTTACCTTTCTTTTTTGTTTTATTTTTCCCTGTTTCTACTATCAACTTTTATCTTATTTCTGTTTATTTTTCTTTTTTCTTTTTTGTTTTTTATTTTCTCTCATATTCACTTCCTTTATTTTGTTCGAAAGTTTCAAATATTGTTTTGAATTTCAAAAAATGTTCTTGTTTTTTTTAAAAAAATCATAGTTTTTGAAAAATGCTCGTGTTTCAAAAATGTTCTTGCTTTCAAAATTTTGTTGACATTTTCAAAAGAAATTCAGAAAATTCTTTCAAGAAGTTCAGGAAATTCAAAAAATGTTCCTGTTTCCAATATATGTCCACAATTTCGGAAAAAAAGTGTTTCAAAAAATATTCCGGAATTTCCAAAAAATGTTCTCGTTTTCAAAATTGCTTCACAATTTTTCATAGCAATGTACGTGCTTAAAACATTTACGCGGTTTCAGCATTTTGTTCGTAATTTCAAAAATTGTTCCCATGTGTTAAATTTTGTTCACATTTCCAAAAAAACCATACTATTACGTATTTTGTTTGAACTTGTAAAAAAATGTTCATGTTTTAACTTTTTGTTCTGAATTTAATAAATGTTCCGGTTTCCCTTTTTTATTCCAAAATTTAAAAACTGTTCATTATCTCAAAAAATATTATGGAATTTCAAAAAATGTTCGCATTTTTTTTTCCGGTTTTTTAATTCGAAATTAGAAAAATTGTTCACTTTTCAAAAAAGAGTGTGGAATATCAAAAAAGTTAAGCATTTCAAAACTGTTCACAATTTTCAGAAAATGTTTTTAAAATATTTTCCAAATCTCAACGTCTATTGTGTGTTCTTGTAGTATTTTGCACCTTTATTTCCAGTAGCTGATGTCTGGTGTATTGGCTAACCGCTCGCGGTTAGGAGCCTACGTATGTGGGCCGGCCCAGGCTGAGGGCTGCCTGTGCGAAACCCCGCCTCCCGTTGGTTTCTGCCCAACTCACTCGCTACATGGCCTCATGCTATGCTCCTCGAGCTGATATGCATCGAACTTGGCAGCACACTTTCTTTGAAGGCTTTCGGAGTGGACCTATTAGTAGCCGGCGCCTACACATGATTCTCTTTTTAATTTTGCACTTCTTTTCAATTCAATATTTTATTTTAAGTTCATGAACATTTCTTAGTTTAGTAACCTATTTTCTAAAACGACACATAAGAGGTCGGCCCAAAACAAGCCTCTCCCTAGCACGATAGCGCTGTTACGGGAGACATTGCCCTCTGGAATTTTTAAGGGTGGTTTCTCTGGTTTTCTATGCCATAGATTATTGTTTAGTTTCTATATAATTTTCTTTCTCTACTTTCGTGTTTTCCCTTTTTAGTTTTTCTTTTATCATTTTTTGGTTCCGGTTTCATTTTTCTTTTTTCCCAAATGTGCAAACTGTTTTCAAATTCAAGATTATTTTTGAAATTTTTGAACTTTTCTAAATTTAGTGAACTTTTTCCAAATTGCTATCTTTTTCAAATTGGTGAATTTCTCAAATCCGTGATTCTCTTTTCAATTTTGCATTTTCTAAAATTCAACATTTTCAAAATTATTGAAACCTTTCAAATTTAATAAACTTTTTCATTATGTTTTGTGAACTTTAAAAAAAATTCCAAAATATTTTAAAATTTGTGAACTTTTCTGAAATCAATGATGAACGAGGAGACAAGTGAGCCAACACGTAAATGCTATTGGGTCGCAGTCCACCTACCGATCCGCACGAGCGCCAGCGCGATTCAGAGTGCCTGAAGAATTGTATAGGCGCTCTAGGAGAGGACTTGTGTGTCTACGCCGACCCGTCCTGCTCCGGCGACAATGATGACGGGAAGTTCCATCTTCTCCTTACCCTCCTTTTTCCCGCGAGAGCGAGAGCACCCCCACCTTCTCCTCCTCACTAATAGAAAAAGGGCCTATCGTCCCGGTTGATGAGGGCCTTTTGTCCCGATTCTTGAACCGGGACTAAAGGGTCGTTACTAATGCCCTAGACCTTTAGTCCCGGTTCTTACACAAAACGGGACAGATGGGCCTCCACGTGGCCGGTGTGCCGAGCCCAGGCAGGAGGGCCTTTGGTCCCGCTTGGTGGCACCAACCGGGACCAAAAGGCATCCATGCGTCAACATTTCAGGGGCTGGGGTTTTTATTCTTTTTTGCAAGGGGGGAGGGGGAGGGGGTTGGGGGTTTTGGGAGGTTAATTTAGGTGTTTCATATATTGTGTTAGCTAGCTAATTAATAGAGAGAAGTGTCATCTCTTATGTCCGTGCTTGGTCGACGCTACGTACTATATGTACATAGAGAGGCCCTCGACACGCTAGCTAGTAAGAAAATGAAGGAAATCATTAAGTACAGAAGTTCGTCATGCATACCGAGAGAAGTGATCGATCAACCTCTCCTTCTCCGAGAGATTGGTCGAACAACAAGATTTCGTATTATCTATCCGACACTGCTACATATATATACAATATGTAAGATCTCTTACAATCCCCTAGCATTTGAAATCAACTTCCACATGGTATTCTCTGGCTTTATTGATGACGTGGTCAAGAAAGAATCCCGCCAATTTCTCTTGAATTGCTTTCATGCGATCTTGTGGTAGGAGTTCATTCCGCATCTGCCACGTCTAATTTGAAGAAGGGGGTTAATACATATATATGAATGAAACTCAATAAAAATGATGGTGTAATAAAATGAAATTGTGAATATTATTGCTTACACACTTCATATTGTCTTTTAGAGCAGCCCCGCTTATTTTTCAAAGTCGCGTTGTAGATGAACTCGCACACGTAGTATCCACAGTAATCATTCCCTTGTTCCTGCCACAAGCATTTTACGAGAAATAGAGGTCAATCAAACTGATAATGAAGCATTATAAATAGCATTGATGAAAGTATAGCTATAGAATCAACGGGAGATGCGCGCAACTAGCTAGCTAGTAGTACTTACTTACGGGTATGTATATCGCAGCTCCTTCGGCAGTCCAGGAGCTTCTGCGGTGAACTGTTTCCAAACCCTGCAAGACAAAGAAAATAATAATTATTACTTGAGATATCAGGAAATGAACAAAAAGTTGCCGATATGGTGCGATAATGATCGATTGAACTTACTTGTTGAGCATTTTAGTCATGTCCGCATAGGTTTCAGGATCTTTTCGTCTCGAGTCTAAGACGGTTACTAGTCCCCGCTCAAGCTTAATCTCCAGAAGAACATAGTGGAAGCTGCGCACGCATGCATAACTCATCAATTACATTACTATAACCTAGCTCGAGTAAAGGGAAACCGAATATGCACACGGCAGTAACACTCACTCGAAGTTGTAAGGAAAGAGTATTAAATCTTTGTTTTGATTTTTGATCAACGATTGTAGCAAGTTGGCCTCGGCCTCTTCGACGTTCTTTGTAACCAGAAATTCATCTATGATATTTGTGTTAATGAACCCAATATCATACATTTCTTGTTTTTTGAACTCGACGATCTTCAATCTGCATAATATAGTGAGGATAGTTAATTATAAGTACATGCAATGAAAGGGCTGAGCTATATATAGAGACTTAATGACAGAAATAGTACTTACAGACAGTAGCAAAAGACTGTTAATTTATCGAGGGCCTTTTGATTGAAGAACTCGAAGAAGTCCTCAAATGGAACAGGCAACAGATCAGTTCCAACGAGGTCGTGCTCCTCTTTAATTCTCAGATACAAAGTATTCGTCCCCCCAGACTCTTTGCAGGTTTTAACGTACCAATTATGAAATCTTCGCATCATCGTTATTAGAGATTTTTCATGTTTGACGAGAGGCTTCCCGTACTCGTATCTGTGTTCGTCCACCTCCAAGAAATCAAAATGTACATCGTCAGGCAGGTAATCTCTAAGATTGCTATAACCGGGCACCATCCCCGGAGCATTAGCGACGATATCGCTAGACACATTGAGCGGGGGGCACGATTGCTTTGCTTGTTCGCCGAGCTGGGCAATTTTTTTCCCAGCTGCTCGTTCTTTTAACCCTTGATCACTGACAGTACTTCCCGACCGCTCCGCTTCGAGATATGTCTGTTTAGTAATGCGCTCATAGTTGGTTCTCGGCGGAGACTTTGGTGGTTTCCTCAGGGAATCATACTGCGCTTTGCTTTCACCGGATCTACCTTCTCCTCCGGAGGTGGATGTCTCTTTGCTTTCAACCCTTCAAAGAAGTCCTTCACTTCGGTCCGCACGATCTTCGCGTTTTCCTCCTCGGTCCTCTCGTACGGTAACTTCTCTAGAGGCTTGAGAGGTGGACCCGTATCTGTATTGCCTCCAGCCTCTGGCTGTACTGCTAGACGCCAGAGCAGACGGAGCGGCTACGACTGTCTTCTTTCGTGCTTGCTTACGAGGCGGAGGAGAAGGACTACGACGCGCCGGAGCAGCCGGGGCGGCGGCGGGTCTCTTCCGCCCTTGCTGGCGAGGCGGAGAAGGAGGAGGCTGCTGGCTGCTCGGGCGCGCCGGCGCAGGCAGAGAAGGAGGCGGAGTGCCGCCACGCGCCGGAGAAGGAGGCTGAGTGCCCTGATGGTCACTCGCCGGAGGAGGAGGCGGAGTGCCCTGACTCGCCGGAGGAGGAGGAGGAGGAGGCGGAGGCATCCAGTTCGGAAGGTTGATGAAATCCTTTCGTCATAGGCATGGAGTCTTAAGAGCAGAACCCAGCCGAGTCTCCCCTTCACCGGTAGGGTGGTCAAGCTGGAGGTCCTCAAATCCCTCCGTTATTTCATCCACCGTCACCCTAGCATATCCTTCTGGAATCGGACGACAGTGAAAAGTTGCGCCGGGTTCAGAAGGTCGAACAGAGCCGACAGCTGCCTTGACTTTTAAGTTCTGCCATTGAGTCATAAGGTGGCAATTTTGAGACTCCTGATAGCATCCACGGGGTAGCTAGCAGGAGCCGTCAAGACGTGCTCCGGCTGAAGCAGCTCGGTGGAAGCCACGCCGCTTCTCCGCTGAGATGGCGGGGTAGCTTCGGGGGAAGCTTCGGCAGTTCATTTGCTGCGATTTGCTTCTCGTTCCTCTATCGCTTGTACTCTTGCGTGCAGCGCCTGCAGTTCGGTCTGCTGCACTTTCTTCCTCCTCTCCTGGCATTTGTAACCGCCTGCGTCCGGAAACCCAACCTTCCACGGAATGGAGCCTGGCGTGCCTTGTGTCCGTCCAGGGTGCTCAGGATTCCCGAGGGCCATTGTGAGCTCGTCGTTCTCTCTGTCTGGAATGAACGTCCCTTCCTGCGCTGCATCGATATAGTGTTGAAGCCTCTTGACTGGTATTTTCATTTGCTCGTCCATCCAAAGGCACTTCCCTGATACGGTTTCCAAGGTTCCGCCAGCCTTGAAGAACCAAGTCCGGCAACGGTCTGGCCAGTTCATTGTCTCTGGTTCGATCCCTTTATCAAGAAGATCATTCTCAGCCTTGGCCCACTTAGGTCGGGCTTTGAGGTAGCCACCTGACCCCGTGCGATAGTGAAGCTTCTTCTTCGCTACTCTTTTCCGATGTCTTGTGGGCCACAAATGCGGGCCAGTGATCTCTGATCTTCTCATATTTGCCGATGAATTCTGGTGTCTCTTCTTTGTCGACAAAACTTTTCAACTCATTCTTCCACCTCCTGCATAGGCCTGCCATTTTCTTAAGAGCATGAGACTTGATTAATTGCTCTTTAACTGGCTTCTTCGGATCCTCCTCTGGCGGTAGGGTGACATTTGCCTTCAGCTCAGTCCAAAGATCATCTTTCTGCATATCATTGACATAAGACACCTCAGGGTCTTTGTTCTTAGGCCTATACCATTGGTGGATGCTGATCGGGATCTTGTCCCTAACAAGAACCCCGCACTGAGCAGCGAATGCATCCTTTGTCCGGATGGGTTCAATCGGTTCGCCGTCGCGCGCGATTGCTGTGATCTCAAACCTTTCAACCAAGCGCAACTTTTTCTTCGGGCCTCGTCTCTGTACCGAAGTTGTGCTCGATTCGGAGAGCTAGAACAAAAGAAGAAAGACGAGAGTTAATTAATATGTGTAGATATACCAACACAATGAATGCATCAATTAGCTAGTCAGCACAGGCTTAACTAATATATATACCTGGCCGAACTCGGTTCGGTCACCGGAGCCGTCATCACGGTCTCCTTCTTGCACCGTCATTGGGTCACCGGAGCCATCATAATCATGTCTTTCCTCCTCCATTCTTCAATCACCGTAGCCTGCTTCGTCTTCACCCTGTTCTTCCAGACCATCATTGTCGTTAAGATACGACAAGATATCACCTCCAGCTAAGATTATGTCCCCCAACACATCTTCTGCTTCCTCGTCTCGTATGTGCTCCATTGTTTCTGCAAATATTACAACATGACAATTATTACACAAACATGACATCAGGTGGATATATTAGTGGCAAACGTAGACCGAGCTTATTCCGGGTTTGGGGTGGCGTCGGCAACGCTTCAAGGGTAGGGGCGCGGCGGGAGGGGTAGGAGACCGACATCGTTTTTTTTCTAGGGTTTGGGTGTCCTCGAGAGTTTTGGTCGAGCGAGAGGGGGTGGCCTCGAGAGAGTTTGTCGGGTAGGGGCGCGGCGGGAGGGGATAGGAGACCGACATCGTTTTTTCTAGGGTTTGGGTGTCCTCGAGAGTTTTGGTACAAGTTATCTCAGTCGAGAGGGGGTAATATCGACAACGACGACATACATACACGGGAAAATAACGTTATCGGGGAGGGGGTATATCGACCCCCCCGCGTGTTGAAGTTATCGGGAGGGGGTTATATCGACAACGACGACATACGTACATGGGAAAATAATATTATCGGGGAGGG
>LR880972.1:1013488701-1013505477 GCA_904067115.1 Aegilops sharonensis
TCCTAGTTCTGGTCCCACTCGGATTCAGCCCGAATCTGGTCTAATCTTCTGTCTAGCTCCTTGCGTGGGCCGTGGAATCTGCATATGACTTCCGATGGAGACGGTTTAAATATCAATTTTGTGTGCTTTGACGAGGCCAACAATCCGTATGTTGATCACTTTTCCAAATAAGGCCATCTTGAATACTCCACGGGGTCATCTCTAATTTCGAGTCGGACTCGTTCATGTAGCTGACCGGACCGTCCGACTCTTGCAGTGTCTCTGCAGGTCATATACTACGTCCGATGATGATGACTCCAAAAGCAAAGTTGACTGTTTCGATGTTACGAACAACTCCCGTGTTGAACATTTTTTCATCCGAAGCCATCTAGACAAGTATTTGAGCCCATCTTTAGCATCTGGTCGGATTGGCCTCGACAGTTTCTACTGTTCACGGCGGCAAGCTTTCCCGGCAAGGTTACTGTTCACGGCGGCAAGCTCTCCCCCGGCAAGGTTACTGTTCACGGCGGCAAGCTTTCCCGGCAAGGTTACTGTTCACGGCGGCAAGCTCTCCCCCGGCAAGGTTACTGTTCACGGCGGCAAGCTTTCCCGGCAAGGTTACTGTTCACGGCGGCAAGCTCTCCCCCGGCAAGGTTACTGTTCACGGCGGCAAGCTTTCCCCGGCAAGGTTTTTGAGGCAGTAAACGACCTCGGATGAAAATGTGCCCAAAAGCAAAGTTGACCGTTTTGACGAGGCGAAAAACTTTCGTGTTGAACGTTTTCCGATTCGAGGCCATCTTCTGGGGCAAAACACTCACGCATTACGTCAGACACTTGCCAAGACATGTCTGGTCTCCCGCGTCATATTTCGCCTCTTGACAGGGCTGCATTCAGATAGCTCTAACTTTTGCATACGAACTCGGATTGAGATGATTTTTATATAAAAATCGATCGTTTCGACGAGACGAAGACAATCCGTGTAGATAAGTTTTCCATTTGAGGTCGTCTTGGGGGAATCAGCCAAACTGTACTCTGAATATAAGATCTTAGTACTTTGAGCATAGTTTCGGCCTTCGAGATGAAATCGGACTGCGATGACCCAAACTTCAAAGATGTTCATATCGACAATACAGAACTCTTTCATGAAGATCACTTCTCCATTTGAGGCCATCTTAAATAAGTTATTGACCGTGCCAAAATCTAGTGTCAACAACTGCTTTCGAGGCATGCCGTCTTTTTCGTGCAAACGTTGCAGGTCCTCCCGTGCATCAGCTGTATCTTTTGTATTCCCATACACACCCAAGAAGCCTAGAAGGTTCACGCAAAGGTTCTTCGTCACGTGCATCATGTCGATCGAAGAGCGGACCTCTAGGTCTTTCTAGTAGGGTAGGTCCCAAAATATAGATTTCTTCTTCCACATGGGTGCGTGTCCCTCAGCGTCACTCGGAACAGCTAGTCCGCCAGGACCCTTTCCAAAGATTACGTCTAAATCATTGACCATAGCAAGTATGTGATCACCGGTACACATGGCGCGATTCTTCCGGTGATCTGCCTCGCCATTGAAATGCTTGCCTTTCTTTCGACATTGATGGTTGGTCGGAAGAAATTGACGATGGCCCAGGTACACATTCTTCCTGCAGCTTCCCAGGTATATACTTTCGGTGTCAGCTATACAGTGTATGCATGCATGGTATCCTTTATTTGTCTGTCCTGAAAGGTTACTGAGAGCGGGCCAATCGTTGATGGTCACGAACAGCAACGCCTTTAGGTCAAATTCCTCCTGTTTGTGCTCATCCCACGTACGTACACCTTTTCCATTCACAACTGTAAAAGTTCTTCAACTAATGGCCTTAGGTACACATCAATGTCGTTGCCGGGTTGCTTGGGGCCTTGGATGAGAACTGGCATCATAATGAACTTTCGCTTCATGCACATCCAAGGAGGAA
Source organism: Aegilops sharonensis (assembly GCA_904067115.1). Classification (NCBI taxonomy): domain Eukaryota; kingdom Viridiplantae; phylum Streptophyta; class Magnoliopsida; order Poales; family Poaceae; genus Aegilops; species Aegilops sharonensis. Next base: position 1,013,490,627 of record LR880972.1, read on the forward strand.
GGTTATACATACATAGCGTCACGGGCCAGGTGCTGTGGTTGCTGCTCTGCTCCCCGAAAGGATTAATGCCATCCGCGCTTAAAGCAAACCATACGTTCCTTGGGTCACTTGCAAACTCATCCCAGTACTTTCTCTTGATTTTTCTCCAGTGCGACCCGTCAGCGGGTGCTCTCAACTTCCCGTCTTTCTTACGGTCCTCACTATGCCATCGCATCAACTTGGCATGCTCTCCGTTTCTGAACAGACGTTTCAACGTGGTATTATAGGAGCATACCACATCACCTTCGCAGGAACCCTCTTCCTGGGGGGGGGGGGGTCGCCGTCAACATCAGCAGGGTCATCTCGTCTGATCTTATACCGTAATGCACCGCATACCGGGCATGCGTTCAAATCCTTGTACGCACCACGGTAGAGGATGCAGTCATTAGGGCATGCATGTATCTTCTACACCTCCAATCCTAGAGGGAATACGGCCTTCTTTGCTGCGTATGTACTATCGGGCAATTCGTTATCCTTTGGAAGCTTCTTCTTTAATATTTTCAGTAGCTTCTCAAATCCTTTGTCAGGCACAACATCCTCTGCCTTCCACTGCAGCAATTCCAGTACGGTACTGAGCTTTGTGTTGTCATCTTCGCAATTGGGGTACAACCCTTTTTTGTGATCCTCTAACATGCGATCGAACTTCAGCTTCTCCTTTTGACTTTCGCATTGCGTCCTTGTATCGACAATGACCCGGCGGAGATCATCATCATCGGGCACATCGTCTGGTTCCTCTTGATCTTCAGCAGCTTCCCCTGTTGCAGCATCATTGGGCACATCATCTGGTTCCTCTTGATCTTCAGCAGCTTCCTTCGTTGCAGCATCACCATATTCAGGGGGCACATAGTTGTCATCGTCCTCTTCTTCTTCGCCGTCTTCCATCATAACCCCTATTTCTCCGTGCCTCGTCCAAACATTATAGTGTGGCATGAAACCATTGTAAAGCAGGTGGTGTGAAGGATTTTTCGGTCAGAGTAAGACTTCGTATTCCCACATTTAGGGCATGGACAACACATAAAACCATTCTGCTTGTTTGCCTCAGCCACTTCGAGAAAATCATGCATGCCCTTAATGTACTCGGAGGTGTGTCTGTCACCGTACATCCATTGCCGGTTCATCTGCGTGCATTATATATAATTAAGTGTGTCAAAAACCATTACAGAACATCATGAATAGATAATTAACTGACCAAATTAATAGAAATTCATCATCACATTAAAACCAAAATACATACATAGTTCTCCTCTAACAACATAAAGCTCTCCAGAGCATCTAAATTAATTAAACCATACATTGAAACTATGTAAAACATTTCAATGCGAAAACAAATGCGATCATAATCGCAACCAAGGTAACAATTGATCCAACGGCATAATGATACCAAGCCTCGGTATGAATGGCATATTTTCTAATCTTTCTAATCTTCAAGTGCATTGCATCCATACTGATCTTGTGATCATCGACGACATCCGCAACATGCAACTCCAATATCATCTTCTCCTCCTCAATTTTTTTTATTTTTTCCTTCAAGAAATTGTTTTCTTCTTCAGCTAAATTTAACCTCTCGACAATAGGGTCGGTTGGAATTTCCGATTCACATACCTCCTAGATAAATAAAATCTATGTCACGTTGGTTGGCGTAATTTTCATAAACAATAAATGAAGCAATAGTTATAAAGATAATATATACCACATCCGAATCATAGACAGGACGAGGGCCGACGGGGGCGGATACCAAAACCATCGCACTATATAATAACAAGCAATAAAATAGTAAGAAAATTAGACAAGTATCTATCTAAAGCAAGAATTTTTTTCTTTCAGAAAGAAGATAAGAACAAGAGGCTCACCATGGTGGTGCCGGCGATGAGATCGGCGCGGGCGATCGGCGACAGTGAAGACGGGACGGGGCGTGACGGGCCGCTAATATAAACCTAGACAAATCTCGGAAAAAATAGAGTTCGGAGGTCGTGCTTCGAGAGGAGAAAGCTTAACTAGTGCGGCTCGGGCATTCCATCGAACACCTCATGTGCATAGGAGGTGAGCTAGAGCACCACAAAGCCCTCCCCTCCCCGGCCAGAGAAAAACAGAGCAGTGGAGTGCTCTGCTCGCGGGCGAGGGGTATATATAGGCACCTCAATGGTCCCGGTTCATGGCACGAACCGGGACTAAAGGGCAGCCTGTTGTCCCGGTTCAAGCCACCAACCGGGACCAATGGTGGTGGGCCAGGAGCCAGGCCCATTGGTCCCGGTTCGTCCCACCAACTGGGACCGAAAGGTCCAGACGAACCGGGACCAATGGCCCACGTGGCCCGGCCGGCCCCCTGGGCTCACGAACCGGGACTAATGCCCCCATGGGTCCCGGTTCTGGACTGAACCGGGACTAATGGGCTGACCCGGCCTGAACCAAAGCCCTCTTTTCTACTAGTGCCTCCTCCAACCCTCCCCTCCAGATCGGGCTGGTCTTGATACGTCTCCACCATATATATAATTTTTTATTGTTCTATGCTATTGTATTATCCATCTTGGATGTTTTATATGCATTAGTATGCTATTTTATATCATTTTTTGGGACTAAACTGTTAACCTAGTGCCAAGTGCCAGTTGTTATTTTTTTCCTTATTTTTATCTTCTACAGAAAATCAATACCAAACGGAGTTCAAATGGAATGAAACTTTTTGACGATTTTTCTTGGACCACAAGCTTCGGAAGGAGGCCAAAAGAGCCGCGAGTGCACGATAAGATCACAGGGCACGCCCCCCAAGCTTGTGCCCCCCTCCCCCCCCCCCCCACCGCGACTCCTCTAGCCCTAATCTTTCTTCTATAAATACCCAAATATTCCTCGTAGACCAGAGGGCACACCAAAAATACTTTTCCCTTGTCGCAAGTTTCTATCCTTGTGAGATCCCATCTGGAAACCTGTTTCGGTACTCCGCCGGAGGGGGATTCGATCACAGAGGGCCTCTACATCAACCTTGTTGTCCTTCCGATGATGAGTGAGTAGTTTAGCACAGACCTGTGGGTCCATAGCTAGTAGCTAGATGTCTTCTTCTCTATCTTTGATCTTCAATACAATGTTCTCATCGATTTTCTTAGAGATCTATTCAATGTAATCTTCTTTTGCAGTGCGTTTGTTGAGATCCGATGAATTGTGAATTTATGATCAGATTATCTATGAATATTATTTGAGTCTTCTCTAACTCTTTTATGCATGATTAAGATAGCTTTGAATTTCTCTCCGATCTACTGATTTGGTTCGGCCAACTAGATTGATTTTTCTTGCCATGGGAGAGGTGCTTTCTAATGGGTTCAATCTTGCGGTGCTTATTCCCAGTGACAGAAGGGGACATGACACGCATTTGTATTGTTGTCATTAAGGATAAAAAGGTGAGGTTCATTCATATTGATTAAAGTGTTACTCCATTCTTGTTAACTTAATACACTAGATGCATGCTAGATAGTGGTCGATATGTGGAGTAATAATAGTAGATGTAGGCAGGAGTCGGTCTACTTGTCATAGACGTGATGCCTATATTCATGATCATTACCTTAGATATCGTCATAACTTTGCGCTTTTCTATCAATTTCTCAGCAGTAATTTGTTTACCCACTGTATGTGTTCTTTCAAGAGAAAGATCTATAGTGAAAACTATTGCCCCGGGGTCTATCTTTTATCATATTATTTTCAGATCTATAAAACCAAAATCCCAAAAATACTTTATTGCAATTTATTTATCTTTACTTTATTTTGCACTTTTATTTATCTTTTATACCTATCTCTATCATATCTCATCCTTGCAAGTAACAGTGAATGGATTGACAACCCCCTTATCGCGTTGGGTGCAAGTATTTATTTGTTTGTGTAGGTGTAACCATGTGACTTGTGTGTTCCTCCTATTTGATTGATAGCTTGGTTCTCAACTGAGGAAAATACTTATCTCTACTTTGCCGCATCACCCTTTCCTCTTCAAGGAAAAAACCAACGCAAGCTCAAGAAGCAGCAGCTGGTCACTAGTAAAGGGGTAGTAATTTTAATTTTGACTGAGTAGTAGTTCAGTTCATGGCTTCATGCCATGATTGTACTGTTCTTTAGTTCTGCACATGTAACCATTCATGGTCTACTCTACTGTATAGATTGCATGCTATTTAATTTTGCACCTGCAGCGCACCTCAGAAATCCCTTTTGGAGCTCGGGCCTCCAAATTCAAATTTGAGATTTCATTGAAATTCATACTTTTACATTTCAAAAAATTCTGAAAACAATTACAGATATACATGAAGGCATAATACACATGTGGGTAAATTTTTAGTTCAAAATACATTGAAATGAGGGTTGTGCAAAAAAGACAAATCTGGGGCTGTTTAACCCATGATACTATTCATCCTCCTAGGCCATGGATTTGTCTTTTTTGTACAGGTCGCAACTCAAGGTATTTCATCATGAGTGAGTTACATCCTTACATACACACAATATTTTTTTTCAGAATTTTTTTAACCATAAAATTTGAATTTGATTTAAAAAAAAATAAAGGCCTCCATGGAGCTCGGCCTCCAAAACGCCTTTCTCCGAGCACACCTAGTATATAAAATGCATGCAAGACATCAAGTCATATCAGCAATGTAGANTGCAAGTAACAGTGAATGGATTGACAACCCCCTTATCGCGTTGGGTGCAAGTATTTATTTGTTTGTGTAGGTGTAACCATGTGACTTGTGTGTTCCTCCTATTTGATTGATAGCTTGGTTCTCAACTGAGGAAAATACTTATCTCTACTTTGCCGCATCACCCTTTCCTCTTCAAGGAAAAAACCAACGCAAGCTCAAGAAGCAGCAGCTGGTCACTAGTAAAGGGGTAGTAATTTTAATTTTGACTGAGTAGTAGTTCAGTTCATGGCTTCATGCCATGATTGTACTGTTCTTTAGTTCTGCACATGTAACCATTCATGGTCTACTCTACTGTATAGATTGCATGCTATTTAATTTTGCACCTGCAGCGCACCTCAGAAATCCCTTTTGGAGCTCGGGCCTCCAAATTCAAATTTGAGATTTCATTGAAATTCATACTTTTACATTTCAAAAAATTCTGAAAACAATTACAGATATACATGAAGGCATAATACACATGTGGGTAAATTTTTAGTTCAAAATACATTGAAATGAGGGTTGTGCAAAAAAGACAAATCTGGGGCTGTTTAACCCATGATACTATTCATCCTCCTAGGCCATGGATTTGTCTTTTTTGTACAGGTCGCAACTCAAGGTATTTCATCATGAGTGAGTTACATCCTTACATACACACAATATTTTTTTTCAGAATTTTTTTAACCATAAAATTTGAATTTGATTTAAAAAAAAATAAAGGCCTCCATGGAGCTCGGCCTCCAAAACGCCTTTCTCCGAGCACACCTAGTATATAAAATGCATGCAAGACATCAAGTCATATCAGCAATGTAGAAGGCATCAAGAGAAACTAGGATCGGCATGACAATGTAGTGTAATTGCTCCCTAAATTTTTCCAAATCAATTAAAATTCCCCTTGCAACATTTTATATACAGATTGTATTCATTGTCAGTAATACAGTGCAAATGTCTGCCAAGGCATATCAGCAAGCCACAGTTTGGCCGAAAATTTTGGCCATAACTGCGGTAAGATTCTATATGAAACTAAGAATGATATCTTAGGCATATATCTATTATTGAGTATCGTGCACATGGTTATCTAGCTATACTGTTAGCCATGCTTTCTATTGAGTATCGTGATTGTATTGGAAACATATGATAGACTTGTAAGAATTCTGGCTTGTCTTGTACTTCAAGTAGATCATGTACTCCTATATATATGTCCATGAGGCTCAAGAAATAAACAATTGATTCCACCAATCCCTCAATAACAAGGCATATATGAAACCGGACGGGCGACGAGCCGTCTGGGCTTTTATTTGGAGGTGCCCTGCTCCTCCCAAGGTTCGCACCTTTACTTGGAGGCTGCTCACAGATTGTTTACCCACTTGGGTTAATAAAAAACGTCGAGGGCTGGAGGTCTCTGACCAATGCCCTCTCTGTGCTATGGAGCCGGAGGACACGTTTCATGCTTTTTGCAGGTGCCCGAGGGCGGTGGCGCTATGGCAAGCAATGGCTGAACATTGGAGGATCCCTGCCGCTGCTACCTTCCATCGGACGGGCTCGGAGTGGCTCGCCCAAACTCTCTGTGATCTTCCTGACACGGAGAGGATGGAGCTCATGATGACACTTTGGCGATGCTGGCATATACGCAATGAGATGACACATCACAAGCAGCCGCCACCGGTTGAAGCATCGAAGAGGTTCCTCCTTAGTTACGTCGACTCGCTCGTTGGCATACAGAACAATCCGAGTGCAGACCCGGCGAAAGGGAAGCAGGTAGTTGATGTAGTGGTGTCGAGCAAAGATATATTGCGTGGTACAGGTACGGCTGGGCCGCGACCACGATGGACTCCTCCGGCTGCAGGTTGGACAAAGCTCAACGTCGATGGCTCGTTTTGCGCCACGACAGGAACGGCTGGCGCCGGAATGATCCTGAGGGATAGCTCCGGCGAGATTATCTTCTCATCGTGTAGGGAACTGAGGTCATGCGCGGAGCCTCTAGAAGCTGAACTCCTTGCCTGTATGGAGGGCCTGAACCTGGCTTTGCAGTGGACGCAGCAGCCCATAGAATTGGAGACGGACAGCCTCATGGCGCTCAATATGCTCAAGGCAGTGGAGAGGGACCGGTCTTGTTATGCTATGCTTACTGATCAGATTAGGAGACTGTTGGGAGACGGGAGACTAGTTAAACTGGCTCATGTACGTAGAGAGCAGAATGGCATTAGCCATTACCTAGCTGCTTTTGGTAGAATTGAGAAACGTACGGTTGTATGGTTGGGTTCAGGACCAGGTGAGGTGCCTGACTTATGTAAGAAGGAGATTGATCCTGAGTGATAAATGAAAATTATTTTTCACCCGCAAAAAAAAAAAAAGCTGCTGCTCGCAATAGTGAAAACCCATAGTGATTAACCTTTAAAAGTTAACCCTCAACAATTATTATAGATTTTTTAAAAACATGTTCAACTCGGGTGTGGCAGATTGATCGTGCCAAGTCACGATGACTATTCAGGCCAAGAGGGAGGGGATAGCCCTGGCATAACCAGACCAGAAATACGTGCTGGAGAAGGTGCATCTGATGATTGCAAAGGATCATGTCTCCCTGCTCTGCTGCATGCTGCCAAAAATAAGTAGAAAATCACCCATAATTCCCAAGCCAGAGCAAGTATAATAATGGGTTTATAGCCTGCTTACATAATATTTTTGTATCGAGAGAGATATGAAAAGTGGACTCTCATGCAAGAGACCGGCTATGCACGTGCTCCTAGACGAATGTGATAAATATGAAGAGAAAAAGAAAGGTTAAAAAATGTACTAGTCTAATGGAAAAACTTATAGTCTACCTTACACCATGAGTGACTATAGATGGTGACTCTAAATGTCATGCCAGCTGCACATGGTTATCTAGCTATACTGTTAGCCATGCTTTCTATTGAGTATCGTGATTGTATTGGAAACATATGATAGACTTGTAAGAATTCTGGCTTGTCTTGTACTTCAAGTAGATCATGTACTCCTATATATATGTCCATGAGGCTCAAGAAATAAACAATTCATTCCACCAATCCCTCTATCCCTTCTGACACTTCCAACTGTTATTTCTGATCTGATCGTGCCTGTGCTCAGACCTGTCATGGATTGGGATGACCAGAACTGACAATTGTTAGTCAGTGTCTTAACAATTGTTGAGGAGACAATTCTCCCATCGACCTCCACCGGCGAGTAGGTAGATTCACCTCCCCTCCACCTGCCGCTCTGGCGATCGATGGCGGGAGAGGATTTTTGGTGCCTCGAATCCGGCTAGTAAACAGGTCGGGTTTTAGTCCTCGCAGGCGTGGCGTTTGGGCGGATGACTGCACTTCTTCTTCGAGCCAGTCTTTCAGGCTTCGGACCTCCTCAAATTCGTCCGTTGGCATGGATTAGACGGAGCTCCGGCGTAGATTTCTGCCAGCGCCTCGGGGCGGCGAGGTTAGGGTTTCTCATCGTGCATACGCAACAACGATATGTGGTGTCAGGTTTTTCAGATCTATTCAAGGATTCAACAACGAGGACTGCGGCTCCGGGGCGCTGGTCCTTAGGGGCACGTGCACGAAGACTTCCCGGTTGTCATCGACAAGGCCAATCCTGCTCTGGTATGGGAGCGGCGACAGCGGCGCGTGGGCGGCTCATTCTGGTGGTGGCAATGGTTGTTCGGTGGTCCATGGACCTCGATGTAATTTTTATTATGTTTGTGGTGTTTTGTACGTCTGGTGAATCTTTATAACAGATTTGATCCTTTTCGCAAAAAAAAACTATTGTTGGGGAGAAAGATGTTGCCTGGCATATCTCACGCTAATTTGATCACGGGAAATATGTTGTATTATAGTCTGATACTGCCTTGTGTAACTAACATTACACAAATAACTACATTAGATTGTTTTCCATGAAAACATGGTTATGGAATAGTTTACATGATGTTGCATAATTAGCAAACAAGGTACTCAATCTTATATCTTATATCTTATATTTACTAATTGGAAGCACCATTGACGCCTCCACATTAATCCTAGAAAACATGTGAAAATAACCAAAGGATTAAAAATTCATAGCCAAGATCTAATATATGGACCGTGAAGTCTTATTAAGAGTCCTACAGGCTTACAATGATAGCCAAACAAGTTAAATAATGAGAGAGAGAGAGTCATGTCTTTTTAAAAGACCACATCCATATGAGATTGAACGTACCTGTGCAAAAGAAAAAGGAGAGAATCATACCATTTTAAAAGAAACACTTATGCCAATTTAAAAAGGCCATGCATGACACGACTAGCTCTATGCATAACTTGTTAAAAGAATATGTACGTACAGTACTTAAGTCTGCTGTGTTTACATCTGGGTACATGGAATAATGTTTCCCGGTAGAATTAAGTGAATTAAATATCTCAATCAAAAATCACCACACGCACACAATCACAAATATGTGTGTATATACCAATGTCGGCCATAAATTACACATACATATATAATCCAAAATTGTGTGATGGTGGTTTCTTCAAATGTTAATTAATAAATTATAATTATTTAACAGTAGGAATGTGCTCACGTCCAGATAAATTGATACATAGGCATTGGCCCCAAACTATATAGCTATGAGTACCTGCTATAGTACACATCTATAGAGAGTAATGAAATTATAGCCTGGTCATAATTCGCGGGTTGGATTTTTTTTTTGTTTCAGTTTGTCTTTGTGATGTGAATATATGATCATCTTAACGATTTTGTTACAGTTTTCTTTGTCAAAGGTCACCCCCGGACGATTTATGCATGTTGGCAAGTTGTTTCCTCTGACTATGTAAACTATTCATTTTCTATGTATTCTAAATGGTGACCGGGGCATATATCAGTAGCCTGCACCACCCTTCACATGGATTCTATAACCTAAGCAACAACCGAATTCCATAATTTCCATGTATAAAGATTGACATCTATAAGTAAACTATTCATTTTTATTTTATCTGCTACATTGATCCGGGGTGCTACGATGTTGGTGATAGCTACCATGCAACTTATGTTGTAAAAAATATATTGGAATCTTCCTTTTGCACTAAAAGCTTAAGCAAGTGGCAATGGTATTTCATGGCTGCATATCTCCCCAAATAGATTGATAAAACTAAATGTATACTTCTATGATAGTATTAAAACATACAAAGTTTATGTTGGTCAAGCATTACTATAATATAACATAATTGATTTAGAATCACTAGCCTGTGCAGTAGCACGGGTTTATGACTAGTGCAATCTAATTAAGGTTGGTAATAGATAAACGTTGATAAATTCAGCTCAATGTTACCGGAGCCCATCAAACAAGGCAGATTGAAGCCAAGAAACATATAAGAAGTGCTGCACAAGCAAAGGGCCAGCACTACTACATAAAAGAGACCATCTTCAACATTGAACATCTAGATATTGTGTAAGTGCCAGAACGATAATTACCTACTTATTGTGTGTACATGCTGGTGTTTCCACCTACACAGTCAGAGTGGGCCTCGATCACCCAAACGAGTTACGCGACCACTGTTTACATACTGATCATGTGCCAATTTCTTCATCAAGCACTTACACACACATGCGCGCATGCACACAGTGAGAGAGAGAGGGAGGAATGAGCCAACCGAGTATATATAGGACTGGATTGTAAGGACCCAAAGAAAGTGAAGGAACCACCTATTCATCTAGTACCTGAAAAATATTCGGAAATGCTAAAATCAGATTTTTTTTAAAGTATGTCAAATCAAACGAGGATTTCCCACGCTTGCTAAAGGAAAGTGTCGTCCTCACGACAACATAATTTCCCATGCATAAAAATCTGACGTTCGATTTGTAGCGAAATCCAAAATATTTTAGCGCTAGTCAATTTTTTGAACTTTAGATCACCATGCAACGGCGATGATCCCGAGCACACAGTTTTTCTTCTTCATCCCTTCCTTTTTTCCTTCTCATGATCTTTTCCTCCCCTGCACCGTCAGCCAACGCCGTCTGGAGTGCATGCACCCGCAGCTCATGGCTAACTTGGCCCCGTGCCTCGACGTCTCCTCTCACCGCATCCCGCCTTGTTGCCACTACCCAATGTCATTCCTCACTCCCCTCCACCGAACTCCTGTTCTCCGGCGCCGGCGGCCACCGCCGCTCCCACCTGCATACGAACTGTCAACCCTTTGACTTCCTTCCAAATGGGATGGCGATGCCCTTGTCTCAGCCTGGAGCTAACATGATAAATTGACTGGCCCAACTCACGATTTCAGGCAACTGAAGTATTGCAAAATCAAAAATTAAAACATACACATAGATTTCAACGAAATGAACATACGAAAAAAGGAACACACATGATACATGATATATATATTGAAATAATGTAACGAGCTCCATATTACAGTGGTCCAGATCAATAGGGCTTTATTTTCATCATTCGTAACACCGATTAACATATGCATGACATATGGAGGCATGCGCACCGATCGTGTGCACCAGGGGAAATGGGTTTAAAAGACTTAATAAAAGGGAAAATGGGATTAAAAGATGGCAAACGAGGCAAAGATGCACACTTGTATCCATCGACCCATCAATCTGGACCACGATAGCATGCTCTGAGTCACCGAGGACGGCAATTTTCATCGCAAGCCTTCCTGCACGCGGGCGAGCAAAGCGATGATGCCGCTGGGCAGAGGCATGATATGCAAAGCAAGACGCAACGCCCCCCCAATGGTGTCTGGGCAGTCATTGCAGTCTGCTGCCGACTGGCCCAAGCTGAGGCCGATAGCCAGTACGACGATGCATACCACGGCCAACACCTTCAGAGGGGAAGCTGAAGCCATTGATGGATTGATTCTTGCAAAAGATCAATGAAGAAAGAGCAGAGCAAGTAAATATTGGAAGTGCGGGAGGAGGAGCTATAGGTACGATGTCTAAGTCTGTTTCTGCTAGAGTATTTATAGGCGGAACAACCGGAAAGATTGGCTCTGTTTTGCTAGACACCTGGCATCAATCGCTGGAGTATGATATGAACTTGCAGAGTATGGTCAACTGATCCACCCTCGATAGCATATCCTAGCCTTATCTCTAATGACATCTTGATTGTCGCCCTCCAGCAGCCATCTAAACTATGTACTGTATTTGTTAGGCGTACTATCATAAACTAGAGTTGTTAATTAACTCATCCATAAGATCTGCATGCGCGTTTCTTTAGTGCAATCTACGCTAGCTTGCACATCAATGGAGCGTCGGATGCCAATCCCATGTGCTTTCCCACGCTACATATCATTCAGGTCAAAGCAACTAAGTGGCTCATTAATCAGGCCACAGAAAAAGCTTGCGAAATTTGCCTATTCGTTTAATGATGGAATTAATAAATGGGGTTTGCTTTAACTAGTTATTGCCAATAGGAGCTACACCTGGAGTAACAACCAGGATGCTACCATTTTTGCTACCATAGATAGGGTTTTTGTTTCTCCCAATTGGGATGCTCATTTCCCCCTTTCTGTGGTCTCTGCACTCCCAAGAACAGGGAGCGACCATACCCCTCTCTTATTGGATACTGGAGCTAAGAAGGTTATCTCCCAAAAGATTTTTGTATTTGTAAAGTGACGGCTTGACCACCCTGAGTTCAACACTTTAGTTTCTGAGGTTCGGAACACACCAACTCCTTGCTCTTCTGCCATTGATGTCTGGCAGGCTAAAACTAAGCTACTTAGGAAAAAAGTTAAGGGATGGAGCATAAATTTGGAGGCAGCGCTGAAAACCAAAAAGAGAGATCTTAATAATGAATCTGGAGTATGACATCTTAGATGTATTTTCCGACGTAAATTGTCTAGATGACTCTGACAAGGCTAGGATGAAGGATATTAAAAAAGAACTTGATGCAATTTGGTACAAGGAGGAGACTGCCTTGTGGTAGAGATCCAGAGATTGTAGGATTAGGGATGGAGATAGAAATAATGCTTATCTCATGCTCTTACGAATCACCGGCACCGCAAAAACCATCTCCATTCTTCATTGGGACGATGGGCCAGTTCACTCTATTAGAGAGATGCTTGAGGTGGCTACTTCTTTTTATGAAAGAAAAAAATGTTTAGTTATGAGGAGAAATTGCATATTCTTCTGGGAGGTTCCTTTTGGAATGAAGGTGAATTAGTTATAGATTTTGAAAAATGATTTATTACGAAAGAAAATCTGAGGAAGAAATTAAGCAAGCCATTTTTGGCTCGTACTCTCATGGCACCCTAGCCGTGACACTACGGAATCAGGCAGTTTGCCGTCAGACAAGTAGAGACGGCAAATGCTGAAATACAGGTGGCAAAGATTTTGCCGTCTACTGGCTGATGCTAAAAAATTGTCGGCAAACCCTAAATCGGCAAAGAGTACTATGCCATCAGCTTTTCATTGGGCAAACGACACTGATTTTTTTCGTCAGCTAAACTAATTCTTTGTCGTCAGCCGTATAATATCAAACGGCATAGAAAAGGACATTTGCCATCAGCTTTATACATCTTTGCCATCAGCTGCAAGCGGGTTTGTCGTCTTCCTCAAAATTACAAACGATAATGATTTCTTTAAAAATTAAGAAAAAAAGCTGGCCTGGCCTCCTCCTGCTCTCTTCCTGCCCCTGCTCCCCCTCTTCCTGCCCACTCTCGATGCAGAAGGTCGCGACGGCTGACGCGCTTCGCCATGGCGGGGAGGCAAGCGAGGGAGGTCGGAGATGGGTGGCCGGAGGAGGCGGATCTGGTGGCGAAATTGCTGCTTTCGGCCGGCCATGGTGGTCCCCTAGTTTGAAGATAGAGAGAGGGGAAGGCGCGGGACAACGTGGTCCTATCCTGCTAGCCGCACCGTTGTCCTACCGTGCTCGTCGCGCCGCCGTTGCCATCGCTCGTGCCCGCCGTTGCCCTCGCCCGCCACCCACCGTTGCCCTTGCCCGCCGACCGTCATGCCGCGCCGCTCGGCCGCCGCCCGTCTTGCCACGCTCGCCCAACAACGCTTGCCTACCATCCACCGTGTTCAAGAAAGGTCTACCAAATATAATGGGACAAAATTTATCTTGTGGGGTGGTAAGAACAAGAAGATCAGTAGGGTATTTTATCTTCCCACACAAGACATCAACTTCTCTAAGAATCCCAATGGGTGATATAGTATCCCTATTAGCAAGTTTAATAGTAACATCTATGTCTTCTAATTCAGCAGGTGCTATTTCATCTCTAATTTCTTCATATAAGGAGTGGGGAATGGCACTCACACTAGCACACATGTCACATAAACCATGATAACAGTGATCTCCTATTTTAACCGAAACAACAGGCAAGCCAACAACTGGTCTATGTTTATCTTCCCCTCAGGTTTAACAATTCTAGCAGCTTCGTCACAGAAGTAAATAAAATGCCCATCCATATCTTCTTCCAAGAGATCTTTAACCATAGCAATGCTAGGTTCTACTTTAATTTGTTCATCAGGTTTGGTTGTTCTAACATATCTTTTGTTAACCATAGTTGAAACTTTAGCATGTTCTTTTATCCTAACAGGGAAAGGTGGTTTCTCAATATAAGCAGAAGGAACAATTGGATCAACATTATAAAGTATAGTTTCTTCTTTAACCGGTACTGGTTCTTTAATTTCACCTTTGATAGGTGGGTGATGTTTAACCCAGTTCTCTTTAGGAAGTTCAACATGAATAGAAAATGATTCACAAAAAGAGGCTACTATTTCAGAGTCTAGTACATATTTAGTGCTAAACTTTTGAAAAGCATCGGTATCCATAAAATATTTAACACAATTAATCATACTTAAGCTTTATACCTGACTCTTTACCTTCGTCAAGTTCCCAATCATCGGAGTTGCGCTTAATTATTTCCAAAAGATCCCACCGGAATTCAATAGTTTTCTTCATAAAAGAACCAGCACAAGAAGTATCCAGCATGGTTTGATCATTACAAGAAAGCCGAGCATAAAAATTCTGAATAATAATTTCTCTTGAGAGCTCATGATTGGGGCATGAATATAACATCGACTTAAGCCTCCCCCAAGCTAGAGTGATACTTTCTCCTTCACGAGGCCAAAAATTATATATATAATTCCTGTCATGATGAACTAGATGCATAGGTGATAATCCACAAGTATAGGGGATCGCAACAGTTTTCGAGGGTAGAGTATTCAACCCAAATTTATTGATT
>LR880972.1:1013563936-1013574491 GCA_904067115.1 Aegilops sharonensis
GCCCAGCTTTTTCTTGTCACCTACGCAATTCGGGTACAACAATTTTTTGTGATCCTCTAACATGCGCTGCAACTTCTTCTTCTCCAAATCACTTGCGCAGTTTCTCTTTGCATCGGCAATGGCCCGACCTAGATCATCAACGGGCTCATCTGATGCCTCTTCTTCAGCTTCTTCCCGCATTGCCGGCCCAGCTTCTTCCCGCATTACCGGCTCAGCTTCTTCCCCCATTGTTGTATCATCGTATTCAGGTAACCCATGGCCAGGATAGCTGTCGTCATCCTCTTCTTCTTCCTTGTCTTCCATCATAACCCCTCTTTCTCCGTGCTTGGTCCAAACATTATAGTGGGGCATGAAACCGGACTCAAACAGGTAGACGTGAATGGTTCTTGACGTAGAGTAATTGCGACCATTCTTACAGCCAGCACATGGACAAGGCATAAAACCATCCGCCCGCTTGTTTGCCTCAGCCGCAAGCAGAAAAGTATGCACGCCCTCAACGAACTGGGGAGAGCATCGGTCATCGTACATTCATTGCCGGCTCATCTTCATTACACAACACCGAATAGACCAAATTAATACAAGTTCATACATAAAGTTCATACAACACTTAAATGCAACAAACAAATAACTCTCTAGCTAAAGCATTTAAATGCAACAACAAATGCGATCAAGATCGCAACTAAGGTAACAATTGATCCAACAGCATAATGATACCAAGCCTCACTATCGATGGCATATTTTCTAATCTTTCTAATCTTCAAGCGCATTTTCTCCATCTTGATCTTGTGATCATCGACGACATCGGCAACATGCAACTCCAATTCCATCTTCTCCCCCTCAATTATTTTCAATTTTTCTTTCAAGTACTCGTTTTCTCTTTCAACTAAATTTAACCTCTCGACAATAGGGTCGGTTGGAATTTCCGGTTCACATACCTCCTAGATAAAAATATCTATGTCAACTTGATGGGCATAATTTATCATAAACACGAAATGCAACAAATAGTTTTAAAAGAGAATATACCACATCCGAATCATAACAAGGACGAGGGCCGACGGGGACGGATATCAAAACCATGGCACTATGTATAACAAACAACGTACGGGTAAGATAATTATTATACGAGTAACTATATATCCAAATCACAGAAACATCAATTTTTTATATAAAATTTCATGAATAAGAGGCTCACCACAAGGTGGTGCCGGCGACGGGACGGTGCGGGCGATCGACGGTGGTTACGACAGAGATTTAGAAGGCACTAAGTAAACCACACCTACATATGCAAACTAAGTGTTATTTTGACCTCAAATTGCATATAAATCAAATACTAGCACATATATATATTTCCTACCAAATTACTAAACTCACAAATTAATAACTATATGAACCAATGCAAGAGCTAATCTAGCAATGAGAGATGAAAGGACAAAGTTGCTAACCTTTGTGATCACTTGAATGGATGGTGGCCTTCAAATCTTGACAAATTTTGGGCAAAATGTGTGATGAGCTCGAGGGGAGAAGAGGAAGAACAGAGAGGAGAGGAGAGGGGAAAGGGGGAAGAACAGAGCAAGCTGGACGAAGGGTTTATATGCAGGAGGACCTATAGTACCGGTTCGTGGCACGAACCGGTACTAAAGGTGCTGGAGGGGGCCCAGACTGACAACATCCTGCCACCACCCTCATTAGTACCGGTTCGTGGCACGAACCGGTGCTAAAGGTTAGCCACGAACCGGTGCTAAAGGCTAGCCGTTGGAACCGGCACTAATGTATACATTTGTGCCGGCTCTTATACAAACCGGCACTAATGTGCTTCACGTTTGACCCTTTTTCTACTAGTGTTCGCCTGGAACAGGAGCCAGGACTCCTGTTCGCGGAGCGAACGGCGGCCGAAGCCGTTGGCCGCCGCCTCGTCTCCGGGGAAACGCTCAGCCATCGGGGAGATGGAGTGGTTGGGGAGAAGAGATCGGCGGGAGAGGGAGGGCTAGGGGAGAAGAGATCGGCGGGAGAGGGAGGGCTAGGGGAGAAGAGCTCGGCGGCGGCGCTCAGGAGAGGTGGAGAGGTGGCACTCATCACAGGCGAGCGAGGCCATATATAGCCGCGCTGCGTTCGTGTGTACGCGTCCGAGGGAGGGGAGGCGTCGGCGCGCCGCCCGTGAGGAATCAATGGCAAAGCTGACCGGCGGCAGCCTTGCGATTGATTCCCCGCGGGAAACCGAGGCGTCGGGAGAAGACGAGGCGGGCGGTGTCGCTGACGCGGCTGGCCCACGGTGCTTTCGCACCAAAAATGATTCGCCCGGCGCCCCCGAGCGCCCCCCAGCGCGCCGGGTTCGGGTTGGGTCCGCCGGCGCCAATTTCGGCCCAAGCCGGCGAAAAATGGGCCCCTTGGGCCGCGACTGGGCCGATTTTTTGGCGCCGGCGGCCGAAAAATCGCCTGGGGGACCTTGTTGGCGACGCGGCTGGAGATTCTCTTAGATGACTATGATGATGTTGATGAGTATGACTCGTTATTATTATGATAACGAGTAGAAGTTGTTAGATGACTATGATGATGATGAGTATGACTTGTCATTATGATAACGATGAAAAGTTATTATTAATAATGATGATGCTTAGTTGTATATCATTATGAGCATGATCAGTTATTATATATATCAGTGGGTGAAATAGACATGGATTAAATTCAAGTGAAGGCAACATGCCCACTAGAATAATAACTCATCATGATCATATAAAATCATATGATGCGACTACTATAAACCAGTACAAATATATAGCGGCAATATGGAAAAAATAGCGAACTTTACCAGTACGCTGGTAGCCCACTAGACGCTACTGCTATGGAGGTGTAGTAGTAGCGCTGGGTGAAAAAAGACCTTGCTGCTAGGAAGGTGTATTAGTAGTGTCAGGAGGAAAATCACGCTACTGCTACGCAGGATAGTAGTAGCGCGCGCCAACCCACGCTACTGCTGAACATTAGCTGTAGCCCACACCCCCAACCCGCGCTACTACTAGCTTTTCCTTAGTAGTGAAAGGGACCACCATCCCTGATCCATGAATAGCAACCGCCATACCAAACCGAGCACCCGGAGAATGGTCCCGCCACTTCCTCGGAGCCATCCGAACTTTGCCGGAGGGCGCCTCAGGCGAGGGCGGGGGGGAGGAAGGTGCGGTGGAGGAGGAAGAGGTGTCGGGCTGAGGTGTTGGCGAAGGAGGGATCCGGCGGCGGCGCTAGATCGCGATCACAGTCCCTTCTGGGCGGAGCGAGTCGCGTCGCCTGACGACGTGATGATGGCCGTCTCAGCAAAGGAGACGACAAAGGATGGTTTGGAGGCAATACAGCCTGTGAGTTGGCGAAGGGCGAATCATGAAGGCACGAGCACAAGTGCTCAAACGGCTGCTTAACCAGCTGCAGATGAAGGACTCGAAAACCGTCAACGAGTAGTGCATGAATGCCACATCGCTAGTGGGTGAGATTGTGCTCTCGGCATCAAGGTCAATGACAGTGACATTGTCAAAAAGCTGTTCAGTTCGGTACCTGACCGGTTCCTATGTACTCCGGGGATCGAACAGTTCGGCCATGCTGCGAGCCGGGAACGAGCACACCGCTGGGTTATTTAGTACCACATCGCGAGCTTCGGAGCCAACTTGGCTGCTTAAATGCGCTGGTACTGACCCGGTCGTCATCAACGATGTGGTCACGAGTCAGTTAGCGCTGACCTAACGGGTCTGCGGAGGTAAAAGGCCGACGTATAGCTTTCTGCCTCCCACCGGCGCCGGTGCCGGTTCATCCCTCCTTGAAGATGTAATAAAGATCTTCCCGCCTAGCCCCCGTTCCGCTGATGCATCTTGCATCGTTGGTGGGCGTGTGGAGTTGTGTCTCCGGCGGATCTGTCTTTGGTGGATTTGCTCGGATCTGTTCATCATTCGTCTTCGTTCCCGTGTTTTCAGGTTGGATCCTTTTGATCTACCCTCCTCATCAGCGACGGTTGCTGTTCTAGTGCGTTGGTTCTACGTGGCCTTAGCACGACGACTTCCCGACTGTCTACTACAACAAGGTTTGCCCGGCTCCGGCGAGGGAGGGGCGATGACAGCGGCGCGCCTTCGGCTCGCTTCAGTGCTTGTAGTCGTCGCTAGGTGGTCTACGGATCTGGATGTAATTTTTATTATTTCTAGTGTTCGTTGTACTACCATGATTGAAGATGAATAGATTGAAAGTTTTTCTCATGAAAAAAAAAGGCCGACGTATAGCCATTGGGCATAGCTTGATGCTGTACGATAGACGTATACGGTCGGTGTTTTTGAATTTTTCGTCAGATCCGTGTACACATATACGGTCGGTCTTTTTGAATTTTTCCTCTTGCTTCCTAATTGCACAGATCCTTTTTTATCTATATCAGATTATTTCATAATTTTTATTCCATCCATATTAGATTATTTCAAATTTCTTTTTTTCCTCGCTTTCCAACTGCGGAGATCTTTTTCATTCACCACAGATGATTTTTATTTTATTATTTCATCCATCCTAAATGATTCCATTTTTTTATTCTCTCGCTTCGCAATTGCGCAGATCCAACGATGTTTTTACATCCATCTTAGGTGATTTTGATTACTTTTCATTTATTTCATCCATCAGACTACTCATTTATTTCTCTTCTTTTTTCCCAACTACTCAAATTCTTTTCATCCATCTCAGATGATTTCATTTGTTTTATTCCATCCATCCCAGACGATTTCAATTTTTTTTCTCTTACTTCCCAACCATGCTAATCCTTTTGATATACATACCTTTTTTTATTTCAGCCATCCATAATGATTTCAATTTTTATTGTTTTTTCTCTCATGTACCTTTTCTTCAATGCCAGTGCCATGCTTAAGCGGGAGCATGTTACCCATCAATATGATCTTCACTGCTAATTAATCTTTGCATTAATATTTTAATTGAATAAATGCTGAGGATACTTCAAGAAATTTCGCTGAACCAAACAAGCAGTGCAGCTGCAATTTAACTATAAAAAGACACTTCATTTTTTTTCTTATGGAAAATCATGGCCAAAATGTCCAAGGTCTAAAACCCTGACCAAGTTAGGCACGCTACCTAGTTAAATTAGGCTTGGAGTACAGTCCAACAACCCCAGTGAAGCCAACAAGACGAGTTGAGCTTAACACTCATAACCCAGTGACAAAGACCTTTATGTCATCGTCGCCACCATTTACCTGATCATGGTTACCATGGTATAATTACTGTCGACCATTGACCATTTAGGGTCATGGTCGCCAAGGTAACAACACCGGGAGAAACAACTTCGTCGCCACTGCCGTTGGCCGATCCATATGGTACGTGCCAGCAGACGGCCGTTGGCTGATCACGGCGCGTCGTTCATGTGCCAAGATGCACCATAGATCATGTTCTCAACAGCATGTAGCACAACATTAGGGTTGTTGCACGTGTTCATCCGATGCCCTCCCACCCCGCAGATTGAGCATTTCGCTTCCTTCTTTGTCTTTCGAAGGAGGTCACCCCTCTGCGGACATGTGGTACTCTTGTGCCCTGGCTGATGGCATATCCTGCAGAAGTGTGTTGGCTTGCTCGTATCGCATGCTCTAGCAGCAGCTGGGTGTGTCACTATCTTACATTTCTTGCTCTTCGCAGCACGGACATAATATGGAGGTTTGTCCCTGCTGCTCGTTGGCCGGCCTACCTTCTGTGTATGCTATGGAGCCATCAAACTGAGGAGATTACCGACTGCACTACCATCTGTGTCACTCCCATAACCAATCTGCGGTGCTTGCCCCACACTCACCTCCCTAGCTTTCTCCTTGTTTGCCTGGATTCTTGTCCTCTAAACCCATCCCGTCGCGCACAACAGCTATAGGTGTCAATTTATGCATTGCTTCCTTTAGGAGTTCCATCGCACACTCATACGCACTTGTGTTTGCTTCACCAAGTCTGACAACCTCTAGGGCATGGTGTACCGATTTGAACGTCTGAATGTTATGGAGTTAACTGATGTGATCCTTCTTAAGGTATGCCAAGTGTTGTGGTAGTACATCCCTTGCATCTTTTTTCCATCGGTTGAGTATGTGCTTTGCTGGTATATGGTCTACACCCATGAAATCAAGGACCTGCGAACAAAAAGATATTGTTCGTCAGCTATAGCTTTCAAATGGCGCGGAAGCTAATACCCTACTTATCGCAATCTATTGGTACCTTAACTGCATGGCAGCACAGCCATCATCTCTGCTCGAAGTTACCACATTCGCATGTAAGCTCTTCACCTTGGTCCACAACTTCCACCACGTACAATGCCCTGCACCATTTGTCATGCTTCTCTGGGTGGTACCGCTGTACATAGTATTCTGCACCTTTTTCGACCTCCTCCACTTTGTATTGTCCTGCTTCATACAGGACCTCGTCGAATTTCTCGAACATAGCCAGGGTGTAGATGTTGCTAGCGCGGACTCCAACAGGATGTTCATCTTAATCACGGGAGATGTCTGTGTTCATGGAATGCACAGGTTATTCAATACTGTGTGCGGGGGTCAGATGGGGCGTAAATTATGCATACATAAATATACTTACTGTCTTTGTACGCCGTTCTTCATAGTTCTCGCTTGCTTCCCGATCAAAAAGAAGCCTCATGTATTTCCATAAAAATAAATGCATGGGGCAGCTTGCCGGGACATATTCCTTGAGCATATGGTTGGCACTCTCGCTGCATGGTGTGCTTGTCATTTTTGCACAAAAATTACCCTTGAAGTATGGTTTCGCCCATTTTGTCCTCACTTCATATATCTGTGTAAGGTAAGGGTGTTTTTGCAGTCCACGTGTCTCAGTCAGCACCGCCCATGCAGTTTCAAACTCATCGACTGTAAGCATGTGATGCACGATTTTATGGAAGTTTGATCTAAACTTGCTCCGTTTTGCATAATATGGACCAAGAGATTCCTTTGCCTTCTTAAGAATATGCCATTTGCACCACAGGTTGGTTGTGTGGGGCATCACCTTTTGTAATGCAACTTCCATAGCCCTGCTCTGATCTGCCAAGATAAGATGATTTTTTTGTTATGAATCAGCACACTGCAAACGGAAGTTTCTAGAGATATGAAACGAGAAAACAAAGCGTGGGAGTCAGTGGGGCCATTCACCTGTCAGCAAGGTTTGGGGATGCTTTCACCCATCATGTGGATAAATTCACTAAATACCCAGTCAAATGTTTCTGCTGTCTCATCCCTGATAAGCACACCGCCAAAGATGATTCTTTGGAGGTGGTTGTTCACTCACACAAATAGTCCAAACGGCATATCGTACAGGTTTGCACGGCATGATGTATCAAATGTTATTGCATCTCTGAAGTAACGGTATTGCATCCTGCTGGCTTCAGTTGAACAAAGCACATTCTGTATCCGACTATCACTGTCAGATTGTACTCTGTAGTACAATCGAGCATCTTTTGAACGCAATTCCGCGAGAATCTCCATTGTCTTCCGGACATCATCATCCACGTCATCCCGGCTGATTTCACCACACAGTCCCCTCAACGCCTGCTTGGTGAAAGGCACTTTGCTCATCGAACCAAAGAAACTACCAATTATGTTGTACAGTTCACCGATGCTAACATTATTCTCTCGGAGCTGATTGACAAGATCTCTTGTATACATATCGATATGGATGTGCGAAGGTCAGTGTACCTTTTCCCCGCACTTATCTGTAAGGGAGTGGTTGTGTGATAGCCTGTGCTCGCTTACGTACCAGCCACCATCACTCGACCGCAGCAAACGTATCATTGCAGGGCACTTATAGCGGCATGACGGTTTACTATTCATTTTCGGCTTGCCCTGAAATGGTAACGACAAGGTCAGAAATTTATACTGTAGTACGGCAGATGTTTTCGATGGGACACTGAATCGAAGTAATACCCACCGAGCGCACGCACACTATCTCCTGCATACATTTTGTTCTCCCGACGTTCAGCCTGCTCTTCCCACATCTTATTCCGAATCCAACCTCCCACGAATACAGATTGTAATGGTCATATGCCTCTTCCAGTGAATCAAAGCTGGTTCCGGCTTCAGGCACCACGATAGTGTCGGTTTTCTTCTCCGCGTATCGCCTCAATGATTTCTCGAGGGCACATATTGTGCCGGCGCAGGGTGGACTTTCAGTAGGTGCATGACCGGCACGAATCCTGCATCATTCATAACGGATTAACCCCATAATTATACAAGAGGATGGTCATTTTTCTGACGCTTCAAAGGATTTAGACAACATTGGTACATACTCTACTACAGTAACATACACTAGATGTGATCCCGTTCAGCAAACTTTTGGTGAAGGCTACACAAACTCACCCAGAAATTGCAAGTGAACACTTGGTCCACTCGGGCGCTTGAGGGTCATCCGAGTCAGGCGGCGCCGACAGGCTTAAGCCGTCGCCGCCGCTGTCCGGGTTTACTTGGAGAGTGAGCAGTGTGAGCGCATTTCCAATGTTGGGTTCAAAAGCTGTCTCCATCCGATTCGGAGCTGGCTCTGGCTCGCCGTCTGGTGCGCAACCGCTGGCTTCAAGATCCGGTAAAGAGAACCTGCGGCGGCGAGAACGCACGCTTAAGCTCAACCACAGAAGGAAAGGGATGCCAGCAAGCAACCATTACATACCTGTCCACCGGATCTAATAGTAACTCGAATCCGTCCTCGCCGGCCTCCGCCGTCGCCATGGCTTCTCTTCCCTTCCGCCGCGCACCACAGAGGACTCAAGTGATGGATTTTGCCTCTCTCTTTCCGCACTAGTGCTATGGGACCCATGGTGTCATATGTGCTTATCCGTTATCTTTTTTTAGCAAACATCCAACCTATCTATTTATCTTCAATCATAACAGTACAATGAACACTAGAAATAAAAATTACATTCATATATGTAGACCATCTAGCGACGACTACAAGCACTGAAGCGAGCCAAAGGCGCGCCGCCGTCATCACCCCTCCATCGCTGGATTCGGCTTGTTGTAGTAGACAGTTGGAAAGTCGTCGTGCTAAGGCCCTATAGGACCAGCACCCCAAAACAGCAACCGTCACTGATGAAAAATAATATAGATAGGAAGGATCCAAACCGAAGACACACAAATGTAGAGGAACAATGACGAGATCCGAGCAAATCCACCAAAGATAGATTTGCTGGAGACACACCTCCACGCGCCCACCAACGATGCCAGACGCACCGCCGCAACGGGGGCTAGGTGGGGAGACCTTTATTCCATCTTCAGGGAGCCGCCGCCGTCTCGCCTTTCTTAGCAGGACACAAACCTTAATAAGATTGAAAAAAATCACTAAAAATGGAGCCCTCCCGCCGGCTCTTGCCAGGATCCACCACGCCTCCATGGCCCTAGGGCCATCGCAGATGAGGCGGACCTGCGCCGGCGCCGGCGAGAGGCACGAACCCTAACTTTATTTCTTAAAAGAGGAGGAGGCGGCTGGACAGATGATGATGTTATTAACGATGGGACTGCTGTTATTAACGATGGGACTGCTTATCCGTCGGGAACGTTTCGTTCGCACTCAATTTGTACCGTGCGTAAGTTATAAAAATTGTACTGTACATCGCTTCCTATCCTGTACAACTCTAACCGGCCGACCCAAACTGCGGTGATTTTTGTCCGTTTTTTATTCGTTTGGGTTGATCAAGCGGATGCATATGTTCGGTTTTTGATTTGGGTCGGCCGATGCGCCAAAAACAGCTGATACATTAGTCCACGTCACTGGTAGAATATGGGCCTATTGTCCCGGTTGGTAAGGGCCTTTAGTCCCGGTTCCTGAACCGGGACTAAAGGGTCGGTACTAATGCCCTGGCCCTTTAGTACCGGTTCAGTCCAGAACCGGGACAGATGGGCCTCCACGTGGCATGTGCGCCGAGCCCAGGCAGGAGGGCCTTTGGTCCCGGTTGGTGGCACCAACCGGCCACCAACCGGGACCAATAGGCATCCACGCGTCAGCATTTCTGTGGCTTGGATTTTTTCTTTTTTTGAAAAGGGGGGGAGGGGGGGGCGGGGGGTTGGGGGTTTTGGGGGTCTAATTTAGGTGTTTCATATATTGTGTTAGCTAGCTAATTAATAAAGAGAAGTATCCTCTCTTTTGTCCGTGCTTGGTCGACGCTACGTACTATACATACGTATAGAGAGGACTAGCTAGACACGCTAGCTAGCTAGTAAGCAAACAAAGGAAACAGAAGATCGTCATGAACATATATGCATACAGAGAGAAGTGATATCGACCACCTCTCCTTCTCCGAGAGATTGGTCGAACAACAAGTTCTCGTATATTATCCGACACTACCGGCTACATATATACAATAATTATCTTTTACAAATATAATCTCCTAACATACGGACGTGTGGTCCACATAGTATTCTCCGTCTTCAGCGATCATGTGGTCAAGAAAGAATGCCGCTAATTCCTCTTGAATTGCTCGCATGCGATCTGGTGCTAGGAGTTCATCCCGCATCCGAAACATCTAATTTTAAGAAGGGGGTCAGTACATATATATATATATATATATATATAT